>VXBO01006522.1:0-65764 GCA_013400135.1 Rhinoptilus africanus | reverse complement strand
GGTCCCCTGGGCATCCCCTGCCCGGGGGCTCCGGGGAGGGATCGGGGGGGGCGGCACTTCCAGCAGGAAAACAAACCAAACACTCAGTGGTTCCTGCCGGGGGCTTTATGAAGGTGCCTTTTTGAATTCTAGGGAGACCCAAAGCTGGTCGGGGCCATGAGAGAGCTCTGTCCTACCCACCCATGAATCTATTTTCTAACGTGCAGTAAAATGCTGAAAAAGAGCCAAAATGTTTGCTGTGAATGCCTCGGTCATTTCCTGAGATCGTCAAGAGTGTTTCATACTTCTGCTTTAGTGATCATTACAGCCTGCTGGCTGTGACACCATCACTGCCGAATGAGTTCCGCAAATATTTAATAGTCTCAAGCACCCAAATTTCAAGGCTTCCTGGGAGATGCTCCTCTTTGGAAATGCCTAGCAGTGGACAGAGAGGACAAATCTTGGCCTTTAAGATTGGGTAATGCAGGTATTTTTCTTTGTAGGCTTGAGGTTGTGCGGGCATTGAACAACTTTGGATGCACAAGGGTCTACAGCAGTCTGCAGAAATGTTACACATCCTCACTAAGGAGATAATTCCCTCATTGAGGGAATTGGGTCTCTCTAGTCTGGAAAAGAGACGGCTGAGGGGTGACCTTATCAATGCCTATAAATTCTTAAAGGGTGGGTGTCAGGAGGATGGGGCCAGGCTCTTTTCAGTGGAGCCCAGTGACAGGACAAGGGGTAACGGGCACAAACTTGAGTATAGGAAGTTCCACCTAAACATGAGGAGGAACTTCTTTACCTTGAGGGTGGCAGAGCACTGGAACAGGCTGCCCAGGGAGGTGGTGGAGTCTCCATCTCTGGAGACATTCCAAACCCGCCTGGACGCGTTCCTGTGCAACCTGCTCTAAGGTGGCCCTGCTCTGGCAGGGGGGTTGGACTAGATGATCTCCAGAGGTCCCTTCCAACCCTATGATTCCATGATTCTATGATGATATGCAAACCTAAATCGAACAAATAAGTGTTGTTGACACTAAACTACACCTTACTGCCATCCACTGCAGTGGTAAAACGTCTGGTGGGGGCAGCTTTCAGGAGGTACTGCCCAGGGCGGCTCTTGGCAGAGCAGGTTTCCCTGGATCAGGGCCTGGAGTCAAGGCAGAGGCAGAGTAGCGTCGTGGGGGCGACCTCAGGCTGCTCTCCTGTGCACACCCGGAACCTCTCCACTGGAAGTCCCAGTTCAGCTCCACGACAGCAGCGAGTTTTTAAAAGGAATCGCTGGCACAGCCCACGAGTTGAATTCAGAGTCTTGGATTTCTGTCAGTTCTCTGTGGCTGATACATTTCTCCTAGGCATTCAGGGAAATTTTAATGACTAGTTTTCTTAACTGTTTAGACAACCATCTGGGTTATTTGTTACCAGATATGATAAACTTTTATCCTGAAAAGCTGCATACATCTGAAATAACATTGGGGGGTTTTTAATTTTTTTTTCCCAAACTGTGTGTTTATAAAGAAGACAAAAGGAAAGAAGGAGGTATTTTACAAAACAAGTTACAAAACAAAGACCTAGAAAGAGAGACATGAGAAGCTTTGACAAAATTTAAACATTGAGCTACTTCTTTGACCCCTGCTAATCATGATGGAGTGGTATTTACAGGAGGATTAACACCTTTCATCATGGATCATGCAGGAGACAGAAAGAGGTGACAGTAGAGGCTGCTGGGGTAAAGACACCTTTCATCTTCTCTGCACTGGTTTTCCTCTGCCAGCTCCCTCTGCCACTATCAGCCTTGGAGCCTCTTACAGTGACAGCAGAGGAAGAGCATATTGTGGTTAAAAGAGCTGACAACTTGCCAAAAGTAGTACTCGGCGCTCACAGTGACGGAGTCGTGTCAGCGACAGCAAAGTTACAAAAAATGAAAGTAATTCTAGGGCAGCCTCACGCTTACAATAGGAGTATAGGTCTTTCCAGGAGGTTGCAATTTCAGAAACTGCAGATTTGCAGTTTCCAGGAGGTTGCAGTTTCAGGCGGTAATTTACATAGTTTTACTTGAGTAAATCATAGGCTTTGTAAAATCGGTTTGCGCTACTGAAAACACCTCTTTGACTTAACGATGGAATATGAAGTCAAACTACAATATTGTATGTGCATATTAATAAGTAGCAGGATGTTTGGGACTGTTGAGTGCAGCAAGAACTTAAAATACTATAAATGATTATGTAGTACAAGACATTACTGTTGTAAACAGTTTAAAGTTTGACTGAAAACACGACACAGGAAGGAATGGTATCAATGCCAGGGGGCATTTAGACATTGTAGCACAGAGCAGCATTTCCCAGAGTGGATATTATGAATAACAATGAAGAAAGAGAGATGCAAGCTTGGTTTTGAAAATTATTCCAAGGTTAGCTTCCAGTTTAGTAATCTCAGTCTGTTCAGTAAAGCTTTTAAATATATATTTTATTTAAGGTGGATTCTTAAGTTTCATCTATGAATGAACAAAAGTGGTTTTCTGAGTGAAGCATGAATAGAAGTGCTTTTGCTGACTCTAGACTGACTTATTAGGGAGGGAAGAGCATAGTGATAAATTGGAGAAAACCAGACGTGTTGGATGACGAGGAGCAGGGACTTGGGCAATGCTGAAAACAGAGTCATTGCAGAAGTTTGAAATTTCAGATAAAAAAGAAGGTGGCGCTGCTCATGCTAAATGCTTGATGTTTCAATTAGATTTTACTCGTTTAATGGTTATCTGCAGAAGTTCATGACTGGGCATCTCCAGTGTGTGAGTATGCATAACAGGAATCCTAGAAAAATGGTGAAAGAGAAAAAAGGGAACTTTCTCATAAATGCAGACAACATAGCAACTTCTTACTTCATCTGTTATTTCTATTGCCAACATGCTTGTGTGATCTCTATAGTGGTGCACCTTAGATCATGAACTTAATATGTATGAAATACATGTCTTATGCAGTATTTAACAAGATGATGTTATCTCAAATTGCACTTCAGGGAACAGTCCAGAGAAGGCAGCAGGCAAGTGGATAGCAGGCTGATTAAAGATAAAGGAGTAAAAGCCTTAATTATTAGAGGCAACTAAGTCAGAAAGAATAATCAGCAGTGTTTGCCAGAATGTGTACATTCACAAATTTTTGTGCATAGCTGCTCAGGTGTGAGCTGGAACTGAGAACTCACCTTTGAGTTTTAAAAGTATTTGGCTCCAGACAAAGGCGTGAATGTGTTTTGTAGGTGTATCCAAGCCCCAAACTCAAAGGTAAATAAGGGGATCACCCAGAACAAAGGCAGCTACTTGGAAAAACAAGTAATTAGTGTGAATACTGGTGCACAAGAGAGGGGAAGCAGAGATTGAGAGCTGAGGGCAGCAGCGAGGTGGGTGGATGCTGTCCTGAACAATGAACCTCCAGATCTGACACTTAATGCTTCTTAGCGATATTTTGTAAATAAAGGTAAACAAGTAGAGAATAAACTGATCACGTTTAAACTAAAATCGCCCACTGTATGCGATTTATTATAAGCCTTTTCTTTCAAACTATCTAGCTAAGAGTATGAACGGGAGTCTTAAACGAATCCCCTGTGCTGTACCGTTAAGCCTGTCTGTATTGTAGGCAAGGTAAATTTGAATAAGCCCTTTAAACCTATGTTGCTGTATTTGTTATCTGTGCAGAGATAGAACATGGATGACAACTCCAAATAAAGCTGTGAGCAGAACTTGGAAGCTGGGGGAGATTTCCCTGCAAAGCTTCAAAGGGTCATTGTAGTAATGCCAAGGGCTGGATATTTGGGAAGAGTTGCCTTCAGCAGATAACACCCCTCCTGTAAGGAGCAGATGGCTGAGAGATAGCCCATAGCTCTGGGCAGATCCAAAAGCATCAGAGAGGGATAAATTCTCTTCCACTTGCCCTTTAATGGTTTTAATTCTTTCGGTTCTTAAAAATAATTTATTTTCAATTATGCCAGTTCATTTATGTGAACGGTAAGTGAACGTATCCTTTTTGAAACTATAATTTGCTAACATTCTCTATCTAACCTAATAAAATCTATCCTTTAAAGTCAAATCCCAGTCTTCCCTTCAAATTGTGGATTGTGTGACTTTTAAATTAGCTAAGGTTCATTTGATTTAAAAACATGGTTTAACAGCCCTGAAACTAAGGTCCCAAAAACATCACTAAAGCACAGGAAGACACACTAAGACATGTTGCCAATTCCAGTTCAGAATGAGATACTTGATTCTATCCCCCATCCCTATCTTTGGCACCAAATAAATAGAAACAGAGAATCAGTAATGGTTCATATGCATTTCTGTATTTTGGCTATTCTGTGGCTAACATTACAGCACTACATGAGCTTAAATTTGCTCATGTTTATTCTGTTGGTGACTTTTTCTGAAAACTGCATGGCTTTTGGGTGGCATTGGTTTTTCAAAACGCTTTTAAAATTTGTAGAGGGTATTTTTTAAACTGCCATGTAGATGTACTCAGCATCGACAGTCTGTTTAGCTTTCAGAAGTAATGACATCTTTAGTATGTTTTAGCTCCTAATTCTCTTTCATATTTGACCTCTTGTATATACTATGTTTGACTTATGTAGTGAAGGACTTCAGTATAAAAATCTGATGTAATTTGTCTTGGATAAGCATTTTGAGGTTTAATATAAAACATAGGAAATCTATCTCCAGGGGTTATTAAGAGCCAAATAAAATCAGTGGTAGGTTTTCCATTAACTTCAATTGGTTTTGGATCATCCCCTTAGTCTTTTATGGTTTTCAAGTATTTTTATGTTCTTTATTACATAATGGCTTGAAACTTAACTCAAAGGTCTATCAGCTGCATTTACTCAGAATGTGCCAGAATATTTTGACATCTGGGAAGTCCCCTGGCTAATGGAATATTAATGGAATAATCTTTGTTTTACCCATACTGAGCTGTGGCACTGGCATGTAATTACATTGATCAGTTGCGTATGATACAAGTCTCAACTATTAATTCTTCTCTTTCTGTCTGCCATGCTGTTTGTCTTTGTGTGTGTACAGCTTGTTTAGTTGCGATTTCAAAAAAGTAGGAAAACATAGAATTCGTTCTTTAGCCTCTGTAGAATAAATGCTACCTGAGCCAGGTCCAAAGCACTGATCTTGTACTTCATACTCTCAACCTTACTGACTTTAGTCTATTTGTATTTGCACTACTATTTTTTTAAATTTGTGAAATAAAAATTAACATTACTGGGTAAAAGTCTTGATCAAACAATGTGCTCTCCTGAAGAGCAGAAGAGAAAGAACATTCTTAAAATATATAACTTATTCAGATGACCAACAAATAATGGCATATTTTTCTCAGATTCTCATCTTACCTTTGTTGGTATCAAATGCTTTGGTCCTGTAAAGACTAAAATGTCTTTTAGTGAAATCCCTCAAGAAGAAGGGGGATTTAAAACCAAAGCTCCCACATCCCAGTGCTAAGAGCTGTGTTCTTTCTTTCTGGGCCTATCATTTCTCCTCCCGGCTTTTACCTTCTTATGTGGGACCAGCTCACTAGGTTGTGAGTCAGTAAGATCAGTGAAGAGCCAGCTCTGCCTGTGTCCAAATACAGATGTGGCACCCCCGATGAGAGCTACATCCTATCCACACTCAGGGGTTATCTGATAACACTACATATATACAAATAAACAAACTGTGGCTAGCTCGGCAAGGAAAAGATGCATTCACCAAAGGAGAAAAAGCACATTCTTTGGCTTTGTTTTACGAAAAGGTCTGGTCCCTGACTTAAGGAGAGAGCTCATGGTGAAGGATCATAAAAAAGAGGAAGCACATAAGTAAGGTTTCCTCAGCTTGGACTACACACCAAGTTAGTCTGTGTCTTTCCTTAAGTCCTTGCCTGCATTGTAGAGAAAAGCAATATTTATTTAATAAAAAGTGGGATGGTAAAAACAGATGCACTCTAAAGGAGCAGAAGCACATATCACCAACTTGCTTTAGCTAGGTGGAATTGCACTGATTTCTGATGAGGATTTCACCCAGAATTCCCATTTTTCTGCATATCTTCTAAAAAGAAACTGAGAAATAAGTCATCACAGAGGAGCAGATGTGATATTTTTCCACCTCCCAATTTTCCATCGGGCTTTGTTGAGGCTTTAAACAAGTGTTTAGAGGAACACAGATTCCCCCTGCCACACACTAATGGCAAATATGTTTCCTGTCTGCTCCCTAGATAAAATTATTTATTTTTCTTGGATAGGAGTAAGATATCTCCCTGCATATAGCACTTTCTTGGCACAGCAAATTATGAAAACTTTTTTTACCATCTGTAGTGTGAAGAAACTGGAAGGACAGTGTCTGCCTGGTGCCCTGT
Organism: Rhinoptilus africanus; assembly: GCA_013400135.1. Taxonomy (NCBI): domain Eukaryota; kingdom Metazoa; phylum Chordata; class Aves; order Charadriiformes; family Glareolidae; genus Rhinoptilus; species Rhinoptilus africanus. Next base: position 59,420 of record VXBO01006522.1, on the reverse strand, counting down.
TAACTTCCCTCTCCGATGGTTTGGCCATCTGAGTTTTTAGTTTAACAGCATTGGTTTTTAAAATGCTGAAAAGAACAGAGCATGACCTGAACTGACAGAGATATATTGACACAGGAACAAAGCACAGATCTCACTCTGAAGCAGTAATAAACAAAATGTTCAAAAACTATCTTAGAAAATTGTGGAAGGTAGACTTGCTAGTTAGATTTCTAAAAAATCAATGTGAAAATCCACTACAATATTATTTCAGTACTATACCAGATTTTAAAGCTTGGTGCTAAATTAATTACACTGAACTATTTTGAGGTCTATTAATTTCAAGAAGCGTTAAGCATGATGCAGCTACAGTGTCTGTCTCAGGAAGCCCTAAGCATCAGACTGGAGAAAACTGAGAAGTGGACAAAGAATTATTTACCTTGTGTGTTCAGTTTTCTCTAAGCAATATGGTATTGATCACTCTCAGGCACTGGTACTCAGCTATATGGTTTTGCTCTTCTTATATTATTAATCTTTAGCAGGGGGTGGAAGTACAGAAAAAGGAACATAAGAAATAACAAGGCAAGCAGCTACCTAACCATTGCCAGATTTACAAGGGAAACCTTAGATGGCTTTTGAATCTATACTTTTTCTCTCTCTTATTGCCCCTATCTCGTAAAAAATTCATGGCTTAGTTGACAGATAAATAATTCATTGACTTCTGATGGACATTGAATTTAAGATTAAACGTGCATATGGGCCCTTACTACTGGAGCCTTAGTACTTTGGAGTTGTAAAAATGTGTCTTAAAATGTAATGGAGATATAAATGCAAGGCTAGAGAAGATGTTATCTAAATGAGTTGGGAAGAGAAGTCTGCCCAGGTAATACTAGGAAGTAGTACAGGGGGGAAACAGAGAGAAGTTGCAAGCAACCTCAGCTAAAGTGAGGGTCAGCCTGGAAATTTCAATTTAATATTTAATATTTCAGTCATGGACATCTGAAGGGAGGAAAATTAAAACAAAGCCAAGCAACTAACAAAATCCCCAATCAAATCGAGGCAGGTTGGGATCAATATTTGTAGTTCTTATGACTTGTTTCAGTGCACCTGGGAGAGGTGACAGTCTTTGCAGAGGCTTTGCCCAAGACTGAATTTGGTGCTAGCATCCGGATCTTTCCAAAGTATATCCATGTGTACCTTCACACTTCTGTGTTCAAGGAAGGGAGGACCATTCAACTGCCAGACACTGAAATCACAGCAAAGCCTCCTGCATCAGCTCTGTTTATCATTTTACAAGTTTGTCAGATTTGTACTTTATTTACTTACCACATTTTCTGACTAAACAGGATAAGCTTGCCAGTGCAAAGTGTTTCCTAATTAAAAAAAAATTAATATATTACACGATGTAGGTTCCATAAACACTCTGCACAGAAAATTTATTTACTAGAATCTCTCTAGAAACTGATGATAATGAGGCAAGGTGGTACCAGTGTCTCCAAGATCTGGCTTGAGGTGTTTTGCTCATTCTTTCAATATTAAACAGATCACAATATTTGAGGTTACGAAAGATTTTTTTCTTTTGAGTCACATTGTTAATGAGATAGCCTAGGTTACAGACGTGACCCACACAATAGAGAAATAGAGAACAAAGGTCTCAACCAATTCCCTGCTTCAAGGAATCACTAACTGATCTGGTTTGGTTTGGTTTGGTTTCTCTCTGTCTCTCATTCTCTCCTCATCCTTTCCTGTGGAACATTATAGTTTTGGCTATCACTCCAGATCATAAGTTGGTTAGCAAGAATTGGAAAGAGTCCCTTGAGTGTTCAATCAGTCCCTCTGGACTAAAACTCTCTTACATGGTTGCCCCATCTTCCTGTTGGTAGGTTTGTTCAGACCAGTGGCTTTATTTTTTGCACACCTATTTAATCAACTAAGTCAGTAGATCTGAATTGTCAATGTGAATTTAACATACATTTCAAAAGGGCCTCAAGTTTTGAAGTTAACAGCAGGAAGAAACAGAAATGTTGAGAAAGGAAAGCTCTAGGAGAGGTTCTGAAAGGGAGAGCTAAAAAAACTAGAAAAATCTTCTCAGGAATGAAGTGCAAAAGACCCATGTAAGTAATTTAAATGGAGGTCTGAAATTGCAGTCAGGAATCTGTTTCAAAGAAAATCTTATTCTGGCAAAAGAAGACATAATTATGATGTAATTATTGTTAAAGTTCATTAAAAAAAATATAAAAGGTAACTTTTCTTGATGAGGTGTCAACATTTGTATGAATTAAGTGCCAGAAGGCAATCTATGTGCTTTATAGGTAATGGAACAGATCTCAAAGTTGTGCAAAATAGCACAGCTGTATTGATAGCTGTGCAGATACCTAAGCTTCAATTACCTGCAGGTGACAATTGAAAATGGGAGAAAATAATCTCATTCAATTAGACTACTTTAAAAGATTAATTCTATGCAACTGTGGTAAATGCTATGTAATTTTTTTTTTTAATTGAATGTCCTTCTGGCATAATGTTAATTTAAGAACTGCCTTCATTTGTGCTGTAATTCGAAGTTTCTGTTCCATTACCTTTCCTCCTCTATGGTTAGGAATTTTGATATAAACTGCATGAGATAATGAGATGGCTTATGGGGACAGGGATTTGAGTAAGGATAAAGACAATGTAGCTGCTGTATTCTGACATTTAATACTGTTAACAGTTTTTAAACAGTTTTTTTTAAACAGTTAACTGTTTTGTCATTTTAGAAATAGATCGGAAGTGTATCTGAGAATGAAAGCCAGATGGTCAATGGGGAAAAAATAAATCCTTTTGTCATCTTTCTTTATGATACAACTTTTTCTTTCTATGACTATGCAGGTCAAGAATGAATTAAACAATAACTTCATCAATGAAATTCAGACTACTACTTAAAAAACACCAACAAACCGGCTACTGCGTTCTACCAGCTGGAACAAGGTCATAGTGTATCAGCTTCCCCCCAGGTTGCCTCACCTACATGGACTCTCTGTAGACATTTGTCTGTGCCTTGATCCTTCCCTAAAACCCATGGTTACAAAAAATTTCTTAGTTTTTCCATTTAAGAATGCAGCCTTTCTGTATGATTGCTGTCTGGCTTCAGAGCTGCTACATTTACATCTATGGTCTTTACAAGGGCAATCATGATTAACTTGTTACATTTGGTAGAATATTGTTTGTATTTGAGAAAAAAAGTAAGCAGGTGAGTTAAAAGTCTTCACATTCCTTAAGCAAAGACTCATTATTCCAACCCATTGGGAGAATTTGTCTCCTTTGCAGTGAAGAAGACATTACCCTTAATCTGACTTCATAGGTGTTATTTTTGTAGTGCACCAAACATATATAAAACTCTGGTTTCTATCTAGAAATAACCAAGGATTAGTCAAATAACATTGGTTGTTAAAAAAATGGATGCATTAAACAATGTACATGTGTGGATATATAACGGATAAAGAGAAAGATACTGAATGCCATTGCTAGTATTAGAATACTTTATTTTACAGGATGGATGTCCCTGACATAATTACTAACATCAAGTCCTCGCCTACTTAGTAGCATATGACACTCCTTCAAACTTGGAAATGTTCAGAAGATGTGTCAGCAGCTCATGCTCTTTCTGACAACAAAATCTGGTTTTGACAAATACCTGAAGGTTTTTGTAGGTGAACGGAACAAAGCCATGAACCTCTGTCTGTTTTCTGTCAGCAGTAAAAAGGCTAGTGTTGGTAAAACACAGTCCTATTTCCTGCTGTATCTCAATTTTAAATTAAGGAAATTAATCAGCTGGAAGAGCTTTGAGCCGCTGTGCTTTAAGGAGCTACAGAAGTACTGTGTTACTGTCAGTAGCAGAACAACCTACCAGTCTTGGTATTCTTCTTTATGAGCCTGAGCTACCAAAATATAATATTAAAGAAATGTATCTTATTATTAATAATCTCCTGTTAGGCCTATTGGTCTGTAATACTGTTCAGTTTTCAACTCTCTCTATGGTTCAGAGACCACCCAGGGGCTTGGAGAATGCTTTCAGCAGGTCATTGCTGAAACTGTGAGATGAAATGAACATAAAAGATACCAGAAAAAGTTGTGAAAAGCAGATCCAAATTATACTGTTATACTACAGCAATGTCTGAATGCAAGTTGGGGGAGAAAGATTGAAAAGGATGGAAAAAGTTGGGTGTTGTAAAAGTCCCAGTTACACTGATGGGGCCCCACTGAACTACGTGACTTTGTGCTGGTAAAAGTTGGTCATAGGATTTGTATGATTTTAGTACAGTTCCTGTAGTTACGGATAGAAGACCTTGCATTTAAGTGGGTTTTCTTTCAGTCCTACCTGTGTGGTTTTAGTTTTCCATGGCATATAACGCTTTTGCAGTATCTACTGTCATGAATTCACAATACAGTCCACAAATATAAAATAAAAAAAAGAGCTAATGGAAAACACCAGGTAATAGAACTTCCCATGTCTTCAACAGCCCTCAAACACCTGTTAAAAATTTGTTTTGTAACCTGCTCTGAAATGTGATGGAGATTAATGCTTGTGAGTCCCTTGTGAAAATGTAAAATATCACTGTTTAAAGCTTCACGTACAGGTCGACAGAAAACATTTACCTCAAACACATCTACTGTGTCCCACCAGGACTATTCCAAGCCGATGCCTTCTGCATTCAGATGAAAAGAATAACTATCCTGGTCAATGCTGTTCTTTAACTGTCGGAAAGCAAATGTGATCTGTTTAGTTACTAACCTAAAGTGATTATCGCTCAGAAGTGAAGATATTTAAAAGTAAAAGCGATCAATACAATGAAACATGTCCTTTCTTTCATTTTACTGTGTTTAGATTGGCCGAAGCTTGCATATATTACAAAGGACAAGGCTGTTTAAGATCTGTTAATTTTTGTCTATATAGATAATATAGACTATATAGACTTGTTCATGGGAAAAGGGACTGTCAATCAAGATAAGGTAGGGGATGCAAAAAGATATTTATTTGCCTTGTTTATAATGAAAATCTAAGAACTAAACCCATCTTTTTAAGCAAGAGATGTCATCTGTAACATTTTTTTTTACACAGTCCTTGATAAACTCCTTGGCTTCTCTTTTCAGAGTACCCCTGCATATGTAGAAGCCGGCTCATCTGTATTTTGAGGATGAAGGGACATTTTACACTTTACAACCCATTAACAGCAGGTTTACTGAAATTTAAACATTCAGTCTCTAAGCCCTCTGCAAAGGCAATATAATCAGTTAGACCTTATTTCACATCTTCCCTCTTTGATGATACAGATTTAATCTAGAGATACTGCATTTGCTGATTTGTAAAACCAGGAATTCTCCTTCTATAGATCTCTGACTCTTTGTGATGCGCTTACCTCTCTGTTCCCAGACTTGCAGCTATGCTAAGAACAGACGTCCTGCTGTTTGACTGGAGCCATAGCATTGTGTATTTGAAGATAATCCCTAGACCACCAGCATCTTTTCGGCATCTGTGAACATAAAGGTTATGACAGTTGCCCCTTCTGAGTGTAATCTTTGGTTTTACAAGAATTCTGCTAAAAGATTTTCAAGCTGTGATTATCTCTTCCTGCTTTGTGTGGTATTGCTGAGGGGAAAAAATAGTGGAAGTTTTAAAAGCAATACCTTCTACAGTGTTTTAAGACCTTCAATTTGAAACTAAATTATGTACTTAACTTTACACACTTGACATCTTTGGACTATTTAACAGCTTACACTGCAGCACATGTTTAAGTGTTTGCAGGATCAAGATCCACATCCTCTCTGCACCATTAAATGTTTTGCAGTTGAACAGTGGTTAGATTCCCCAAGGACTTGTCTTTCATGTATAAATGGAGAACATCCATGGCTTGCATCTGGGGTTTCTCATCTTGTTTGAGTGATCTCATCTCCTTAGTGTGTATGTGTGTACTCGTGCACTTAAATATGTAAAGACAGTAATGATCAAAATAAACTTCCTGGGAAAAAAAAAAAGGGCTCAGGGGAAGGAATTGCCAAATATTCTTGTTGGGAGACATTTGCTTTCTTCCTAAACTCAGGAAGATCCCCAATGGCCATGACATTTCAAAGATAATTGAGACATTGGCCAGCTCCCTCAGCATAAGTAGCCGTATCCCACCCAGACCCATGGATTTATTTATGTCCGGTTTGTTTCAAAGTTCCCCAACCTTATCTTCCTCTACCAAAGGAGACCATTTTAAATTATTTAACTGGCTTTATTTGTTAGATTTTGAAAATTCAGCATCTTTAGTACTTTCTGTAATTATTTCTGGACTTTTCAGTAGTTTGAGTAAAGCATTATCAGTTATTGCAAAGCAATCCTACTGATGTTCTATGAAAATCTTCAAGTTTCTACAAAAAACCTTCAAAGATTCAAACACTGCAGTTGCATTGCCCACTGGAATAAAAAAATTGAACCTGTCAATTCAGAGGCCCTTTCTTTCAGCTATAATTTCACGCTGGAGCTATTCTCTGTACAGTAAATGTTAAGGCTACTTTTCTAATCTGTGGAAATTTATATAAGTAAATATGAAATCTAGCAAGCAAGATACTGTAGTCTAACAGTCTAATGTTAGTGACTTAAAGTGGTGAAAAACACTGCTATGTGTAAATAAAAAAATCAAGCTTCATATATGAGACTTCGTGTCTTGTGCCATGGCAAAATTCACATAGAATCACAGAATCATAGCATTGCCCAGGTTGGAAGGGACCTTTCAGGTCATCTAGTCCAACCATCAACCTAACTCTGACAACATCCGTCACTAAACTATATCTTTCAGTGAACATAAGAAATTGCTTACAGTTTACTGTGAGCTTAATGTATAAATGCAAATTCATTATTTTTAACAGTATTTATGCATTACATTTATTTTTCTTAAAGCTTCCAGAATAACTGGCTAGGCATATCTCCAGGAATGAAGACAAAGTACTGGAATATACTTGCAAAGTGCTTGTTTTTAAATAATCTGTTCATGAAACGATAGGTTTTGTAGATTTTCGCTAGTATAGGCACAAAGAATATACTGTTTTACTTGCTCATGAAGTTTTTGTAACTGTAACCTATGGGCTCTAGAGGAGTCAGCTGATTAATAGAAATCATGAGCACTATTTAGGGAAACATTTCTCAGCTGCTTGGAAACGGAGTGTTTTGTCAGCAGTTCAATACGAAGACGTGCTCTCTGACCTTGGTTCTGCATTAACCTTATACTCTGTATTGCGACCATTTGGCACTGTGGACATGATTGAAGATGTCCCACACTATAACTCTGCAGGACTGAGGGGGCTGCGTGTGTGTGTGTGCGTGCGTGTATCTTTGTGGTTGTTTCAGTGGTAGTTCTAGAGGTAGTTTTCAGGAGACTTCCAGAAAAGCTTACTGAATAAACATTAAAGCCAGTAAAAAAAGACCCTAGATGAGACCCTAAAGCCACTGAGACTCATTTGTACTAGAAAATAAAAACATCTGTGTATTTTTTTAAAAGCTCTGCTATCAGCGGTTTTTCAAACACACGCTCCAGAAAACCAAAAGAAAATAATAGGAACCAAAAAAGCCTGGATGTACGCCATTGCTCATAGCAGTCTGGTAACAAAACAAAAGCTACCTATTTGTTATTGGTAAGATAGGATTTTCCTCCTATTAAAATATTGGTCTCCTGTGTATATTCCTCTGTAAAAATGTAAAAGATAAGAGAACCTTTCAGACAGAAATGTTAGTTGCCTCTAGAAGTAGTCGCAAACAAAATATCACAAGGACAAATTTGTCATGTTTTCTCAAGTAGTGTGAGTGCTTTAGGCCCAAGTTCTATGAAAATGTAAGAACAAACATTTTGATTAGAAACTTTCCAATTTGTCTAAATCCTGTGTACAGAGCTGCAGCAGCATCCTGCCATGAAATAATTCTTCCTCCCTTCTAAACACCATCAGGTTCTTTAAAGAGCTGCCACAAACCCCGAACAGTATCAACATGTTTCCCCTCCATACCTTAGTATTTAGATTATTTCAGTATAAGCAATTATGGAGTAAAGTATTCCCATTTAAAGAATGGGATATTTGGAAGGATCTTGAAGATTATAAATCCCATTAAATAAAAATCCCATGTGAAATATGAGATGTGAGACAACACATTATTTTTTTAAAACTTTATGACTCAGTTTAAAGACAGGTTCTTTCAACGTCACTCAGACAAGACCTCTTTTATTGTATGTATAGGAATAGCTCCAATTCTGTGTGACTTTCTAAACTAGATCTAGGTGAAAGCAATAACTGGGCACGGAGGTCATCTGGTACAGGGATTTAATTTTCCTAGAAAGCAAAACTGTAATATGCTGAATTGCTATAATTGGAATTGACTGCAATAAAAGTCTGAATACTTGGTAGATGTGAAAACCATTCCTTACATATTATAGCATCCTTTTACTTAGATGTCAGTATTTAACTAGTTGAGGACCTTATACTTAAAAGAAAAATAAATCAAAGCTATATGGCAACTTTTCACATATCTCAAAAGCTCTTTCTAAATAAGACTAAGTAGAAATGCAGAAAGCATGAAGAATGCTGTAAGGCTTTGGAGCACAAGTAGCTTCTTGTGAAGGATGCAATTTAAAAAAACAGCTTTAATAATGATCTTTAGACAATAATGATGGCTTTGAAACTGGTTTCTTTTCTTGACCAAGTCACATGCAGAATGTTGCTCCAGGGTACATGTTTTCCCGATCATCTTTCCTTTGGCCATGAGCACGTGCACACTGAGGGGTGATTCGCTTACAGCACTGATAAAAACCAGGCTGTTGATGAAGGATTCTAGTACAGGGCTCAGTAAATGGGCAAACCTGCTTACTGAATGAAGCAATGTGGTACTTCGCAGCTTATCTTGCCATTCAGCTCTTAATTATTGCTCAAAAGGAATTGCATATCCTTGTTATCAGCAGCAACTGGATTTACTGGGGACAAAATTTTGTTCAGTCTCTGTTGCCTCTGTAAAAGAATCTAGATATTGTAGTGGTCTTTGGCTCTACCTTTTGTGGAGTCCCTTATAAAAGAAAATTGTTGGCCTGTTGTGCTGTTCATGGAAATGGTAGGCTTAATTTGAATATTGCAAAAAATATAACCTTAGAAACATCAATGGGCAAGTTAAGTCAGCTAGCTATATGAGTCTAAGAATATTTTACCTATATATATGAGAAAAGGTACAAGCACATACATGTAAGAAAAGGCGAAGTTGTATAAAATGTATTTTCATATCTCTTATATGTGCAAAAAATGACCTTGGAGTGAAACCGGAAATAGCTGAAGGGCTCACTGTCCCCTTGAGATAAAATGCACAGATAGCTAACATACATAGACATCTTTCAGGAAGGAATGACCCCATATATTATCTTTAACTTGTTAATATGCCACACTGAACAGTTTCCTTATTGAGGTTTTGGGTTGCATTTAGGTTGGCCTTTCAGGGGAAATCTAAAACATTGGTTAAAAACTCACAATTAAGTGTGAATATTTTAAAATGCTTTGATGTTATAGAAAATATATGCAGTTCTCCAGTTGCTGGATGAGAGACAGAAAAAAAGATTCTAAAAGGCTCTTCTAGATGAAGAAAAGTATATCCTAAACTTACAGGCTTATACACTTTCATGCCTGGTTTGACATACTCTTATTTATGAAGGAATGATTTTAAATTGAACAACCAAGTTTTAAGAGGATTCAGGATTTGTAAACTGTTACTTCTTTTTGTAATTGATTATTCTTGCAGTATCTTGGTTGAGCCACACTCTGAATGTACCACTGACTTCTCCATTACTTAAAAATATACTTCTGTCTATATTAAAATCAATAGTAATTTTGATATTAACTTTGATGAGAGCAAGAATAGATTTTTGCCTTTTGAAAAGTATTAGTACTAAATCACACTGTTATGAGTTTTTCACAAATATTATCACAAGAGTTTATTTCCCCAGCAAACCCTGAGGTCATGGTCCTCTGGTTATTGTCTCTAAGTCATAGCTGTGGTCCCCCCCCTGGATATTGTCTTTTTGTACCTATGAGGTAGCACCTCTAGCAGATCTAAGAACAAAGCTCAAATCTTCTGATGAGTGTTAATGCATTTGAAGTGCTCTGGGGCTAGAAACAACAGTCCAGTTTTCTGTTGTCTCGACTCAGTCAAAACGTATCTCTCTGATTTTGAGTTGTGTGGTAAAATAAAATATCTTTATCGGAAGTTTGTAGATAGCCATATACTTCTCTGCCTATGAAATCTTTTGGTTTATCCCTGATTTCAACTTTGAGTACACATCTTTTAATTCCACTTGACCATCTTAAATATGCATCTGTTGCCATGTTCATTACTAATGAATGTGTATTCTCATGTGCATATTCACATGTGCATGAGGAGATACATAATATGTAGTGACTCCTTTGTTAGAAATCTTATTGTCTTTCATATCCAGAAATGCACAGAAGGGAAAAAATCAGACCACGGGACATCACTGTGTGCTTCTTCATATCTGGTGGGGGCAGGATGGCAGTGGGGTCTACTGGCCAAGAAGTCAGATGAAATATTTTGAGGGAATGACATAAAATTCCAGTGAGGTACAGATAACTATGTTGTATTTGTTCTAAGGGTCCCCAAAATATCAACATGGACAGGTCTGCAATTACGCTGTAATTGGATCCCCAACTGTGCCTATTTTCAATTCCTTCCTTTTCCTACCAGGAGGTCTGTGAATGCACGGCACAAGAAGAATCTAGTCCAAATTAAAGAAGGCTGGCAAAACTTCCGACAAATCAATTTGTCCTGATGAAAAGTACCTAAATTCCTGGGAAATTTCAGTTAAACAATAGTCTGGTTCTTTGCCCGGCAGGCTGCTTAGAAGACCAGGTTTCCTGAGTCTGTAGTCCCTGACAAATTCATCATGACTTCTTCTGAGGCTGAGAATCCCAAACAATAAAACAGGGAAGCTAAAAGTACAGAAGACTTTTAAACAAGTGCAGTGGGTTGACTCCAACTGTTAGCTAAACCCCCACCCAGTTGCTTACTCAGTCCTCCCCCAGCGGGATGGGAGAGAGAATCAGAAGAGCAAAAGTGAAAAAAACTCATGGGTCGAGAGGGGAAAAAAGCAAGAAATGCAAAAGCACTCACTCACCACCAGCTGACCAATGTGCAATCTCTGAGCAAAGGCCACTTTGGATAAACACTCCCCAAGTTTTACTGCTGAACATGACATTGTATAGACCCTCTGGTCAGTTAGGGTCAGCTGTCCCAGCTGTGTCCCCTCCAAACCTTTTGCCCACCCCCAGCCTTGGTAAGGTAGTTGGAGAGAGAGCCTTGGCACTATATAAGCACTGCTCAGCAACAGCCAGAACACTGATGTGTTAACAACACTGTTTTGGTCACAAATCTAAAACACAACACCATGTGGGCTGCTATGAAGAAAGGGCCTCCATCTCAATGAGCATCCATACAATGAGATTTTTAATGTATTGGGCCTTGTATTTCGTAAAAAAAAAAAAAAGCTGTGTCAGTTGCAACTGTTTTCTAGGGGAGACAGAGTACTTTTGCTCTGTACTAATATCCTAACTTCCTAGGAAAATGCTACGATGTTACGTCAAAATACTTTTGCCAATTTACCCAGTTTTCACTAGGAAGTGGTGATTGCTCACAAACACTAAAGTCTTCATGTTTGCAAATAACCTGTTTGTCATCATAACTCCTCCCTCTCATGCATGTTTCCCAAACAAGAGAAGTTAGGGAAAGGATCCTATACAACTTTTAGATTTAGATATTGTATGCTATTCACTATTTTTCCACTGCCTGAGTTTCCCAAATCCCTTTTTGTGCATATTTGATGTTTATCTGCACAACTTGGTAGTGTAGAAAGGGAAGGAATGCAGCATGAGAGTCATTTCTGCAGGAGATGTCAGCATGAGGACTGTGTATCATTAGAGTTACAGATGGATGGTTTAATACGACTTAAATGATGCATGAGCTTTGGACTGACTCTCACGCTGTGTGGAGTGTGGGCCAGGCTTTTAAAATTTTGAATCTCTAGCTAAATATAAATACCTTGCTGTTGGCTGGAAGTTAAACAGCTTTTGGGGATGATAGCATCTTATTTATTTTTGTGTGTCGTAAGCATCTGGTATCATGTGGCTTTCAGAATTGGGATGTTAGGATTATTATATTCTTATCTTAAAGCAGAATGAATCCCACTTGAAATCTGCTGAAGGCAGTAGCGGCTATCTAACTTGTAGTTAATTGTCCTGTAGGGTCAGTCCTTAAAGGTTCTTTTAGTTTCCTGAATGTGGGGTTATTGCACCCTTTTTAGGTATGTACTAACATCATCTCCTACTAGGAGTTGGATTTTTTTTAAAGATTGCTTCGTTAAAGAAATGAAGTTAATAAATGTGTCATAATGCAGCCTGCAGGTGAAAAACTCTGTATCAGCCACAGACACATTACCAGTTCCCCAGGTGAGCAGCCAACAACATGGGAAGAGCTGGTGGGTGGTGAAGTTATTTTGCTTCCTCATATACCACCTTGGCTCTTCATTCTCTTTATAATTATATATGAGAACACATTATACAAGCAATCAGGCTCAGGAGAACTCCTCTTATTTATTATCTGAATAAAGTACACTGACATTAAATAACTATCATGAAAAAGTAAGTCATTGTCTCCCACAGGGAAGCTGTTCCTTTATCTTGTCTTGGAGATTGATAATTTCAGAGCTCACAGACAGGTCTCATCTTCTTTTCCATGTTTTTCCATTTACATATGCTAATGGCTATTCTGTCTGTAGATTGTACCAGTTTCCTAAAGCCATTGTTACAGAAAATTAAATTTCTCAGAATTGATTGATGACACAGTTAAAAATTTAACTTAATTAAAAACTATAATTAGTAGCATGCGAGCTAACCTTGACAGAATAAAATGCAGCATGAGGAGTAGACTTAAAGAAGTGCTAATACATAGAATGACATTTATTATGATCCCTCAGATCCCATATTGGATGAACAGAACAACTATTTTATCACTATAAACACTATCAGAGTTATTTTCCTCAAGGAAAATAAAATTATTTCTTGATTCTCCTAAGTGGAAACATAACTGTCTACCTCAAGTTTTGTAAGAGTATGTTAAGCCTCCTCAAGTAATAGTCATAGATGCCAATACAGTTCATCTCGTTGAATGAGAAGAAAAGAAACATACCACACAGAAACACATCTTTCACTACTGTGTAATTTAATGTCACGCTTATTCGCTGTAGAAGGTGCCATTCATTAGGGTGTCACCTTCTCACGTACACACCAAAGAGTGGGGAAAGAGGAAAGTAGCACCTCACTTGTGCAAGGAGTTGCCTGTGTGTACACCTGAATCTTCTACTGAAACTTGTATCGCACATACTTGATTTTCCAGAGTCCCAAGGAGGTGTTGGTACAGTGAAGAAAAAGTCTTTTGAGGCCCCACAACTCTTCAGTCTGTGATGATTTGCTGTCTACAGTTCTTTCATTCAAATCTCTCAAGTTGCCCATCTCTACACTTGAGCAGAACAATGGTTCAGTAAAATATTCAGCAAAGTTTCCCTGCTAACTTTGCCCTGAGTGCAAACTCAGTGGCAAAACACATTCTTATTTTATTTATGTTTGAAAGCTGAGATTGCATTTAAAAAAAAAAGCTACCAAATCACAAACACGAGGAAGAAGAGAGGGTTCTTGGGAACTAGATAGCACTGTGTATGACGTCTGCAATGTGGGTAGGAGGAAGAGGGGACAGGTTTTAACTTATGCCTGGGGCTTCTAGTACTCTAATATTACATCTACATGTAAATGGCATCAATAAATTTGAATTACCCAGTCCTGAAATGGAGTCTCCCAGAAAAGGTTCTTAACAGGTCAGTCTTCATGTTCCAAAGGAGGATGTCTGTAGGTTTAAATACAATATTCCATATCCTCCCTTCGACTATGTACATAATTGATACAACATTATCCATTCTGGATGTTTGAAGAAATATGAAAATATTTTCTATGGACATTAAATATGAAATGAGGACATTACCTCAGCTGGTGCTTCAGCCAAATGCATTTGATTTCCTTTTGGTTATGACATACTGACTTGCAGTATTTAGATCATGTAGGTTTTAGTGCCCACAGACTGGGCTTCTTTCTTTAGAACAGAGATCCCTTACAGGTCTAAGTTTAAATACTTCATTAGATTGCTGAACTAGAGATAAACCAATTCATTTTTTAAGTTGAAAACTCAGCAGTCTCCCTAGGGATTACAGTCTTGGACTTTTTCTTCATTGCTGGTGTATCCTAGCTCTTCATGAGGAAAATGAGTTCCCAAATCCTGAGGTCACCTTCCACATCTTATTAAAGACAACATTTCTAAAATTTCTGTGTCTAGGTCTGCAAGTGTATTGTGTATCTTGCTAAAAAAAAGTCTATACTTTCATTTCCTGCAGGAAGAAACTAGAGACAAAAAGGTTAACCCTCGGGATCTGAGGTTTAGAGTCCTATCTCACAATGATGTAAAAAAGCTGTTAAATGGGACATTTGGAGGGGCCAAATTCCAACAGTACTTCTATAGAACCTGATTTTTCTCAGGAGCTTTGCTCATGCAACCTGAGGCAATTAAAGCTCCAACACTTCAATGCATGACAAATTTCCTTTTGTCTACAGTGAAGTAAGGACATATCTAAGAGTATTTTCTGGTTGCTGTGTTTTTTTGCCTTGATGCAGCTGTTTGGATTTCAATAATAAAGTAGTGTTCACTCAAGTTTTCATCGCTGCTGTGATTTCCTTCAGACTGAACCTAACAAAGCAATGAATATAAAATTGGCCCAATCTAGTCTGGATCTAATTTGAGAATAAACATTAGACTACAGTGACAGTTAAAAGAGGAAGGAAACTCACACAGGGCCCACTGAGTTACTGATATTCCCAGATGCTGCATGTCGACAGGTAAAATGTGTCTTAGGAGCTTACGGCAATTTTTTTCTTGGTTATGCCTTTATCTTTCTTACTGACATATCAGCAGTTGCAGGAGGGACATTAAGGCACACTGCCTTTTAAAATAGCTTTTCACAAAGGTACCTTCAAAAATTTTCAAAAATGAGCGTCAAAAGCCCTAAGGTTTGGCAATGCAGGAGTTCAAGTGATATTATTCAAAGAGATTGAGCAAAAGCACTTGACAAAATGAGTTAAAGTTGTTAACCTACACCCTAATACACCCTGTCCTAGGACAAAATGCATATTGCAGGTGAATGTGTATAAGACATAGTTTTACACCAGCATGCTAGTGTGTATATTCAAAAGTTTATACTGTTTTACAGTCTGAATTCTGCCACACACATCCCAATCGAATAACCATCTTGACGTGCAACAAATAATTTCCCAGATATAAAAACTCAAAACAGCCAAGAACTTGGTTACGCCAGAGTAGGGCCACATATTTGGTATCCACGTTGAAAACCGTGTGAAACCTATGGCTCTTTTCACTGTTGAGCAGTCTTCCACCCTTCTGGTGATGTTGGTACAATTAAGGTTGAGTGCTGTCACTAAAAGAAGTTTAATCCTTTTGCTGCATTGCAGTCATATGGTAAATTTTTTATAGCTATAACTACTCCTGCTTTATTTGTTATCCCAGCAGGGCATGGCTGAGATATAACAATATTGCACAGCAGGGCTGTCTCTTTTCGCAAAGCGTTTCATTGAGGCTTTTGAGCTATCTCCTACTAATCAGATTTCTCACCAAGTTGCCTACCCACCCAAATCAAGTGTGGTCAGTAGACCTGGCAGGTTACCACGTTCCAGTTTAATGAGTATCTACCCATTTAATTTTTCTTAAGAAGAACCAGCAGGGTGGCTTCATAGGGTGGGAATATTGCCTCTGCATCCTGTTGTTCTTGAATGTGAGTTTAATTCCTGCTTCTGCAATATGAGTTGGTAAATGTAATTCGAGATAGTACATTTGATCTTGCTGCTCCTGGCAAAGGAATCCCATCAAGCCACCTATTCCAAAACAATGTGTGGAGATGTCTTATAATCCTAAATATTGCCTGACATAAAATAGCGTATCTAACTGTAGAGCAACAGCTGGCATGCCGAGGATATATTCATTTGCACCCTTCTGCACCGCCTCAAGCAGATACCACTATACATAAAAGAATTGGAAGATAACATTAAAAATATTATTTGTAAAGATGGTATTTGTTTTCACAGCTGTTTTCAGTCCTCTTTTCTCGTTCCTAATGTTTTGCAGTTTGGTTCTTATTCTTGTTTGTCTGGTGGTACCTGTGATGCAATTTTGAAACTAACACAAACAATATTCTTTGCAATATTTTCTTTTCTTCCTTGTAGAATTGTAGTTTGTTTTATAACTGTTACAATATAAATCATTAATTACTTCTTAGGCATATTATCAGACAGCTTTCTGCTTCAAAGGATTAAGAAATTAAACCAAGAGCAGATGAAAATGGAATCGCAGATAACTTGGATAGGTTCTGAAATATCCATTATTTTGCTGTCTGGTTTATGCCTCACACAGTACAAGGCACTCAGAATTCAGTCTCAGTTCTGTATATAATTGCAAATTTTTTGACAGCTGTGTTCCAGCTTTATTATTAGGGACTTAATTCTGCAATTGCTTATGAACAGAATTCTCATTTAAGTCCCTGAACATGCATTCAGATTACAGGAAAACATGGTCTGTAGAAATATGATTGCAAATACAGCAAGTGGGCTGCTGAAAGTGTCATACAAAAGAAGACACTTTGCCTACAGGTTTTCATCTGATCAGAAGTTCCTGTAATACTATAAGAAAGATATAGCCGTCTGGAAGATGAAGTGAATAAAACAAAGTGAAGCTGTAAGACAGAAAATGGAAACTAAACTAGTTTTTTTGTTTGTTTCTTATTTTCTTCTTTTCCCCAGGCCATATGGTTAGATTACATTTCTCTCCACTCTACCTCTTATTGTGGGATTTGCAGGATGTTACTTGGCAAGCCCAGCTCACAAGCGTTCCTTAACACATTGTCTCATGGAGACAAAGTTTGTTTTTATGCAGAATCACAGAATGCTTCGGGTTGGAAAGGACCTTAAAGATCATCTAGTTCCAACCCCTCTGCCATGGGCAGGGACACCTTCCACTGGACCAGGCTGCTCAAAACCCCATTCAGCCTGGTCTTGAACACTTCCAGGGATGGGGCATCCACAGCTTCTCTGAGCAACCTGTGCCAGTGCCTCATCACCATTACAGTAAAGAATTTCTTCCTAATATCTAATCTAAATCTACCCTTTTTCAGTTTGAAGCCATTACCCAGTGTCCTATCATTACACTCCCTGATAAAGAGTCCCTCCCCACCCTTCCTGTAGGCCCCCTTTAGGTGGGCTATAAGATCCCCTCAGAGCCTTCTCTTCTCCAGGCTGAGCAGCCCCAACTCTCTCAGCCTGTCCTCATAGCAGAGGTGCTCCAGCCCTCTGATCATCTTCCTGTCCCACCAGGTCCATGTCTTTCTTGTGTTGAGGACTCCAGAGCTGGACACCATACTGCAGGTGGGGTCTCACCAGAGCAGAGTAGAGGGGCAGTTTTGTTTGTGGATAAATAATTGTATTAAATTTTTCAATGTGACTGTCCTGGCACAAGGTCAGGGTCTTGACACAGTCCAGGGTCTTGGACTTCTCAGAATGGAAGAGTGGCTTCAACACAGCACAGTCAAAAAATAGAAGAGGATGTTGATGGGATACTACGTTACAAACCTCAGAGCTGCACTAAACATTTACCTTTTAACTGCCACAAGTAGCCTGAAACATTGAAACTGCATGGAGAACAAATCTATGGTCTACACATTGATAAGATCCACCTGAGCGTTTTCTCCAGGCTAAAGAGTCCCAGCTCTCAGCCTCTTCTCATGGAAGGGATGCTCCAGTCCCTTCATCATCTGCATGGCCCTTCACTGGATTTGCTCCAGTGTGTCCATGTCTCTCATGTATTGCTGAGCTCAGAATTGGACATTGGACACTGTGTATTGTTGTATCACTAAGAACTAGAAGGCAGATAGGAGGGATAATATAGCAGAAGCTCTAAAGCAACATTTCAAAATTATCACGTGACTCCCAGAATTAATGTACCAGAGCTGTGGCTTTCAAAGCCTGCAAAACTCACACAAAAATAACTGTTAAAAAATGTGAAAGAACTTGTTTCTTTAAGAGAAATCAGTGCAAACCAGAAATCAGCATTGGACAGAGAGGTTAGAAACAGAGAGGTTTAGAAATTATATTACACTGTTGTGGTGCTGCAACCCCCCCCCCCTTTTAATCAATCTTTTTACTCAATATTTCCCCTTTTCCAGATGCAGTGGCTGAGGGGAGAAGACAATGGCTAACCTACTGTACTCCAGGAAGAAAAACCTGAGAGAGGAATAAAATGGAGTTATTGAACTAGTTAATGAGTATGCTGAACGCATCTGTCTTTTCATTCTGTTTATAATTTTTCAAAAGAATGCTAATATATTTTGACATGACAGAATGAATGAATAGGAAAACTAACAGCACTAGTGCACTGGGAAAAAAAAGGGAACTAAAATCTCAAGAGGAATAGGAAATGAGAAATTTTCATGTTCTTCCATAAAGAGAATCACTCTTTATCTAAATTCCTAAAGCCCAGGTTGAAAAGCATAAAGTAATACATTCAATTTCCTGGCTCTAGGTAGTTGCTTATGAGAGACCATTGTGGGGTGTATTTCCTGTTCATGTAAATGCTGAGCTTATGGAATAAATCAATAATATTTTGTCCCTCCTCCCAGGACCATTTTCAAAGGACACTATTGAGAGATGCTGTCAAATTTGAATGTTTGGTTTCTCAGAACTTAAAAATGAAACTCTTTATAACTGCATATATCATCAGGGGGTTAAAAATAATGAATACCAACTTTTTTTTTTTTTTGACTTCTGTTGCTTGGGAAATAAGATTGAATCTTTCCAAAGTCCAGGAGCTTTATAGCTATATGCTGAATGTTCTGTTCAGCATCAAGGCAAATCCCAAGTTAAACTACCAGAGATGAAAAACAACAATACCATCGCCTTATCTAAAGCTTTCCTTCAGGGGATTCAAAAACATTCAGTAAACATTAGCAAATTTAAGTAATTCTCTGTGAAGCAGATAGTCAGAATTTTCAAAAGCCTGTAAGTGCCAGGAAATCCATTAACTCTCTATTATCAAAGGGCATCCCAGAGTAAGCCAATGAAAAATAGAGTATGTTAGAAGAAAGTCAGTCACAGATTACACAGGCTCTTCCTGTCAAAAGAGCATAAGTTGAGAAAGAGCTGATGTATGCAGTTAGTTTCCGTTCCCTTTAGGTTCTGATTAAATGCTCGTTACTGTTGATAGGAATTCTCTCCTTCATTTTCATGGAACTTGACTCCCACATTCAGAAAGAGTTCTGAAATTTGGTCTGACCATTACAGTAAGAGCGTCTGAAGTGGTGGCGTTTTTTGAACCTCACTGGACTCTCACCCTTGGTCATATACAGTGGAGCAGTGACTGTGAGGTAAGAGCCTTCCAAAATTGTGAGGTCTCTGGGTCATGTGCCAAGCCTATGCTCATCTCTGGTCTTTACATCATGATCAGATACTGGTGAAGAGAGAAACTCAATGATCAAACACCCATCAAATCTCACTGTTTTATTATATAAAATCAGGAAACATCTTTTTAGCCTGGAAACTAAACTAAGTCTCAAATCTTTTAATTTACTGTTGTTACTCCACACTTCCTTGGTGGATGGCTATTTAAGTTCAGCATCTGAAGTCTTTTGGCACCGCATAAATAACCACTCTAGTGAGCTGTCATTAGACATATTGGTTTTACTCCCCCTCTGTACCTGGTTGGTATAAAATAACACCATCAATCTTGTAAAAAGGCCCCCTTGTTTTCCTCCTCCAGCCCAGTTACCACCGCTGTCTCTCCGTAAGTCATGAATACTCCTAGCACAGCAGGAGCACATTAATGATTTATTTTTTCTAGGGAATACCCTTATTACAAATGATTTTGTTACCTTGCTGGGTACTCTCACTGCAGGACATTGTTGCTAATAGATCCCCTCGAGCATTTGCAGTCTACATTCCTCATTTAACTGGATCCCAGGTGCTATGCATGTTAAATACCTCATCTATAATCTCTTTAAACATGAGATTTCTATCACATTCGGTTTGTTGGCTAGGCAATTCCTTGCAGCAACAGTAAAAACAGTGCAAGGCTTTTCTAAAAATCATGAGAGAAGTTGCTAGTTGCAGTTATTCACAGTTGTGTGCAGTGATGGGCTCATATTTAGGGAGAACATCATTTCCAGCACTCCTTATCTCCCCCACTCTTTATGACTTCTGAAATCCTAGATCACTTTCAGACCCTCCTATTATTTTCTTATACGCCTCTCAAACTGTGGCAAAAGACATTTGGGCACATTAAAATCCAAGTGAGTTTTACCACAGACGGTAGTGGGAACAGGACTAAGTGCCAAGACTGAATGCTTTTTAAAATGCTAATTTTCTTGCCTTCTGCAACATTTTGATAATAGATCCCTACTAAAAGACAGAGGAAACCCTTAGTTACCTCAGGGAAAGGTTTCAGAGGTAAAAGAACATAGAAAAAGGCTGAGTGGATGGTAGGTCTTGCACTGACACATTCCTGCAAGCGTGGGGTGAGCTGGGCTGCGCAAGATGGAGACTGAACTCTGTGGTGTCGAGGGAAAAGATTGAAAAATAGTGAGATGTCATTTGGGTTGGGAATGAAGAATGGATCAGCTGGGAGGAATGTCTCTGTGTCGCAGGAGGAGAGGCTGATGCCTGTCTGGGGAACTTGGTAGTTGTTACAGATTTTGTTGGTTACACAGCAGTTATGAAGAATCTAATCAATGGCGAAGTGGTATGGAGCATGAATATGGAGCAAGTATATGGAGTGTCCAAGCCTCTTGGATTGCATCTCATATGGATTGCAAACCTAAAGGCAGCAATGATGTGAAAGGCCTATGCTTCATGTCATCATCTTTTAATAAATACACATAGAACAAAGTTTATTTGGAGATGCTTGAGGACTGACTTTATAATTTTTCCTGGAGTATTTCTTTGTTGTCCATTTTTTCATGCTTTTGCACATACTCCTTTGTCACTAGTGTTGTAGCTGATGCTTGTGTATGATTAGCCTGTCGTGAAAAGCCAAGTTCCACTATTTTTGAAATGTACATTCTTCCAAAATAAGATCTTACTAATTCTAAGTAAAAGTGTTTGAACATGACCCTGTATTGTTGGATATGTGTGATGCTTTGCATTTTACAAAGAATCAGAAAATATAAGATTAATTCAAAACACTTATGGCAAGGGAGACCATGGAAACAAAGAAATACAGATTGACACGATTTTGTCACTATTTATAAACAGAAACTGAATGATAGGCCTTCTTTTTTCCAAGTAAATGTTAATTCATCCGAGTGACCTATTGTAGTGTTTAAACTGATGGTAACACATCTGTTCATATACGGAGAATAAAACATAAGGTGCCATATTTCATTTACAGTATAAACATGAAATATTACAAAGAAGTGTCCTCGGCTTTGCAGTTCCCACTGAGAAATTCCTTCCAGATTTGACTGGAAATTTTAGTCTATTTCTGAAGTCCTTACACTCTTAGAAGTTTTGCCTTGCAAAGGGACAGGAAAAAACCTCAAAAATCGAATGGATTCGGGAACTATGGAAAGCTGCCTAGGAGGAAGTCTTTTTCATTTATATGCATAATTTATAGTTTTTACACATTCCTTTAGAACATATCTGTGGGGTGTATGGCAGATGGGCCCTCATCTGTCCTGCTGAGCATTTTCTCCCACTTGCCACTCTGAGCAGGTAATGTAGACAGGAATGGCCGGCAAGGGAACGCACCACCGATGGCAGAGCAGCTGAGAGTCAGACCCAGCTCTGTCTCTGCGTGCTGTGGGACACACAGACTTCAGGGCGAAGTGGCCTCTGCAGACGAAGAGGTAACGGTCAGCCAGGATGCCGCTGCAGGGAAGGGAGAGAGGGACCACTGTATTTTGTTGAAAAGAAAGGTGACATGTACTGCAGTAAGGATGGTGGCTAGACATGGGAAAGAAACCCCACTAAGTTACTGCATTGGGTCACTGCTGATCTGTGGACTTTTCTGACTCCAGAATAGCAGCTGATTAGGGCCTGTTAGTCCCTAATTGCCTGCCTGAGTCAGGGACAGCTAAACTAGAAGTTTCCTTTATGGTTGGATTTCTGTAGCATTAATTGTCCAGGTTTATTTTCAAACAGGCAGTATTTTCCTATAGTTAATTAATGTGCAATGTATTTACTTGATAATGCCAATACGCAGTTTCTGAAATGCAACATAATCATATGGCATCACCATCTGTAACCACGGAGAAGCGATAATGTTATTTATGCACCATCCTTACAAACAATGACCTACACTGTGGAATAAGATGTGCCACTGACTGTAGCAGCTGTGGGAATCACAGGAATTCAGAAGCAGCAGAAATGTCATCAGAGATATATGCAGCCTTCCCCATCCAGAGGTAAGAAAATACACATTTTTTCTCTCACTGGGACCCAGTAGATGGGTAGATTGAAGAGATATGCTGGTTTCCTCCTAGACTCACAGCACCTAATCTTTCAGTCTTTGCTGTTTTGGTACTGATCCATAAATTCTCTAATGGTTCTGCAATATTTGTCTGTTCCCCCATATTTAAGAAAGGCTGACACACAAGTTGCATATATTATCTGCAAATTGAAGAGTCTTGATAGTGCCTCAGGTATACAGCACAGCTTGGCTCCCTGGCTCCAACAGTTTAGTTGGAAGAACTGAACTGAAATAAGATGCAGAGTAAGTTTCTTTTCTGAGAAGCCCAATACACTGGCTTTATTGAAAACATTTCTGCAATTCTGCGCTTATCCTGTATAAGTAATATCTAATCTTTATTTAGTGAAAACGGCCATTGACAGCAATGGCAGGAAGGAACTCGGTAGAATAAGAATGTTTGGTTTGGATTAAGGTGCTTTTTTCCTTTTGTATAACTTCTCTCCCAAAGAAAAGGCTCATTGAATGAATCATGTTTGCTGGGACAAAATAATTCTCTTTGCTTGAAGACGAAAGAATGAGGGATTAGCAAAGCAGATGGATGCCATGGTTCTCAGATAATGGGTCTGTTTTACCAGAACACTTTACAAGAGGAATCTACATCCTGTTAGACAGGCAGTGTTTGTTCCACTGAACCAGGCTCACCCAATACAAAATGAAAACAGTTGAAATGGAAATGTGATTTTCTAAATTTTTTTGAACATTTAATAAAAAACAGCCCTTTGAAACTCTGACAGTCTCTATCCCTCATCACTTCAGTATTGGTTTCATGTTTCATTTAGTGTGATGCCAGCAGGAGAGCAAGCTTGTGGCTGGGAATATCTACTTCCATCAAAAATATTTCCCTTTCTTAATGTAATACAGGTTGAAGGTATAGACTAACCTGCTGGAAATCAATGGAGTAACATAAAGGTAACCCTGGAATACTGCTGAATATTGTTACAGTGCTGACTGTGGAGCTGTGCCTGAAATTCCTAAAAGTGAAAAAAAAGACATGTTGCCTCTTCTGCATGGGAGACTGCATCGATCTTAGAGACACCGAGAAACACTGAAAATGTCTGGAAAACTTTATGACTCTAGGGATTAGGTCCAAGCCCAGGTTTGCTGCTGACTGTTATGTGAATACTCACTTGAAAGTGCCTAGTCCTTGTCCTGGACCTTGCACTATTTTTTCTCTAGCAATATATATATAATCCATGTATTCATCAAATTAAAATGAAAGTCCAAGAATATCCTCATGTCTTCCTTTGGCCACACGCTAAGGAAAGTGGAAGCTACTACTGAATTTTAAAGGAAACCATGTCACAGAAGCTTATTAGGCATGCGGGAGAGTACCCAGCAGATAAAGTCTACCAGTAGCTTAAGTGTAATGGTTCTGTTCTTCTGGACTCTGATGATGTGGTTTGGATGCCCAACTATTCATTTCCAAAAGTACTGGGAAAGTGCGGAAATAATTTTGTAGGCTTATTTCTGTTTGAAGTTATCCAGGCACCTCAGACTACATGGCAATTGAAGATGAGCATGGGGTTCTTGTGATTGATGTCCTGATCTTAGCTCCAGATGTTCCTGCAGGAATGGAGTTGTTATAGGATACTAGCTGTTCAAAATATTTGAAAAAAATACTGAGCAGAAAGTAGTATTTATTATAAGAGAGAGGTTATCAATAAGAAACACAGAAATCTGCACCTGTGCTGTTCAATATAGGCATAAATGAGCTGGAGAAAAAAGTGAATAGGAAGACGGCAATTTGCTGATGATCCAAATTATTCAGGGTAGTCAAAATGAAATGGACCATGAAGAAGCATAGGGAATGGCTGGATGGTAAGCTGACAGATGAAATTTTGCTTTGATAAATGCAAATAATGAATATGGGACAAGGCAATACTCTTAACTGTACGTTAAGAGCTCTTATTAGTTATTGCCACTCAGAAAAGAGAACGTGTTATTGTAGACATTTATCTGAAACCATAGTTTTAACGCTCAGCTGCAGCTACAAAGCAGCAGGCAGAATGGTTAGCTTTATTGGGAAAGGAACAGAAACCATTGCTGTGAGCCTGCGTAAGTCTGTGGGGCGCCCACATGTCTCAGAGTCTGCGTACATCCATGTACGGAGAAGGGCGGTGAAGACACCTATGGTAAGGAATGGCTTCCAGGCCAAGGGGGAGTCCCTGTGAAGCTAGGACTCTTCCGCTTGCAGAAAAAAGTGACTCAGCTGAGAAATATGATAAGGGTTTATCAAACTTGAGTGGGATGAAGACAACAAATAGGAAAAAAGATTTATTTCTCATTGAAAAAGGAGTAGGGAGCATTTGGTCAGATAATCAAGTTTCCAGTTTAAAACAGAGTCTGTTTTCAAACAGTATAATTAAAACGAATGTTTGTAATACCAAATATTTAACTGCTTCAAAAAACGATGTTTAGAAATTCATCAAAGAAAGAGCTATATAAGGACCATTAAAGATAGGGATTTTAAAGACATGACCAGCACAAGAAACCCAATGTTAAGACTGCCAAAACTATACACCAAGGAAAGTGACAGTTTAGAGTCGCCCCATTCTTTCACTTTTTTTTTTTTTTTTAATACAGCTTCTTATTCCTGCTAGAAGCAAGACTTTTCTGCATATATCCCTAATTTTGCTAAAACTCACTTTTGACTTAACCTCGGTTTGTGCTTTTAAGTATATTATGTGACCAAGACATTCTGTGTCTCAACTGCTTTTCTGCAAAACGTAGGTGTTTATACCCTGACTTTGGGGCACCTTATGACAATGAGGTGTAAGACAGTCAGACGCTACAGATGGAAACACCAAAGAGTGAATGAGCTACCCCGTATGGCTGCTCTTGTGGTTTCACGCTAGCAGTCATCCAGGCTTTCCTTGAGATGAGCTCTATCTAATTATTTGTGCTGGTAAGTCAGGCGCCTGTGCTCCCTCTACAACATGCCATTTCCTCTTAAAAGCAAATAGCTGCTTTCATCTTGAAAACTAAATTTAAAATTCCTAGTTATTTCTCAGACTTGCTCCATGAATTTGTGCTACTCTACATCATTCATAAGAGAGGACACTAAGTTTTTTAAGGCAGTTCACCTTACAGCAAACAGCAACATTCTCTTAACAGAAAAACAAACTATAAAATAATTTTGTTAACACTTTTTTTCATAGAGAGTAAGAAAACAAGGAAGTTCTCTGGACCTGTTTATGGAACAGGTCAAACCAGAGTGGCTTCTCCTTGTGTTGAAATATTAGCATGGATAAATTTTGTAAACAAAGTTGGAAAAATAGCTATTAGAAAAAGCAAAGTATATTGTTAGACTACGTGATTAGGATAGAATTATGGATATAGCAAAGAGTATTTTTCAGTAAATTACTAATTCTTTTATAAAAAACTCAATATGACTATTTTATATCTTAAACCATATTTTTCTTGGCATACTGTCTGTCTGCAACTTTGTTAACAAATCAAAAAGTGGCCTCAGGAAGTTGAAAAAGCAAATCACCGATACATCATTATCACTACAAACTCTGTTAATTTTCACAGGTGTTCCAGGTCAGAACAGGCAGGGGTGTTGGTTACTGAGAAATAATTTTGGAAGTGCCCTTTGCCATGGAGCTGTAAAAAGCTTTCTGATGTTTACAAGGTTTAGTTATGTGGATTTCAGCTATGTACACAGATATGCAAGAACGGGAACCATTTAGCCGTGAACTGAAGTCAATTGTGAACCAGTGACCTGTCATAAATCTTTTCACAAAATTAATTAATGTTAAAGCCTTTGACACAGGGAAGCTTTGACTTTTCCATTGATCATGATACTCTTAAAAAAACCTTTCTCACTTTGAAAGGGGGATGGATAGTCGATCTATTTCAAAGTGTTCAATTAAATTCACATAGTGTAAAGCCTGTAGGGAATTTAACAGGGACATAAAGATTGCACTATGATTTCCACCCTTGATGAATATGTCTATCAGGACTTGGGTTTTGCCACAGAACTGAAGAACACAATCCTACCTAGCTGTATGCCCGTCACTTGTCCATGTGAGTATTCAACTGAAATACATTCTGTGTGAAATTCGCTAGAACATAAGCTGCAAGGCCTGTGTGACAGGAAACAAGTTATGCTCTTTTTCAGAGTAATCCTATTAACTCCTGACATGGTAAAACCATAATTTCATGATATTTTGACTTAAGAAGTTCCTGTCTCTTCAGTTTTGCCTGAACAGTTGTCTGTGGGCATCCAACAGACTATTTTGTTTGATTCCCGTCTATCACTGAGTAATCATGTGGGGAGCACATTTGACTTAGCTATAACAAGAAGTCTTAAGCCTTGGACCAGGAATAAACTGGTTTTGCTTAAGCACAAATCTGTAAAGAGCTTCAGTTACCTATCCCATGTTCTTCTTACTGTACTTGCCTGCCTAGTTGGGACAGACACAACAGGAAGAGCACAGGGGAAGCCGTGCCCTCTAGTGATCCTGACTAATAGGCACAGGAAAAAGATGACTCTAGTGACTCACAGGGAGAAACAGTGTCTGCCAGAGGACCCTCAACTCTCTCTCCCAGGACAGTGACCCTCACTGAGTGATGGAGTCTGTCTGCTACTATTTCATTCTCTAATTCCTGATTGTTCCATTCCTGATTTCTCAGTGGTCCAGGATCTCTAGAAGAAGCAAAGAGCTCTCCCACTGCCTTTCCATGAAGCACTTCTTGAGATGCCAAATGAAGAGGTGCATAACAAGTTCTTTGGTGGACACTGCATTTGATCTTCATGTGAATGTCAGCATGACATCTGCAATCGCACTTGCGTATTGAGCTGAACCTGGTGTGAATGAAATGAATTAAACAAGCTGAAGGGCTTTGACCTTTACAGAGATTTAAGCACAATTTCACAATCCTCTTCACAAATCTCGACATCCCAGTAGATTATGTCTCTGGACTCAGGTATTCTGCAGCACATGTAGGGTGAGGAAGCGAGAGAATACTCTTACCCCAACTCGAAGTAACACTTGTTTAAATCTGTTGACTTTTTCCCAGTTTTGTTAGAGGTCAGAATCATGTTCTGGGACCTAGGCACCAATGCTGGAAACTGGGCAGAAAGCAGGTATTTTACTATCAACAAACAAACTGAGATGGGAGGTGATTACAAGGCCTTTTTAGTGCTTCTCTTGAACTGGTAGCAGTTAATTTGGAAACTCAATCCATCTGTAGTTTGTTTTTCAGCATCTACAGATGAGGGAAAACTTCTCTCATTCCCTGAAAGGAAAATGCCAGCAGTAACTCTAGGTCGCAGCTGGAGGCAGAGTGATACCATGCAGAGCAAAATCTTTTTCAGTCAGGCTGTCTGAAGTAGAGCCTCAGGAATACTGCGTTGACCAAAGAGTAAAAGGGATTTTCTGAGGTAGAAATATAATCTGTCTGACCATTCTTAAAACAATGTCATGTCATGTCATGTCAGCAAATGAATTTATTGTCATGATGACTTACGCAGATTAAAGAGGCAAAAAAGATTTTCCTGTGACATTATCCTGGCTATTCTAGGGTATTTGAATTTTTCCAGGATGGCATCATGAGGGCAGACAATTTAGGCAGCACATTGCTTATGAATGTTTTTAATATTTCGATGCCCTCCAAAGTTATAATCCAAAAGAAATCTGGACTTTTTTGGATCCTTCAGATCTGTGGTACATACCCTACTTGTCTTCCATAAGAACTGCTAATTTCTAGTTCTCTGCTGTCTCTACTGTCTCTACTGTTCTTCAGTGTTAGTTCCCTCTGATCGTGCAATGCATTTTTTCCTCTCAGAAATTAAACACCATTATTCTTGGGAAAGTGAATTAAAAATAAAAATCAGGCTTTTAGGTATTAACATTCATTCTGGCAACACTTATCCACATGGCCATATTCACAGCTTTTTTTAGCCAGCTCTCTCTGCAGGCATACTGGTGCAGATGAAGAGTCGTTCATCCAGTTGCAGAAACTGCAGCAGAGAAGCCTATAAAAGAGCACTGTAATCTTTGCTAGCACCCCCTCTCTCTTATACTTTATGACAGTGATAGTGAGTGTTTCCACTCCATTCCCAGAAGGAAACATCTTTTGCTTCAAAGCTCTGAAAATAGCTTATCTGTACATTCAACTAAATGGATTCAAAGCAATTAGAACTCAGAGAGGTTTTGGGCAGCCTTCCCTGCCACACCAATCACTATTATAGAAGTTTTGCATAAAGCCTGTCACGTATTTCCAAATGTTTATTAACATGTAGTGACTTTATCCTTTGCTAGTTTTACCACATATTTTTTCAAGATGCAGCACTGAGGAAATAATCCAGAATATCTGCTAACTGAGAATCATAGTTTGAGGCCTCCCAGAACAGCAATTGTTTGCCTATTATAGTGAGGGATATTTGTAGCTGATCACTTGCTTAAAGAACAGCAGCTGAAATTACATCTAGTGAGGGATACACACTCGGATAAGCCTTGCCTACCAGATGACAGCCCAGTCTGGATTTAGGACTTATTCTCTGTGGTTTCACTCCTAAGCTTTCACTGAACTCTGCTGTGCTGCCCTGGCTTCCAACGTCTAACCCTCTACATCCGCCCTTATTAAAGGGAGTTTGTTTGTCGGTCAGCTGTATGAGAGCTAAACCTTCTCACTCACTTGCTAAAGGAATCTTGATTTTAATTTGATCTCTATCACTACAATGATGTATCACCACTGGATTTGCAGTGGAAGATTTTAACTTTACTTTTTGGACTATAAATATGCAGTCTTGTGAGTGCCAAAGATAATGTCCTGTTTTATTTTTATTTAAATAGCTTTCATAAAATTATAGAAATAAAGATGCTCACTGGATAGCTCTTCCTTCTGAAATTTTCACCACCTTTGCCAGGACAACTAAGAGTTCAGCCCTGAGATATGTTGTTGCGCTTGCATTAGAAGAGTTACATTTTGAACCAGAGCATGTATACATATACATGTACAGAACGCTGGCATCAGATTTAGCACACCAAATTCTGGGCACTGTTAGGTTCTAATCTTGTATCATGCAAGTTCATGTTTTAGGGCAAGTAACTTGATTCAGTGAGACTCTTATCTGTGTCATTAAACCTGCATTTATTCAGAAAATGTCTTAAACACATGCTTAAATTTCACTAAGCAATAGGGTTGATATCCCCTTTGTCAAATTATTGATTAATTGCTCAATGAGCCTTAGGTGCAACAGACAGTAACAAAGTCTTTTGGGCTGTTTTACTGTTATAATCAAATTCCAGGCCACTGACAAATGGCACCTCTTTTCAAGAAGAACGTTGCGGTTAATGTGGGACATTTGAAAGAGTCGGTAGGACAGAAATATAACATGAAGGTGTAGCAGATACACAGATCCATGTACAAAGCATGTACCAGCAAAGAATGTACCAGGTCTGCGTGTCACTAACATCTTTGAGATGATACAAGAAAGGATGAGAGTTAAACATTTTCAGACAGAGAACAAAGTGCACTTAGGATAACTGTAGAATCTTGGTTTTGATTTGAAAAATTGTGTTGAATAGGATAAAGTACAAATACGTTATGAAGGACAGCTGCCCGAAACTCACTTTCCCCACCTGCATCTGCAACTGTCCCTGTACAGTGGGCCATAAAGAGATGGGCTCAGAAATAGTTCACTAACCAAAGCTGTACGCCCAGTCCTCAACATCCAGCGTAGTCAAGAGAAAAGGTGCCCAACCTCTGCAGGGACACAAAACAGATGCCACACCATCCTACTGGCCCTGCGGTGGGAGAGGATGAAGGAAAAGCAGAAAAAACCAAAGGCTTAAAACTAAGACAGAAGAAGAAAGAAAAACATAAGAAATTAACAGAGAAGGAGGTCAAAATTGGTACTTCGGCAAAAGATGAAGGAAGCTATCTGTTTTCACTGTTCTGTCACAAGGGAATTCCAATACAAATGTCTTGTTCATAAATGCGAGGGTGCTTCCACCAAACACTCTTTTCACAAGAAAAATGTTGTGAATATAAGGCAGAGATATATTTAAGAAAACAAAAAGAACATCTGAGTGTTGTTAGATAAGTATTTTATTTTTAAATTTATTTTATTGCTAAATACATAAACCCCAGACTTCTTCATGCACTGTTCTACCTGCACCAATCTGACTCATTATTTTCCATTTATTTAGGGGGGGTAAGCATATTGAATAATGAAAGCAAGCTCCATCTACCTTCATGTGAATATATTGTAAGTCCTACAATGTGACACATTATTGTAATATGGTGGTTGAATTAATGATTTCAATTTATAAATG
Organism: Rhinoptilus africanus; assembly: GCA_013400135.1. Classification (NCBI taxonomy): domain Eukaryota; kingdom Metazoa; phylum Chordata; class Aves; order Charadriiformes; family Glareolidae; genus Rhinoptilus; species Rhinoptilus africanus. The sequence continues at coordinate 28,484 of VXBO01006522.1, read as the reverse complement.
AATAGTGATTTAGAGCTGTGCACATACACAATATATTTGAGTTGATATTAAGCCTTTGGAAGCAGTGGATATTTATTAGCACCTTTGTAGTAATGCAAATTATACTTGATTTGGCTTCTGAAACACTGAACAAAGAATCTTGGTAATTCAGAATTTTTAACTCCTTATTGTGCAGTGAATAATTGTGTTAGAAAATGATTAGTCAATTTGCCTGAAAGAGTCTTGGCTGTTTCAAATAATATCCAGTCTGTAATGATAGAATTTTGTATATTTGACAATAAGGCTTTCAGGATTGCAGATCTTCATTACAAAAACAATGTTAATTTGGCTGTTTCATAAAACTATGCTTAGCTAAAGAAACCTAATAGCTTAAGGTTATTCAGCAGAGCAAATGTAATTACTCTTACCTGTTAGACAAATATGAGTATTACTGGAAAATTAATTTGAAAGAGGAAAGGACTTATTTTATAATTACAGAATTGTCTTTATTAAGCAATTAATTTAGTAAATTTTATCTGCTGTTTAAGAAATGAGTTTCCTACTAGGAGAAAGATCCTCCAGAAAATTACTTTCATCTGTACTTAGCAAATGAGGACAAGGTCATGATTCTAAACTGTCTTTCAAAGACAATTTGCAGCAACCATTTATTAGGTCCCTACTTACTTACAGTGGACAGACCCAGGAGGTTTTCTCTTGTTCATCATCTGCAAGAAGTCTGACTGAAGTGCTAATCAAGACTGGTCTCAGTTCCTCCTTCCACGTCACATGCCTGTGCCTATGATGCTCACTGGGACTACTCTATTCCTCCTCCCTTCTCTTGCAACTCACCCTTTCCTCTCCCCAGTTTACAGCCTGTTAAAGGTACTGGCAAGGACACCATCGTGTGTCCCTGTCATACAACTTGGTACTCGGATACCCCTCCATCAAAACTGCATACCTTTGTGGATGTAGGGAAATATTATTGTATGTGTTTTATCAATATTGAAAAGTCAGCAGGATATATCCAAAATACTGCTTTAGGAACCCTATTGCATACTGCTCTAGTGCCTCCAGGTTAGGCATCTGGCTAGAAAAGTAATTCAAAGACTGTGACAGAGCATATTGAATGTGGAGAGTTAGATACCCAGGACTCAATTTGCAATGATCCAGTGGGTTGTATGAACACCTAATTCAAGAAACAGGGTTACCCGTTTCTTCTGGTGCGTTGTTTCTTCTTTTTAAAGGAAATACCATTCTTCGGTATATTTCCATGAGATCATGAAATTTTTCCACATTGCTCTTACCTGTGGAAGCTGTCCTGAATCATGAGGCTCTGATACGGATATACACTTCTGTAAAGTTTAAAGAAACCAAGACAGTAAGGAGAAGTTAGACCTTTGTATTCCTGTGTACTGAGGGATATTACTTCCCACCCCTCCTCTGCTTAGCTCAGGGGATGGGAATGACATTATAGTTTTCCCTACTATATAACCCTCATAGAATAGCAGATGTTCAGAATATTTATTTTGTTCATATGCTGTGCTTTAACTCTTTAAACTATTTGTTGGGTAGGAATGCTGTGATGAAGCTCAAATGAAGAGGTGTAATATGAACGGAAATGTAGGAACTGCAGGACCCCAAATTTACGGTAGTCATTAATTTATGGCAGATATTTTCCAGTGTATTACTGAAACAGAGAATACACTTTCTACGACTACCTTAATGAAAAAAATTACCTACCTGAGTTCAGCTTATGGCTCGCTAACATCGGGCTACAAGGCAGTCTTCTGGTGTGTTTTGTTGTGCTGGATTATGCGGTGCATACTAGAGTATATGAGTTTTTATAGGAATAGCTGTGCTGGGTGTACCAGGTGCCGGCAGCGTGGGCCACAGGGCCTGTGTGAGGAGAGGCCGGGGCTGCCTGGAGCCGGTCACAGCCGGTTCCAGCCGGTTCCCTGACAGGGACACCAGAACCCCTCAGCCAAGATGGTGGCGCCTCTGGGAAAACATATTTAAGAAAGGGCAGAAAAGCCAGTCAGGCGAAGGAGTGAGGGGAAAAAAGTGAGAAATGGCAGCATGAATTTTCCCAGGACACACTGCTGAGAACAAATTGCAAGCTCTTACCTCTAGTCCTCTTCTTTTCCTGGAAGAAACCATTCCCAGGTGGTTTCCTCTTGTATCTCTGTGAAAACTTCCTCAGTCAAGACTTTTTTTCCGCAGTGAACTCTTCCAGCACTTCTTTAATGAGAAACATACTTTTCCTCCAGACGGTTTCCACTGATTGAATAATCTGGCTTGGTAATTTCAGAAAGGTAACTTCAAATGTTTCAATTTCCCCATTTCCCCTTCCTCTGCTAGTGTGAGGTGGGTATTTGCCTACCATGTAGTAGAGCATAAAAGCTGCACTCCTGAAGCAGGGTTTTGTTGGTGGGAACTTACACGTACAGAACAAAAAGACACGTCCTTGTTGGGAGAATTTATGCACCCCAGCTGGAGAACAAATACTTTAAACAAGGCAGCAATAAACAACCAATTGTAAATTTTTATTTTTAGGTGCCATTTTTATGAATTTTTGACTCCAAACTACATTATCACTGTGATAAAATGGAATTAGAGACACTCCAAATTGTCCTTCATGATAGAAGCAGTCTTGTACAAGTTATTTGGAAAATAATTTGTGAATCTCTTTTTTTTTTTTTTTTCCCCTTGCAGACATTGGATGTGTCAGTCCCTTCAACTGAGATACCTTATTCCTCGTATATCATCTAAACGTATGTAAAGACCCTAGTTCTGGTGCTGATTTTCCAGGCTCTTAAGTGGATGCTTTCCAGCCTTATGGAGATCACAGTAATTTCTGAGAAAGGCTGTCTGGTTTCAGGAAAAGCAGGACTAAAACTAAAAACCTTGGAGTGGGACCAGGAAAATAAAAGCCAAATGTATACAATGAAGTTGGATAGCTCATAAGAAAAATATTGCATTTTTTAACTGTATAAATGCAACCTATGTACATTGAGCCACTGTGCCTATCTGTTATAGTTTCTAGATTGTGATTAATTCAAAATTCAGGGAATTCAGTCTTACTGGAACATCATTACTTCAGCAGCAAGTGATGTAATGACTCAAATCCACAGCAATGTAGATTCCCTGTTTTAGTTTTGTCAGCAATTTGGGTAAATTAAACCCTGTTAGTAAGGGTTTTAGAACTTGGTGATAAAAGCTAAGGCCATAACTCGGCTTAGACCAAGACTATGGAGTGATAATTGTTTTAAGGTGTAGGAGTACCAAATATTTATAAGCTGATGTTATACACATACACACACTTACATTTTTGGTTCTTGCTGGAAAAAGGAGATATATGAGTGGGAGAAAATTGCTGTCTGGTTTAATTTTGCTTCAGAAGAGCATTGCAAATCGTAAGAGGTTTTCCTGTCATTTCTACTGCTGACTACTCTTTGCTGTGTGTTTATCTTCTCTTCAGTTCTGTGATGTGGTTTGGAAACAGCAGAATGAAAGACTGCTATCAGAATGAACAGACAAAATTTATTTTCTTGTGATATTATTTTTCATTCTTCACTTCCTAAATTTTCCATTAAAAATAATTTAGTGGTAATTCTCGCAGCGCAAACAGGTGAGGGTTTTAGTTTTGTGTCATACCATATTTTAAGGTAAACTATAATGGAGATACTTGAAGGCGTAAACAGATAAAAGCAGACATTTATAAGGACTCAGATTTGACAAGCGTGGGAGCTAGTTTTCATGTTTGGAGTTTGGTTTTTTGATTTTGCTCTTCTAGGTATCACAGCTGTTTCTCCTGACTATTGCGTATTTAAGAAATAAAGAGAAGTTGCCCCTACCTAGCCTTTGAGACTGTTCTCCTTTTCCATCATCTCTGTATAAGGAATGATGATGAGGAATTATCCTCACAACTCCTTGTGTAGTGCAGAGACACCTAAAATAGCTCTGAGCTGGCTTGCGTTTCTTAACCCCAGCACCTGAATGCAATAGAGTTATGTTTGCATGACACTGAACACGACGGCTAATTAGCGGAGATGTATATGTCACCTTGACCTGGACTTGCAGGCATTGATCCTGGAGTTAGCTGGGATATTTCAGAGTCGCACTGCATGGGGTAGACTTGCCTCTAATTCCTGGGCTTGATGAACAACACTCAGAATAAGGGAAACGAAACAGTTATTTTAGTGTAAACCAGGATTTATTCTACTCAGTCTCTAATAAGATTTCAGAAGTAAGAAGTGGATTTATGAAATCTGTAGGCTTGTTCCTTACTTACATGAGTTATGGCAAGGGAATGCTAAGCCACTATTTGCCCTCAAAAGCCATTCTATAGCCTAGTTGAGGAAAAATGAAATATTACCCTGTTATCACATGCTGATCAGCATTTTTCACAGTCATGCAAATCTCTGTAATTTAACCTTTCTTTCCATTGCTTCAGCATTGTTTTTAAATAGTTAATTCTGATTTCAGTCTGCTTTTATACCTTCTTCAGTGGACACACTCGGATTCTGCATGAGTGTTAGAACTAAATCAGAACTAGAGACACATAGTGATGTCTTCCTGATGCTCTTGGGCTATCCCTGAAGCATTGCTACGACATACCCTAAACATGGGCCCTGAACCTATTTAGTTCAGCTGCCACAGAAATACAGGAAGCATTCACTAAGTAGGTCACTATCACAAAAAGCTGAAAAGTCTAAGGAAAGGAAAGATTCTGTTTCAAACATGGGCTGGAGACAGCTGGTAAGAATTGATTGTTCTCAAAAGCAAAAGTAGATCGTATATATTTTTACTCTTGGGAATCAATACAACATAGAACAATTCAAATGTAAAAAGTCCTAAAAAACAGTGAAGAACATGATACCCTCAAAAGGTGATGCTAATGGTCCCCCAAAGTGATGTGTTTTTCTTACAGTCTATGTTTTGGCTGACAATGCTTCTTTATAATAAAGTGATTGAACAAAATATTTTACTTCCCATTCTCTTTTGCCATTTATAAGTAGTGAATGGTCAGACTTTCTTTTTCCTTTTTTTTTTTTTCTTTCTTGAAATCCCCTCTTTCTAAGCAGAAAGTATAGATATTGCTGGTTACGGTTTTCAAGGTTAAATCTGAGTATAGTATTCCATCTGTGCTTGCTTGTCCCTAAGAAGATTCTGCAGCTCAGACTAGGATACTGACTAGCTTTACTGCTTTTTTCAGCTTGCACTCTTAAGGTCTCCTTAATCTTATTTAAGTCGACAAAGGGCTTATATTTAGCTGAAAACATGAGGTGGTTTTGTGTAGGAAAATCTCAGGCTCTCTTGCTACGCTGCGGTAGAGCAGAAAGATTTACGCCTCAGCTTTCTGGGTTTTAGACGCCTTTACCCTGTTAAGTAAGTAACATGCTGCCATCTACTGTCAATACAACCTGATTTTATTTCTTCCAGTGCTTTTAAGAAATTTTGTTGGATGATACTTTCTCTTTAGTAAACCTGTTGGTATCTCAGCAGCATAAATTTGCAAAGGATATCTTGTAATTTACTTTTGGATCGCTGTGGGATCTTTCTGTATTTGAAATAATACTAAACCCTTTTGCAAATCTTATCTAGAACCTCCAACTTCCTTTTCAGCGGAAAACCTGAAGCAATATTAATTTCCTTAGAAATAGAGAAAAATGTATTGTGTCAGTGTAAACTTTCAAAAGGTTCTGAACGTCTTTCAAAAACAAACAAGCAAACAAACAAAAAACCAAAGGTATTTTCCCAGATACTCTTTTTGCCCAGAATCTGATCGGCTGCAACAGCATAAATGCTGAAGGAACCACATAGAAGTGCTGCAAACTTAAAAACATTTAAGGAATAAAGTGGGGTTTTTTTCTTGTTCTTTTGGAAATAGTATACTTTCAATAAGAAAAGCAAGAAAAAATAAATGTGGAAACTGTTCAGGTGGCTTTAGGTGATTTTTCCTTCCTCCTTCACCTCCAGTTAAATCCACTATGTACACAGTCATATCACATAGCTGAAGAATAGCTTTTTATGATTTTCTGATGAAACATCAAAAAAGGAAAACAAAACAACTGAGCCCTGTTTACTTACCGGAGAACTATAACTCCATTCAAACATGGCCTACTCTGCTGGAGTGCTGGCCAAAGTTTCAGCTGTGTAATGAAGTTCTGCAGCCACAGGGAAAAGATTTTACAGCGAAATAGCTGATTGAACCAATGCAATTTTCAACAGCACATAATGACAGTTCGTTAAGGTGAAAGGGTGCTATAACATATTTATAATTTTATACATGTGATGGATTCTTATTTATACTTCACTTGCACATAAGCAAATATAGAAAACACTCTATGTGTAGGTGGTTAATTAATTGCTCCCAATTATACAATCCCTGCCATTTTAAGAATGATCATTTCAAGGCGTGTGTAGCAACTATTAAATTCTTCTGTTGGCAGAGTGCTTGAAAACTGAAATGCAAACTGGGAATTAATTCTGCTATCCTGACTCTCGTGTTGTCACTTCTACTGTACAAGCTGAATATTCAGGAAATACTGGTGTAAATAGTGACGCTGATTTGTGTTCACAGGTTATAGTAAATACGAACCTGCTCAAAGCACGGGGCAGCAAAACATCAGATCTTTCAGGTCATAAAGGTATGTTTAGTAAAAGATAATTCCATCCCGTAGGATAATTGGTGATACAACAGCTCTGTTTTGTTTTCAAATTGCTGTTTTCTTTTCCTCCGTCATATTTTCCTTCTGATACCTTTGTTTTCTAACATGTAAGAGAATCACATTGAACTTGTGGCCTTGTTGCTAGGTTTCAAGCTGCATTTATGCAGTCTACTGAGACGCTATTTTCGTTTTTGAATTCTGAATCGAGTCCCAAGGCAACAGCGCCCTGTTTCTTAGCAACACAGATCGGTAGACTGTATATTCCAGCTCTTTTGTACAATGGAAGAATAAACAATTCCCTGAATAAGGGTGTGCTGCAAGTTCATCCCTTTGCTTAGCTTCCCCTAGGAGGGAGGAAAGAGAAGCCTTCAGTGATACAGCATATGAAGTTTGTCAGGAAGTCCCCGTTTTTGCAGTGTGGTGAGTGGTATCTCTATCTTTTCTGTTAACTGTGTATCTTTGGGGTCCTTATTCATCACTGGGCATATGGATCTGCAGGTACTTTGGATCAGTGAGTTTCAGTTTCTAGGATACAAGCGTATGCATGGAAAATCAATGTTAAAAAAGATGGTAGAGGTGTGATGTGTGAAAATACACAGACTTTTTGCTTTGGTGAAATTAATGGAGAACCATGGAATTGCATAGCTTTAGAAACTTCCTCGGGATTCAAAACCATGGTTTTAGGAAAAAAACTGGGGCTGGAGAAAACAAACAGGTGGTGGATTGAGAGGTGAGGAGGAAATGGTTATTCACGTGACTAGTAAATTAGTGGTGTATGCCACACGGTGAATGAAACAGAGAATAGTTGCCCTTTTGGCACAATCTCTGCAAGGGTTGCACAGCTTTAAGACTTCTTGACCACATAGGCAAAATTTAGAATTTTTCTGCCTCCAGACAGTGGGACTGACATTGCCCTTATCCTACAATGCACCACCGTCTTCTCTTAGAAAAAAAACCCAAACAACTTTCTGTCCTCAGAATGAATGAGCACAAAGAAGAGAAAGTTGTAAGGTTATAGCTTTCCTTCAGATTTACTAAGCGTTGAATATTAAAGGAAGTAGGAAAAAGTGGTTTGTATTGTCTTGGGGTCTGTTGCAATACTCTTATGTCTTGCAAGACCCTATGTCTTTCTTCTGGATTTTTCAGGACATACAAGGAGCTCTTTAAGGCTGCTGTTACAGATACGGTGTAAGAAAGGTGAAAGAGCCTGGGTGGGTCTTTAAGATCAGCAAGAGACAGAACGGAGATAACGTAGTATCTAGCTTGTGCACAGAGGTAAATACTTTACTGCCTATTAGGGCATTAGTGCTGCTCCAGTGGTCTTTCACCCTGCCCAGAGGCATCCTTGGTATATGAAAGGGCCTCCCTCTCCTTCTGGGCAAAAAGGTGAAGCTCGAGTGGCACTGGCTGATGAGATAGCCCACGGCAGGACATAACACCTAGGCACATATTAGGATAGTAATGGGGCAGGTCTAATTGATGTTGTGGCCTGGGTGTGCCCAGGAATGTGGAGGAACGTGAAAATACATCAGGAAGAATGGAGACTGGAGTTTCAACACTTCCCTGATTTGAGGTTCGTTTTGTCACTGTGCAAAGTGAGGCTGTTGTGCACCCAGAGCTGCTCAACTAACACCAAATCCCCACTGCGCTGCGCTGCACTGCGCGTGCGTAGGTTTAGTCTCCCCTCAAGGATGTACTGGTTAATGAAACAAAATAAAAACTTGAAGGAGAGGATGTATTTGTAATCCTACGTAGTGGTGGGCGTTTCTGGCAAAATAAAAACCAGAGCTCCTGTTACTGCAGGCTGGTATGAACATGTAGATTCCTGAACATCCAAGCTTTTGGCTTCAGATGGGCTTTCACTAGGGTTAGGAGTTGCTTCTTCAGGTTACTTCGCAGAACTGAGAGAAAGAGGGGATCAAGAAGCAAGAGTTCTTCATGTAAGCACAGGTACAAAATAATATTGAAGTGCAAGTATACATTTATCTTCAATTAATATACTAGGTTAGACAGACAGGGCTAGCCAGACTGCAAGTAACCATCAATAATAGAAGTTCTGTTGTATATATGTGTGTGTGTGTGTTGCTTTTTTTCTTTTTCTTTTTGCCAGGGATTACAATATCTGAGAAGAAAAAAAATCCATTATCAGGCCATTATGTTCACCCTCCAAAGCAAAAATTTTTATTTGCAAATCAAACACAATTTTCTGCGAGCCTTGATTCGCCTTTCTTCCAGCGACAAACTGTACCACAACAACCCAAAGCCAATACAGATATATGGCTAAAACAGCCTCCCAATTTTAGCTGCAAGCTCTACAGATCATTCAACCCTTCACTGAATCCATGAGGAATGGGAAAAGGGGAACTGAGGCCAAAAATGACCTCTGAGTCCATAGTCATGCAACAGCTTTCCACGCTTAGGTCGAGAGGCTGCTCCTTCATCTCAGAAAACAAAAAGAAAATAAAAACCCTCAGCTTGTCACTCGCTTTCCACAGATCGGCTCTTAGGAGGCCAAAATACTGCTTGTGGAGAATGGCAAATATAAGACTGGTGTGTATGAAGACCCCAAACCACATGATTACAGGCAGGTGAAGTGTCTGGCTCCCACACTTTTATAAAGCAAACACTGAAAGAGAGGATGCTTGGAGATCTGTAAAGGAAGCCACTAGATGTCAGTCTCAGTAGCCCCCAAAAAAAGAAAACCCAGCAGTTAGTGCAGCGGCTGGGCTCTAACTTTCATAGGTAACTCTGTTGTAGTCACGAATTATTTGCCAAAAAGACTTCCATAGGGAAAGTTAATGAATGCAGGTTTGGACCTCTATGTTTTAATGTGCTTTGTAGCTGACAAGATGCTCATTTTGGCAGAGTAGATTGAAATAGGGACATCAGGGCTAATCAGTTCACCTTTCCCTTGCTCTCTGTGACACGTCTGCCTGTACTTCCTGCTTTCCCCAGATTAAGAGGTAGCAGTTGAATTGCTTGACATGCTGACTGGAAGTATTTTATGGTAATTTCCCACTTAGCAGCCCTAACTGCGCCTGGCATCTCATTGTGCCACCACTTGTTCATAACACATGGCAAGAAACTGAACTGTCCCTTTTTTCACAATTGCTGAAAATTAAATTATGTACAAAAAAGTTGCAAGGAAAATTTAAAATCCGAGGTATAACTTGGATCAGTGCATTCCCCCCAAATCAGTGTGTTTAACATTAAAACTGCTAAGGAAGAGAAATCTTCAAACTAAATGGATTTTTTTCAGATTCTTTTGATTCTTTTTTTTTCTTTTCATTTCAGTGACTCATTCTTGGTTTGGTTTTGGGGGTTGGGGTTTTTTTTTGTTTTGGTTTTTTTTTAATATCTTTTACAATCAGAGGCCATAAAACCAGAGAGAAGAATAATACTTTATTAAGATTCAGTGTTCTATCCATATTCTATTAACTTTTAATTACAAACCTTCCTATCTCCTCTCCTCTGGGCCCTTCAAAGAATCTTACACAAGCAACAATTCAGCAAACTTACTATTTCTAAAATAAGAAACAAAACCGAGATGGTAAAAAAAATGCCTTTTGTTCTCCAAAGCAAATATTTATACCTGAATGTGTAGTTTATTGAAGAACCACATAAATGGCATATAGACAATGTTACATTTCCATGGAAAACAGTATGTTTTTCCTCCTTCTGTCTTCATGAGAGTATAAATCACGTCTTCATGTGTTTGCCAAGCTGCTATAGTAGGAATTTAACTTCCTTGGTTTTGAGTTTACCTAAGGTAATTAAAAGCAATCTCCTAGTTAGCTTTTACAGCCAAAAGAAATTTGTCTAATAATATCCCGACTCAAGGAAATGTCTCAAGAAAAATTTGCTTTATTTCATGATGATCAAGTTTTCATGATAGTAATTGAATGCTAATTTCTCTTAAAACCTGCTAAACAAAACCTTTCTCTTTAAGTAAATGTGTCTTATTTTTTCTCAAGCCGTGACCAGTAATGTAAATCTGCAAAACCAGTGGAAGGGGAAAAAAAGCCTGTTTGTCCCGCAACTCTCATGTGCTTTCTAAGGTCACTGCTTCAGAGGGCCTGACTATAGCAAGATAATTGATAGCATCCGTATCTTAGGAGGTTTCAGAACCTCCTCCATTCCATGTCAGGAGAAAACTAATGCTTTAATAATTTGACTGGCTCCAAAAGCTAACTCCAGAAAGTCCAATAACTACATGACCAAGGTGTTTAGCTATGCATGTGAAAACAAATTTCAGGTCCTTGTTGCAAATCAGGCACTTTGCGGATTTCAGTGTCACCAGTCAGTGCTCTGATGTCAGGATTAGTGGTTTTCTTTGATGAAATTCTACTTGAGTGAAATAACTCAGCATATCTGAAAAGAAATAAGGAAAAAGCAAGTTGCAACCAAAACATTCCGAATTAAGTTCCTGACAGCAGCAGAACATTCTCAGACTCTTTTAAGGACTTGGACAAGAGGTAGAAGGGATCTGCACTCTGAGGTCTGGAGGAAAATAGTGCATATTCTCTAATTGCTTTGGTGTATCATTAACTTTTCAGCCACCTGAAATTTCAGGCTACCTGGTTCCAGAAGACGGTAGACTGTACGGTGATGCAAATTCAGTAGAACTAAGGACTTGCCACTACAAGGAATTTTAGTCTTTTTTTCCCCTCCACTAAAATGTCCCCTGGGGAGAAACCTTAATGATATGTTGTCAGAAGCTTAAAAGGAAATGAGCAATCCCAGTGCAAGATCTCTAAATAAATACGTGCCTACAGACTAGCTGCACTGGTGCAAAATTCTTAAGGATAGACTTGATCTTACACAGACAAAAAGAGGCAATTTCTGTGTTCACTTAGATGCGGAGTCCCCTTTTCACCATTCAGGCCAATGAGAAATGCTTCATCAAATGGAAACCAGATCTCAGTCAGGAAAAAAATTAGGAAAAGGGTTGTATGGAGAGAAAGGCAACAAGTAAGATATGTAAATTACTAGTGTACAGTGTTTCCTTCTCCTTGTGGCATTCTCTCCTAGACACTTATAATCTGCATCACACCCATGAATCCACAGTTAAACATTCTTTACCATCAAGTTTTCAGCATGTAACTTAATGCATCATTTATGTTCCCTCCCTGATTTCACAGGGTACTTTCTCGTCCTGCTGCCTAACCCCCCCTATTTTGATTTTATCTTCTTCAGTTAATCAAAGAAACGTATCTTCCCATTCACGCAGATGATACTGATACCTCCAAACATCATGGTTATAGATTTTTTTATCTTGTAATTCACAAGAAATCAACTGTTTTATGATATCCATTTCAAACTGTGAAGATCAGGGAAAATTGTCTGTCAAATCTGTGTACCTAGCAATGTAGTCTAATGTCAGTGATCTACAGGAAGAAGCAAATTGCTTTTCAAGAATGGGATGATGGAGCAAACTCACCCTTTTAAAACACCTTGTCCCGGAAAGGTTTTAAGACCAATGTACTGGTGTCATATCTTGTCCTACACTCATCTGACTCTGCAAAATGTGGTTTGGTGAGGGGCAGCACTACCAGCAGCCAAACTCACGATTTCCTTTTGCAACTAGCAGAAAACATTAGCAGTTGTTTAAATCCTACCCACTTTGAATGCAAAATCACTTTTACTTCTAAACAATGAGAACACAGATCTAAAAAATGATATGTCATTGATTTTAAATGACCCTCTTGTTTCAGCCTTGCTTTTAACCCTCTCATAAGTTCTCCAGCAGCACAAAACTCTTAAGCTCATTGTAATGCAGATGACTGCAGGGTATGTTAATGATTAATTAAATTCACTGGAAAGGTTTGAGAAATAATGCAAATTACTCCATGCAGATAACTCCAAAGCATGCAACATATTTATACCAAGAAATTGCGTCCCCTGTGGTTTTAGTATCACAGCTCCTTTCTCAGAAGGGTGTTCTGTTTCCATTATTATTCCTCATCTGTATTGTAATAGGAGGCCACGGACTCATTTGAGATCAGGACCATGGTGATAGGAGTTGTGTAAATGAAGAACTTTAAGGTAATGGAAAACCATAACTCTTGACAGCTCAACAGCTTGACATGTTAACAAGTTAATTAACAGTTAATTAAATCTCCTAAATCTTCCAATTTTTTTGAACAGAAATGTTACAGGTGTATTTTTGACCTTACCTAAATCCACCATGTAAAGTTTACTCTTCAATTAACTTCAATGTTCTTTGTTCTAGGCATGGGGACTTACCTGATGTTACAACGTATTTTCCTTTTCAGGTGCAGTATAAAGCTAATTTACCAACTCTTGTGACAAGTTACTCCAGAGATCCTTTAAATCTGAAGTTAAAATCGCAGCATTTAAACATGGGTAAGTCCTTGACAACATGCACGTTCAGTGTGTTAAAGAAATTAGGAATCGGTACATGAACAGCAGGCAGCAGGAACAAGAGTGTAAAATCCCTCTACTGCCATGTAGCTGGCTTAAGTGACCTCACATGAAGCTGAACAGTTAGGCAGCAATGTTTTCCCCTAAGTTTCAGTGTCAGAGAAAGTATGCTTCCCAGGTCTAAGTAACAGACTCAGATCACAGAAAATACACTAGTTTACTCGTGCAAAGACACTCAATTTTGAGGATACCTGATACAAGCAGGATTATTAGCTCAAAAATCTGCTTGCCAATGTAGATTTTCTGATAAGACTGGGATTTCAGCCTTGTAATGGTGGTTTATTCCCAGAAAACTGAATCAAGTGCAATGTCTGCTGTCCTCATTGTAGATACAATAGTCCATATCTGCATTCCTACTGTGGTGGGTAGTCCACAGTGGGATGTCCACTCTTTAGTGTAGTTTCTATAGCTTCACCTCTTATAAGAATACTTTATTTGAAGATAATTAACTAAACATTAGTTAAAGTACACACGCATATCTACTATGTGACATAAAACACTACTTACTTTGTACATTCGCAGCAAGGCCAGGGACAGAATTTTTTTTTGCTTATAATCTTTACCACATATGTCTGGGTGCTTGTTTTTTGGAATCCTATCTGATTAACAGCAAACATATACCTTTTCAAATCCTAGCGAGTAGACAGTTTGTCCCATATCTCTTAAATACTGTTTGCTTAATATTTTCAGATCCTGGACTTGACCCACTGAAAGGAAAGCAAAAGGATTCTGATAGGAAATTTCTTACATACAAGCCTTGTGAAAGCAAATGGGAGCCATGGCTGCTACTACCAAAGAATCCCTGGCCACTGAAATCTGATTCATTTACGGTCAGTCAGATTATAAGACAACTCCCTGCTTTTCTCTGCATCAGAATCTTCAAAAAAAAAAAATTATTATTATTACTACTAGTACTACTGCTACTACTTCTGAATTACGTTTATTTCAGAGTGTTTTATATCATGCAATATCTGAACTTGAGGGGACAGCTGGCATGTCCTAAAGGAAATGTCACTGTACTGGAGAGCTAGGGATATGGACCACCAATTTCCTTTAGCTTTTCAAGAATATAATTCTGTTTCCAGCTCTTATTGACTTTGATGGAGTCTGGAAAAGTATTATCTTGGAGAACATGTTCTTATTTCAGCCTTTAGCAGAAAATTATAGAGCACTGCACATGGCAATTCATTTGTAGGAATTAAGATGTCCATATTACACTGTTCGAAGACATGGACTATTTCAGAATATGCAGATACTGGGTGGATGCATTGATGGTTTATAAATATACACCAAACACTAAAATGTAGAGAACTCCAAGAAGACAATGTCTCTATTTTCATTCTAAAACAACTCCCCTTAACATTACTGAAGATTAACAAATGGTGAGTTGAGGGGAAAATAAATTGTTTAAGCAATCGGTGTAGGTAATGACAGATTCCGAGCTGTGAACCTAACTCTACTGAATAGTGGCAAGTCAACATGCACATTTGTAAAACACAAGAATTGGCTGAACACAAATGTCTCCAGGCATTTTGATGTGTTGTGCTCTGATTCAAGTCTGAAACACGTCTGAGAATGAGTTCTGTGATGAACCTGTCAAAGATCATTCTCATGACAGCCTCTCCTGTTCTGTTTTGTAGCTCTGATGCACCTCTACTTCTCTGCTGTCAGAGGCACCGGCGGCGGCGTGGCGGTGCTCACACTGCATTCTTGGATCACGTGGGGGAGAAGCTGCACCGGCTGCAGCAAGGAGAGGCAGGCAGAGACATGAGTGTTCATTCTGATAGAGTAGGGACATTGGATCTAGTCTCTTCCAGAGGACAAACATGATTTTGCTCTCCTGTGGTTTTAGGTGAGACAGGATTGATGGGTGCTGGCAAAAGTCATAATTCCATTGGTTTGGGAGGGTCAAGAGGACACTGATACAATTAAACTGAATAGGCCCAAATCTTTCTTTGAGTCCAGAGCTAAACATGCGGAGTGTTTGGCTGGCCTTTCTTCATGCTGGCTTGCACTGGGAAAGGTTGCTATCAAGTGAGATCCTTGCAGCATCCAGGATGACCCTGGTTTACATGGGCTCAGCGTATCCATGCAGACGATGCAGCATTGTCTCAGAGTCTGCGGGACAGTGGTGATAATCTGAGTGAGAGGAAGCAATGAAAATGTACCTGTCACATCACTGACCTTCGCTGGACTAGCTTGTGCTTTTCGGAAAAATACACTTGCCTGAGCAGAGGCCTCTGCTGCTATAGCTGGGATGCTCTGTATTTCTGCTTGTCAAATCTCTTGAATGAGATTACTCTTGGGGAATAACCCTCACTCAAAGAAGGGCCATGTTGGGTGGCATCTAAAGCAGGTGGAAAGTAGGATTGCTTTTTAATGTGTTAGGAGACAATTTTTTAGCTTCCAACACATCTCTCCTTCAATGTTCCCAGGCTGCGGACACTTTACAGTGCCCTCCAACATTGACCCCATGCCTAGCTGCCAGAGTCCTGGGAGGAAGAGAAAAATGTTCATGAAATACACCATTTTCTGCTTCCATTTTGTCTAGAACAAATTTCTCACAGGGGAAAATCTTGATCTCACTGATGAAACTGGATTTTTTTCCATCATGTTTGATCACCCAATGTGACCTTATAGGGTGATGACTGTATTTAAATGACAATGTTTTTCCTTTCACAGGAACCCCAGACTAAACAGCACAGTGCTGAGGAAAAAGCAATGTGGTAGGGACTCGACACCATTATCCAAGCTAGTGCACCAGACTTCTGGTCCTAAGAAATGTGTTCATCTGCACATGCTATGGAAGACACTAGTGGTCCTGAGCTGCTCTTGTGTCTATCATGTGAGGTTGTGTATGAGGTCTCTGAGAGCCCTGGCCCACTATAGTGAAGCAGGCCTAGATGCTTCAAACAGTACAGAAACTGGCACAGAGAGACCCCTTTGTCAATGATGTTCTAGTATTTTATCAAAATGTCTTTTTTTTTTTTTTAAACTGTAAATACCAGCATGAAAGAGAAACATACTAAATGGGCTTTGTCTAGTTTGTTAGTGAGTATTTCACCTGTTTCTCTCACATCCCCATTTCTGAAATAACATGTAAGACAGCATTATTATCTCTTTCTACTTAATAAATTCCTCTTGACTCTTTCAATTCATTAATTCTTTTCTCTAGAATGACCTCAGTCATCCGGAGGTAAAAGAAATGGCACAGCCCATCACACTCCTGAGAACTAGAGAGGCTGAGTGCCGTCATCAGCTTACTTTGGAAAATCCCTGTCCTCTCCACCCAAGAGCTGGTGATCAGCAGACTGTGGCAACATGAAACCTCCCATGCTTCCTCTTTCTTTGACAGGGAGAGCTGCTTTACTTTTGACTCTAATTACTATGGGATTGGTTGCTGAAAGCTCAACATGGTCAGGTAGTTTCAGTTCCTTTTATAAACAGTGTCGGGGGCGTGTTGAGTGTAACAGGGGAAAGCACTTTTTAGTCATAGTCTGCATAGCTGAGGTCTGGTGGTATATCCAGGGACAGGTTTGGACTCAAAGCTCTAGATTTAAACTGTAAGTAAGCTGCACAACAGATGCACACCAGATAGTGATTTAGCATAAGAAAATGGCATATTGGATTGGGACAGTAATAAGAATCCCTTAAGCGATGCTGTCTTAGCTCTGTGTGCACTGTTGTGGAGTTTGGCATTTCTGCAGGATTTCCCAGACGCAACCCTTAGTGAAAAGCAAAAATTGTGTAAGATGTTAACACTAAAAAGACCGTATTTTTTGTAAAAGAGAGCACCCTATCAGTCAGGGAGCAATTGCATTGCATCTCCAGACGCTTGTTTGAAGTTTGTCGTTCCCCTAACTCGGGTTTGGAAAGAATAAAGTCCCCAGTGTGCCTGGAAATTCCCCATTTTCTGAATGCCAGACAAACCCAGCCTCGCAAATGATGCTTTCTCTGTGCACGACAAATGAAAAACTCAGGACAAATGCAATTTCAGAGGTTATGGTCTGGAGCTCTTGTTGGTAGACATAATCATAACATAATAGCATTGTGTCTATGCTAATCATGGATAATGATAAAATTTTAGATGGGCCTCCCCACAGTATTAGGGGAGACAGTGTAACGAAGTGATGCACACAGCAGTCCTTCAAAGGAATGCTATTGACTTTGTGTTTTTACAGATAGGAAGAAAGAGGCACAGAGGAGGCAAATGAATTGCCCCAAAAGCATGATAGAAGAGTCGGTTTCAGGCAAACTCTCACAGGTAAACTTGATCTCTTATAACAAATGC
Source organism: Rhinoptilus africanus (assembly GCA_013400135.1). NCBI lineage: Eukaryota > Metazoa > Chordata > Aves > Charadriiformes > Glareolidae > Rhinoptilus > Rhinoptilus africanus. The sequence continues at coordinate 11,099 of VXBO01006522.1, read as the reverse complement.
GGAGGCATTTCCAGTGTTCCTGAGGAAAAGAGGAATGAACTTGTCTTTAAACTCTGTGCATGACACCTCATCTTTAAGAATCATGGAATCATGCAATCTTCAGAGTTGGAAGGAACCTCTAGAGATCATCTAGTCCAACCTCCCTGCCAAAGCAGGATTGCCCAGAGCACATTGCTCAGGGCTGCATCCAGGCGGGTCTTGGAAGTCTCAAGAGAAGGGGACTCCACACCCTCCCTGGGCAGCCTCTTCCAGTGCTCTGTCACCCTCACCGTAAAGAAGTTTTTCCGTGTATTTGATCGGAACTTCCTATGTTGCAACTTGTGCCCATTGCCCCTCATCCTGTCCCTGGGAACCATTGAAAAGAGTCTGGCTCCATCCTCCTTCAGCCCATCCTTTAGATACTTGTATGCCATAGTAAGGTCTCCCCTCAGCCTTCTCTTCTCCAGGCTAANTGCTGAGGATACACTCTGTCCCCTCATCCAGGTCGTTAATGAATATATTGAACAAAACTAGACTGAGTATTGACCCCTGGGGGACACCACTGGTCACAGGCCACCAGCCAGACTCTGTGCTGCTGATCACAACCCTCTGAGTTCTGTCGCACAGCCAGCTCTCAATCCACCTCACTGTCACCTCATCTAGCCCACACTTCCTCAGCTTCCTAATGAGGATGCTATGGGAGACAGTGTCAAAAGCCTTGCTAAAGTCAAGGTAGATGAAATCTGCGGCTCTCCCCTCATCCAGCCAACCAGTTATAACATCATAGAAAGCTATCACATTGGTCAAGCATGATTTACCCTTGGTAAATCCATATTGACCACTTCCAATAACTTCCTGTTCCTCAACGTGTTTGGAGATGACATCCAGATGACAGAGATATATCTTCTGTATCTTCATTCTGACCCAAAAAGATGGAGGAAGCCCCTTGTGCTTTCTTGCAGTGGGGAGTGAGACGCGCGTGTTACAGACACTCATTTCCTGACTTGGGCAATTTCACTCTTTCATTAGAGGATCCAGGAAAAAGCCACGAGGCTGCTCTGCAGTGAGGAGAGCGCAAGCATCTGGGGTACGGAGGCTATTAAGGAAACTAAGGTACCTGCATTAAATCTATGCATGTATAATGCACTTTACTGCCAAATATACAGCAAGAGATAACTTAAAAAAGTGAACTGAGAGTTGTGAACCTCTTGAAAATGCTGGCTTAGTTTGTTCACCTACCTTTATGTAATTATTACATATACTATATATTTTTACCATATGCAATATATATAAGCAAGAAAAAACCAACTGTTCCTGTTAAGAACACTGCGAAGAAGTATCAAGTTTTCTTTTTCTCCAACGCCACATCCTTGCTAGGAAGCACCTTAAAGAGCAGTACTGTTACTGAGAGGACAGATAATCTTGCTTCCAAATTCCTGCCGGGGTGTGACACCCGGCTGTACCTCTTGTGAGAGGCAGATGTAGTGCTGAGAGGCAGCTGTGCAGCTCGCTGCTCCCGTTACCCTCCCAGGCTTACCAGTATAATGCAGTAGCTTGGTCTGAAGAAGCTGGTGATGCTGCCATAGAAGGTGGAGATTTAGGTGCTCTCTGGAGAGCGGTTCTGCCTCTGCTGCAAGGTCAGCTTGGTGCACTCCAGCATCCAGCGGAGCCCAGCAGGAGCGCAGGGTCACCAGCCTTTTGCCGTGTCTCTTGTACCATTGCCCATGGTGATGGTTTATAGATGCACGTGGAAGAAGCGCAGCAGCCGAGCAGCGTGCTGTGGCAGCTGTTCACACTGGCCCCAGCTTAACATCTCCTCATCCCTCTGTTGCACACCCGAGTTCTTTCAGGGTCCAAAGAAGCCTGAGATCCCCTCTCAGAGATGTCTGCCATTCAGGCTGGTCTCCATCTCCTCTGATGTGCTTCACAAAGCTCTTAAACTTCAGAGAAAGTGGAATGTGGGTTTTGTATCAGGGACCGTCTAAAGTAGTGTTCTCATTCCTCAGCAGCTGTAGATATATGCAAAACCTTTTCATCTTTATACTTTTGCATTCTCATTGTGGGGGTGCAAACACACCGTAAATCTTGCTGACAGCCCTGTCAGCCATTTGGGCTGTGGAGTGGACACCTCTTAGCCCAGCGCGCGAGAAATGACCAGTACCCATTACCAAAAATGTTGCTGATCTAAAATCTGTCCCAGTCAATTAGTATTTTTCCATTGACTTTGCTGTACTTTGGAAAAGGCTTACGGAGGAGAATTCTTTTGTTCTAGGCAGCACTATTGGATTGTTCCGTTAGAATCACTTTATGAAAAACCTCTGCACCTTATGTAAGTGCAGAGAGTAAATTTGGATACTTTCTGAAATGCTAAAAGGAAGAAGCAGGCTTATTCAGTTAACTGTAAATACCGTGATCTCATAACTGACTAGGAGAAGCAAGTGTTGCACAAAAGTATATTTAGATCTGCCCCCCCCTCCCCACATGCTTACTCTATAAAGACAAATGAATAGATTCTAAAAGCTAATACAACTGTTTTGCATATGTGTAGAATGTAAACTACATCTTTATTATAAAGCAGACTGAAAGATTTCAAGGTCTCTGTTCAGGACCTCCTCCCCACCACCTTCAAATTCAATGTTATCTCTAAAGCTGTTGTACTTTGGGCTAGATTTAGCCATGCGTCCTGTGATTTCTTGAACTGAGGTCCTACTTGTGAATGATTCTGTCACAGATTAAAATCAGTGTTTGAATTATACACAGGACTCCCAATCTAAGCCGTGTCAACATTTCTATGACTTTATTATTTATTCGCCATGAATTTATGCCCAAGTTCAACTAAAAGACACTTCTCTATATCCTCCCTCCATCGCAAACCCATGCGTTTGAAAAATTAAGCACATATAGATGGAGTACTCAGGTGGCCAGCAAATTTTAGGCACTGTAAATGGTCCCAGGATCATACTGGTTGTGCTGAAAGTGTTAATATCCTTGTCAAATTAAGCCTTTGAAATAACAAATTTTATGCCTTTCCTGTGGAACAAAATCTTTAAAAGACATGAAACAGTCAACTTGACTAACAATAGACTAACAATCTAAAGTTTACAGAATTACTATTAATTTATTAAGATCTTTCTGAGACCTGATTTGCAAAAGCTGGCAGAGAGAGCAGATTCATTTGCAATGAAAAAGACTCGTGTTGACCACAATTAAAATTAACATACTGGAAAAAATGCAAAGAATAATTTTCTGCCAGATACTTCTCTGCTCCATTAAACATTGCTTTGAGCACTGCATTATAACTTATCGCTATAATGTGTTAGGTGATAACAGTAGGGTAATTTTATTACCTTAATAACACAACTGCAGTTAGCTAACACCATGCTGTTTCGTTCATATAAGGAAGAAAATATTAATTTGTTTTAAATAAGGGACTGTTTTTAAAAAGGCTCTAACTGCATCCACAAAGACACATCGGAGAGCTGTGCAGTGCTAAATAAAAGAGTGAAGCTGAAATGAAAAATGTTCTGGGATGCCTCTTTTCATTTAGATAAGATTAAGCCCCTCTTTTACTTGGCCAGCAATGGCTGTAACCGCTCAGGAAGTGCTGGGAATGTTCTGGCTGAATTTCGCTCACATTGTGGCGAAGGACGAGAAGCAGAGGACAGTGGAGAGAAGCAGGGTAGGGAGCCGTGGGGAGAGGGCCTCGGAGGAGACAGTGGGATGCACGCAGCCAGCGAGGCTGCTGTTGCTGGAGGACGCCTGCACACGCTTCTTTTAATAAAGAGCCAGTTCAGTTATAGTACCATGGGATTTCCTCAGGTTACAAACCAACAGGCAGTGCGTGAAACACACAAGGTCTGTTCTGTGATTGTTTAAATCATAAAGCTTTATAAACATTGAAGTGCTACTTTTTCCTCCACTGAGGCCTTTTCTTAGTTGGAAAAATAAAACAAGGAAGCGCCTGTTATGTATGTTGTACTAAAATTATACTTAGCACAATAAACTCAGCCCTAATAGCACGTTCCTCAGCTGGCTCTTTACCTGTCATCTTTTACTTTGTAAAGAGAAACACTTTATTTTCACTTGCTTCCTACATAGTTGAAGGAGATGGTGGCTAAGTAGCAGTGATATTCTTTGAAAATCCATCTCAAGAGATGGTTAGGAAAACTGCAATCACCTGGCAGCCAGGGGAAAGTCAAACCATGGAGCCATAAACAGATGCGTTCCTGTACGTGTTTTCCTGAGAGGATAATTGCTGTTGTTGATAGTTATGTACCTTTGAAAATAAATAACAAACAGTGTTGTTAGTGAAAATAAATAGAAACAGAGAAAGTCCAAGGACACCAAAAGGATTTTTCTTTTCCCACCAGAGGAAATTTTCTGGCCTTGTGGAAAAGGCAAAGAAGGAAAGGGAATATAATGGCCTGCTGTATTTTAAAATAATGTATCGATAGGCACCCTTCTCGCTGATCATGACTCTAAAAACTGGCTGGGATGCCCTCTATGAAACATGAGCCCAAGCACATGGAGGCTGTGTAATCACATAACGTCGGCTGCCTTGCTTTGAGTAGGAAAAGGTTTCTCTTGAATCCAGGAAAAGTTAGACAAAGCCTTAAGTGACTTCCAGATCTGGAATTTCAAGCACACAGTCCATGTGCATAGTGCTGTGTTGCTGTGTCATTGAAGAAAAAAGAGCACAAAATTTATCATATTTATTTATTGACTTAATTGATCTGGGTTTTTAGGGGGTGAGGTGGTGGTTTTTTGTTTTTTCTAGAACTGCACGGTTTATCACAGTTTCACAACATTGTAGGTCCCCTAAAAGTGGGCATCCCCCAGTCTTTTGTGGTGCTGTTCAGGATTTTATTTTTCAAAGTAGAAATTAGAGAAATATACTCTCAGAAGTCATATATATAAAGCAAGGAAGGGAGAATAGTTGGGATAGAGATAACATTTATGTTTGGCTTCTAGACAGATCTAGTCAGGAAGGCTCAGGACCTTGGCAACATGGGACAGGACAGTGCCAGAGACCTCAGAGCATTGCACCCGGATGGTGGGATGGGATTTACATTAGCAGGATAAACTGGAGACCCAGGAAAATGAGGTACCTAAATTACTGATTTGGGGGAGAAGCTAAAGGGTGCTTTGTAGCTGTTCAACTGTTTTATTCTGGAAGGAGTGAATGCTGTAGTTCTGTTTGGGAGCACAAGTGTGTACAGGATTATTGACACAAAGGAAATGAGAGAAGACAAAGGAAATGAGATGTTAGCTCTCTTTTTTACAGCCAGAGGGTTCATTTGTTCTGGGAGCTAATGCTACCTAGGATTGAGGGTGTGCAAATAATCTGTGCACTTCACAGACCACATCAATTATGCATTTTGTCTCACACTTTATTTTATCTGATATCTACCATTTGTCAGTGGACAAACAAATTGGAACAGGAGTCAGGAGAACGGGCTCTGCAAAGGTAATACACTTGTGTCCCTGAGGACATGCCTTCCCTAGGATAATAGTCTCCTTAAAACAAAACATTAAGGAAATGTATTTATTCCCATAAGATTATTTTTTTCCTCGGAGTCTAGGGCTGAGGGACTTGCATGATTGGCTAATCAGACTTGAGTTGATATGAAATGTGGGTTCTTCAGACTTTCTCAAGAAAAAAAATTGTTCCAGATGAGTGGCAAAAAGCCTAACAAAATATTGTTCTGTGTGTTTCCTTGTCACTTACATTCATGAAATCAACTTGGAAATAAATGTTATGTTGATGGTGCAACTTTTAGTGTCGAGGCACCTCCGTGCTTTCTAGTGCTAATCAGACACAGAGAGGTTGGGTCCTTTTCCAGTAAGTACATCTCAGACTCTTGAAATGGGAATTGGTACCAAGCTTTGATTAAAAATAGATCTTTCTGTAGACCTCTTGAGCAACATCAAGACCCCATCTTGAACATGCGCTACCAAAAGATAACTATTTTAGAAGCTGCCTCCAGCAGGTTTGCAGATCTCAGCAGCTTTTTAGCGAATTAGTACACTTTCAATATTTCAGAGGAAAGGAAGAAATCAGTTTTATAACTCTGGTGACCCTGATGTAAAAACAAATTTATGGATGTCTCTGTTCTCCTTCAGACAGCTTTGCATATAGATCTGCCAAACTCAATGGGCAGATCCCCAATAAATTTTGCTGATTTTAGAAACTACTCACTTTATTTGGGAAGGCTGATCAAGGAAACTCTCCTGCCCTTTTCAAGCTGAAGCAATGCTGAGAGGATTAGTCTTAAAATGCCGTGACAGGACTTTTATTAGTGATCTTAGTGTTTTGTGCTGGTATAATGAAATTTGGCTAATGCATAAAATCTGACATAAAGTAACAAAATTCAAAATTCTCAAATGTTTTCTTCTCTGAGAGTTTGAAAACACCTTAGCCTTTCATTAGCTGAAGTAAAACAATACGCTTGTGCTTTAAGAAAAGAAGTGGGAGGCATAAATACTCTCCTATAGGCACTTGGTAAGAACTGCATGTTTTGGACAATCTAGAAAATGTTTATTTTCCCAGGCTAGTGTACCAAATTCAAGAAACCTTCAAACAGACATTTTTTCAAAAAGTTAGAAAGCAGAAAATCTTCCCCTTCTTTCCCACATTTTCCTCCCCTTCTTTGCTGTTTCAAATATTTGAGTGATTTAGGTCAGTGAATTAAAAACTCAAAAAATTGTTAGAACGTGTTTCAAATTTTATGTGAGGGTCAATGAATGTTTTGAAAAAAATAGTTTCAGTATAAGGTTTCCAAATCCAGAATCAAGTTACATGTGAGATTTGATGAAAAATGTAATTTTGAGTACTGAGCTCAATACTGGCACATATGTATTAATGAGGAGCTACCCTGTATTTAAAAAGCAGCCATACCACTACAGTGATCTGTGTTGCTCGGAAAATGTAAAGGAGCTTAAAAGCTATTTTAATTCATAGTTAAATTAATCTTACAACTGTTTTGCCTGGAATAGAGAATCTCGCCCTATTCTATGGATATCTACCACTGACATCAGTGACAATGAAGGAGCTCATTCCTTTTCTGAGAATTCAGAGGCACTGCTTGCTAAACGGGGATAGGAGATGCACGTACTTTGTGTGCTCTGCTTTTCGCACACACTGCCTTTAAACACATGAAGGCATTAACATTTTCTCTTCATTCAAGAGAAAAAGCTATCTGAGAATAACTTCATTTCAAAATACACCTGCAATTAGAATCTTGGCCAGAATATTCCTTAGGATCTTAGTTTAATGTCTCACAAAGATTGTTCCTTTTTGTATTAGATTTAGTAACTCTCTCAGACGAATCAATATCAAGGAATTAATGAATCAACTTACCATTTGAAGAATGCAATGAAATAAATCCTACCTCAGTTTAGATAACTACCAGCAGTTTTGCTTTTCACCACTTTTCTACAGATTTGTTTGTTCCCCCTTCACCCCTTGTGAGCAAATATCTAGAAGAACCACCAGTTTGCCCAGATATATTTATAAGGAATACAAGGAAGAAAACTTAAGAATCATTTGGATAATTTTGGAGAAACTTACTGAGCCCCGTATCCTTAGAGAACCGCATGATTTATTCCTATGGCAGACCAAATAAGCAGGAAACATGGACAGGTTGGTAAATCGTTGGTGTGAATAATGACAGTATTTCACCATCTAGGTAGCCAAAGTGGGTAAAATGGTGAGTCTGAGAATGTTTTTGTGACTCTTGTCTACTCCCATGACCGTGCAATGAAATGCCATGTCACATAAGTGTAAAGGAGACCTTCTGTCTCTTGGAAGATCGGGAACTGATGAAGGAGTGCTTCAAGTCCCTCTCTCTGACTCCTTGTTAAATAATATGCTGTGGCTCGGGATAAAACAACCAAGAAATCAGAATTTCTTGATTAAACTTTTATGCTGCTCATTGAATATTTCAGGGAAAGAACATAGGAAAAATACTTAATAATTAATACTTCACTTCTCACTAGCCCAGTGTCAAAAACGTTTTCCTAGCTGCTTTGACTGAAGCCAAGGTTCAGATTGCTTCCTCTGCATGCGCTACTTAGGCAGCACCATTGCTGAAGAATTAATTTGGAAAGTCAGAGCTTCTCAGCTGCTGGGCATGCATGCAGGATCCTTACCTGGACCGCTGAGAGTGGTGGGTGCCACTGAAGAACCCCTCATGACTCAAATTTTGCCAGTAAGGGGGAAAGCTAGGTTTTGGTCCTTCTTCAGCAGGTTTTGGCTTTGCTAAAGCCTCTCTTGTTGAAGCTGGGCTACCAAGCAGGATGGTTGGAGGGATGATGAGATAAAGGAGACAATTAGCAAGTGACAACATAATTCTGTAGTCTGACTTTGATAACTCATCTTTTAAAGCTGCATGGTCTAATTCTCCTTCTGCTCATTCAGTAACAGTGGATATTTTTTAATTTTTTTGGAAGTATATTGGAAATAAGAATTTAGCTCCGATTTGTGAGCTGTCTCACTGTATTTGGGGTGAATCTGAAATAACTGTTGATTCGTAATTCAGCAACAGAACAGATGAGAACAGGGCTTGACCTCTGTGACTGTTTGGACAAGAGCATGCTTTTGACACACATACTCTGTGTACAGCAAACTTTGTAATGTGAAACTGGAGGAAAAACTAAACATCTGTAATCCCATTGGTGAGGTAGGGTCATAGAGTTCAGGAGGGTGTTTGGCATATGTGGGGAAGAAGAAATAAGCTTTGTAGAAGGAAACACTCGTGACATTTATAAATATTCTCTCCTCACATTCCCTTTTTATTCCTTGCATTGTTAGTTCCTGAAACTCTAATTCAATGCTGGGCATCAGCCTTGTAGAAGGACTTAAACAACCCATACTGAAAGTTATTCCTCCTGGGAAAGATGCTGGAGCTCAGCTCCTGGAAGCCCTTTTGGGTTCCTTATGTATGTCATCTGGAAACACCACCTTGTTTCGTTGCAATATTTATCCCTGTTTGGGACAAAAATCAGAGCTCACTACATTATACGTTATACGTTTTTCATATGCATATACACACCCACCCCCTGCACATATGCAGTATATGACAACAGTACTTGAAGGGAAAAAGGTCCCTTAATCAATACCCAAAAAAAGACTTTGGAAGTAAATGAACAAAATTAAATGGCAACGTTTTTTGTAAGTCCTTGAATTCTCTGACTCATACCAAAGCTTTAAACTCAATACAAGTTTGAATCTCTGCTGTTCTAAGGACTAGATGAGGAACAGGAACACCTACTGACACTTCCGTGGGACCTACCAGCAACTTGGAAGAAAAGCAGGCATTTAAAGGTGAGCACATCTCAAACAGCGCAGGCAAAAGCAGGCAGAGATCCACACCTTTACACTGTGACTGTGTCCCTGCTCTGCAACAGCAGCTGACTGCTGCATCCAGCCTCCCCCTGAGGAAAGGGTGCCAGGCAAAACCATTTCTCCTCGTTACTCCAAAGCTAAAACAGCAATAAGCCTCTGCCCTCCTTCTGAGGAAGACATAGTTTGTTAGCAAAATATAAGCTTTAGGAAATTAGAACAGAATTCTTTGAAATGTGAACATAGTCTGAAATTCCATTCTAGTGCAGTTTCTAATGAGCGTAGTGATTACAGTTTGACCCGGGACTTCTGAGTCACAAACCCAATGTTGTTTTGTAGTCCTCTCCACTTACTACATCAAACAACATGCAAAAACATGTAAAAAGTATTTTTAAATGTTCTTTCTGAATATGCAAATCCTAGGATATTTCTAATTGTCTTTCTCCAAAATTTAACCTTTGAATCTGCATGTCAGAAAGCTTTTTATTATTTAAAATGTTGTGAAAATCTATGTGATGTGAACAATGTCAGTGCTTATTTTTGCTACAGAAGAGAGATAGAAATGAATCAAGGCAAAAGACAACACAACTTTCATAAGAAGACAGACATACCCAACAGGAGTGGATTGCAAAAGCAAGATTTGCAAACAGCCACAAATTAATGTTGCAGAGTACAAACAAATCTCCTGGCACTTACTATACAAACCTCAACGCAAAGTCTTCTTTTCTAGCAGCCAGTAAGTGATTACACAGTACGTAATCCTAACAAGACAAACTTGGGCATGAGAAAACTCTGCTGCCAGTACTAACATCTTTTGTGTCTGAGTAGTGCCACAGACTCCAAGACAAAACAATTAAACTGTTCTTGTGTCTTTAACCTTTGTCCCTTGGTGTGTGATACTGGGCACGGTCACTGCTGAACAAATAGCATCTCTTGACAGCAACAGGAATACGGCTGAGGGGAGTATTTGGCCTGTCGACTAAAAATTTAGAGCTAGATAAGGAGATGTAAATTTGACTCACCTGGGCTGTGCGATCTGTGCACCAACCACCTCAGCTTGGCAAGGCAGGCAGAGCAGGGAGGGGACATGAGGCTGCACAACACCGGGCTGGTTTGAGCTCATGTGTGGGCAAAACCCAGCACACTCCAATGTGTGTGGAACTTGCCAGCTTCAGAAGAAACAGTAAATCCAGGCAATTACAGAGTATGTAGTAAGTTCTACCCACACAAGAGTGCAAAAAGGCATGCAATGAGAGAAAGAAAAACGGCTTGGTGTAATTAAGCGAGTAAAAGTGAAAAGAATGCTTTTACTGGGAGGGTAAATCTGAGAAATCACTTACAAATATTTTGAAACATCTGATACCACTCTGAAACATCTGATACCACACTGAAACTGGAACTGCTGTCACATTTTGGCTGCTCTTCCTAAACTTTTTTTTTATTTCTTCGTCACATGGTGAACGATCTGGAGAAAAGTATTTCATCTGGGAGGCACAGTGCTTTATCCAGCAGGCTTAGCCTCATCAAGTCCTCAGCCCTGTCAGAATGAGGGATGAAATACTTGGCCTTTTTTAAACAGTGGGGATGGAGTTTAGGGTGCCTGTACGCCTCTGTCGGGCAAGCTGACGACAGGGTGCTCACCAAAATGGGAGCTAGTGGTAGGTACATATTGTTTAACCGCATCTTTCCCTTCAATGGCAAAACTGTCCAGCAGGCAGTATAAAAAGAAGGTAGGGAAGATAGTGAAAAGGATTTCACAACAACCCCAAGCAGCACT
>VXBO01006521.1:1858-15246 GCA_013400135.1 Rhinoptilus africanus | reverse complement strand
TATAAATTTTAAGTTTCTTGAATGCTGTCCTCTCGAGTCTCAGCACCTGAAGTCGCTTGTAGAGATAGGTCTTGAAATAGAATGTAAAAAAAAAAGGAAAAAAAACCAACAAAAAAAGGCAAGTGTGCTTCTGAACATTTCTATTGCGCATTGGTCCGTGAAGGGCGTTCTATCAAAAATAGGGAACAGAGTTCGCTTGCCGTGTCTTTGAGTCGACGCCTGCCCCGGCTCAGGCTGCGGAGCCGGGCAAATCTGGGCACTTCTGAGACAATCTCGCAAGGAAGCGGCTTTTCGGCGCAACGTCATCATAACAGCTTGCGATGAAGGATTTCCCAGGCCATTCGCTTGCGGAAATAGGGCATGTGTTGCTTTGGTGGGGGGGGGGGAGGGGAAAAAAAAAAAAAAAAAAGGGAAAAGAAGGAAAAGGTACATCAGTGTCTCTCACCAGCTTTTTACACGGCGCCTTTTTTTGGGGGGAAAATTTGCCTCCCTGCCATTGAAAATGGGATCACGGGCGAGACGCAGGTACTAATGTCACACCGACGATATTCTCTAATAATTAGAAGTAAAACATTCACAGACGGGATATTCCCTGGAGGTTGGCAACGTTAAGTAAGGCAGAAATTCCCTGGGATGCGGGCTACAACGTCCCACTTTTATTACCGCTACGAGTGGGTCGCGTTATGGGTTTGTGAGCTTTTCCTCGGCTCACGCTTTTTTGTGGATCCTGGGACAACAGAAGGCTTGAGGGCGGCTTTAGAGGAACAATTTTGCGTGGCGTGAAGACTTGGGGCAGTGCCTCGCGCCAGCTCTGCTCCGAGGAGGGTCCCAGGCGGGCTGGGGGACTTGAAACCCAGGAGAAGGCAAAGGGCAGGTGGAAAAAAAAAACCAGGAATGTGCACCCAGAAGCACCACGTGCCCGTCCCTGCCGAGGACGAGGGGCACAGGCCAGGGCGGGCTTTACCTGCGTGAAGTTGATGGGTTTGTCTTTGGTAATGCAGTCGGCGTATTTGCAGGCGAACATCCCGCAGTCGCTGCCGTTCATCTGCTGCGGGATTTCCTGTAACGAAAGGACACAAAACCCAGGGTCATTTCCCAGGGAGCCGGTCCCCATTTTCTGATTTTCTAAGGATAAAGAGCTCCAAACGAGGGCCCTCGCTCAAACGAGGGCTCTCGCTCAAACGAGCCCTAACGAGGCAGGTCTGCACGGAGGGACGGGAGAACGGGAGTAAGGGGAGAGCTGAAGAGAAGGGGGTGGGCACAGGAATGGCGGCGGCGCCGGGGCAGCGCTGGCTCACAAAAGCCTCCCCGCTTCCACGAAGGTCTGGATGGGAAAAGCACTGACAAGCTGGGATTTGTTCACACCCCCACCCGCCTACAGTCACCACGGGAATGTGTCCGTCTCGGGGGGAAAACCAGCCAGAAAAGGTGCCTCGAGGCCAAGAACAAAAGCAAAGACGCGGCGAGAGCAAACCTCCGGCTGCCCAAACCCACCTGACTCTTCTTACTCAGCAACGACCAGCCATTAGTGTCGAACTCTTTCCTCTTCTTGTCAAGACTTTCCTGTTTTAAGTATTGCCTGTAGGAATAAGAGAACAAAGAAAGCTTGCTTAGAGGAACGGGGGAAGCCAGCCAGTAGACTATATGTCAGTTTACCTAAGATGGCCCCTGCCGTGTTTGCAGAATTAATGCAAAAATGGGAAGTCCAATATTTTCGTCTCGGTATTGGCCATTTTTTAAAAGGGCTCCATAGACCCGGGCTTTGAGACAGGTAAAAGAAGGACCAAACAGAACTGAAGAACTCATCCAAAAAAAAGTACCTGCCAAACGGAGAGTCAAAACCACAAATAAACCAGGCTGGAACGAGTCTAATTCATCAGCGAGTGAGTGACGGCGGAGAAAAGCTCAGCAGCCCCGGGGCTGCCTGGCCAGGCTCCTGCCAGCGGAGCGCGAGGCTCCCGCGGGGACCGGGGAGCTGAGCCCCGTCTCCGACGGCCTCCCGTGAACCGGCGCTGCTCAACTTTTGAGGATCTCACTTAGCACAAAGGTGTCAGTTCGTCACCACCTTTACAGCATCCCAGCAGCTCTGGAACAATCCCCCTGGGCGTAAAGCCTCAAAGAAGCCACCGCGAAGCTCCTTCTCCAGGCTGGCGGTGGGTTCAGGCGCCGGTAGATGTTCTCCTGGAGCTCTTCTCCCAGGTTTCCCTTCTACCCTTGATTTGGTTTCTTCCCACAGCAGAAGACAGACGCCAAGTGCTTTCAAGGAGAGGAAAAGTAGGGAATGGCTCTGATTTTCTCCAAGAAAGTCCAAGGCCTGGTTCCGGCAGCGCCAGGAAGAGCCACATAGCTCCTCTCTGAGATGCTTCCACAGGGATGGAGTCCAGCGGGAGCACAAGTGGGAGAAGGAGCCAGCCATGGCGGGGGTGGGATGTCAAACACCTTTCACAAGCAGAGGGAGAAGAGCCACGAAGCTGGTCCCATTCCAGCCCCAAGAACCGGAGAACAGGGAAAGCTGAGGGGTACCGGCCCATCTCCTCTGCCCAGAGAGGCTTCCCCCGGTTTGGCCTCAATTGTACCACCAAAGAACAGAAAAGTGGGGTTTTATTCCTGCCTCCTGGAAAAAGTTCAGAAACTCTATCAAGACCATACCCAAAGCACAACCACAGGTTTTTCCTTTGTGGATATAAACTCATTGGACCATTCCCTTCACTGGGAAGCATGGAAAAGCGAGCTCAGGGCAGGCACAGGCATAAAGGTGGACTAGAGGGAGCCCAAGGAGACGAGGCGATGGGCCCAAGACACCCTTAATGGCGTGAAAGAAGCCCCTTCTCTGTGGGCTGCCGGCATCATTAAGTGACATCCAGCTCTGCAGACACCTTCTGCTCATCTCCGTTACCAACAGGACCGAGAAGATCTACAGAAACCATCTCCCGCACGCTTGGCATCTTCTCAAAAGAGCCCGAGGAGCCTTCTCAGTGTCGCGGCTGCGATGAGAAAGTTTGGAAAGGAAAAGCAAGGGATTAGATGCTGCTGGCTGGAACGGAGGGGTCAAGAGAGCGTCTGGCGCGGCGAGGGAGGCGGGTTTGGCCGCCAACGCGGGGAGATGTGCCATCTTTCGGAAATCTGATCCGCAAAGACTTGGCTAAATCGCATCTTGCTGTTAGTAAACTCCGAAACGCGATGGGAGAAGGGGGCGACGCGACCCGCAGAGATGATTTAGGGTCAGACTTGTTGCCTTGGTGCCAGTCAGGGGACTTTTTTCTACCGTAACTCCAAAGAACTACTCAAAGAAAAACTCCTCTGGGCTGAAAAGTCGCTGAAACACCCAGAGGCCACCGAGCAAAGTGCTCAAAGTGGCAGCAGAACGACCCGGCGGCCTCTGAACATCAAGCCAGCTCTTTCCTAGTGATCCTACCTCTAGCAAACAGCCCGAAATGGGTTTTGCTGGATGTACAAGTGCCAAGGAGGGGAGTCTCCCTCCTGGGAGCGCCCCTGCAAGAGCAGATCAGGTCCGGACAAGCGTTTTCTATCAGCCCTCATTAGCCGGACGCAGACTCCCAGCCCGGGGGCTGACGGCTGCCAGCGACTGCTGTAATTGCTCTCGGGAAGCTCTGCTTGGCTGCTTCGCCTCGGCTGCAGTTTGGACAAGACAAGTTCAGCAGGGGGTAAATCTCAGAAAAAAAGAAAACCAACCCAGCCCCTTTCACTGAGCACGAGAAGTCTCCGTCTCTTGTCTCCAAAAATAAAACCTAATGGACGGAGAAGAAACTCCTCGCGACGAGTTCAAAACAAGGGCGAGCCGAGCCTCCAAGTCGGGTGGCTGGCGGAAGGCGGCAGACTATCCGCACCACAATAAACACGGTGAAAACGTTAATTAATTAAATGCCCTCATTTCAATTGCATTAAAAATAAATAAAAACCCTAGCAATTACTGCCCACTACAGAACCCACTTGAATCCTCAGCTAAAAAAGGAGCAGCAGCAAACGGCCCGCTCTGCTCTGCACGTCGGAGACGGGGAGTGAAGCTGTGGAGATAAACAAAGGGACGCAGCACACGAGGAACGGGGACGAAACCTCCAAGCAACGTCTCCGCGTGGACCGGGACTGCGCATACGGAGCGGGGGCGGAGAGAGGATCCGAGCGCGAGACTCGTCTGGCAAACAAGGAAGAAACCGGTGAAGTTTAAACGACGCCGGAGCTTCAGCGATTAAAGCGATCGGGTGGCTTCAGCCCCTCTGGTTTTATCTGCAACCACCACAGGCCAGAGCTGCGACGGCGACGCGCGCCCGGCAGCCAGGAAATTGTGAGTTGTTTTCTAGAAAAGCGAGGAAATAACGCGCCACACGCAGTTGGCATTAACTGGCACCGTCACCTCTGTGGTTTCCTAAAAGCAGCCTCCAGCAATCCGGAGCAGGCGGAGACCGGCGAACACCGGAGGCGTCGCGTAAGAAATACAGCACCTGCCCAGGCAACAGCCTGACCCACCTTCTCGGAGGGGACTGAAAGAAAATGCCTTAACTTCAAACCACCAGGCAACGTCGGGAGGCAGAGCTTAATTGATGAACTTTGGCAGGACCTCAAGGAGAAAAAAAAAAAAGCTCGGCGCAGAATGGTTAAGGGCAATTACACGCCAAATCAAACCCCAACACGCCTGAGATGCCCCATCAAATACCGCAGGTTTTTCACCTCGCTTTCCGAAATGTGAAAACGGCTTTTTGCCCTCTACAGCGCTTCGAAGCACACACACAAAACCTGTCCAGGTGCCTCAGGGAACCGTTGAAATCAACTCCACGGCATTCTGCTAAATGTCTGAAAGCCCCGAAGTAAAGGGCACGGAAAGGTAAGCATTTCAAGCCCTGCTGCTAGCGGGAGATAAGAAGATTTCTCAGGCATGAGTCGCTCTGTGCGCTCTATCCCCTCAGTTCTCCTCCAGCCTTGGTACGCTAGAATGAAGTTTTTAAACTCATTTTAACAAGTTGCTTTAGGTCCGCTCCCAAAACCAGACCCTTCCAGCAGAGCTGAGGTACCGAGCACCATGTTTCCCAAGGGAAAACCCCCCAAACCAGGGGCAGCTTTCTTAAAATCAGAGAAACAGAGGATTTCTGAAAATCCTCTCCGGGTCTCACACCCAAGTCACGCGAAAACCCCGATGCTGAAACAAAGCACGGCGGCCACCAAACCAGGGACATCTGTGGTCCCTGCTCACCCCGAGCCCGACCAGTGGCCCTTGTTATTTCACCAGTTACCTTCCCTGTGCCTCAGTTTCCCTCCTCCGTAAGGCCTGGCTAACGGTACGACGCTCACCACCTTTAGGAAGCTCTAAAGATTGAAAGCATGAAAGGGTCACTAACCATGAATAGGACCTCCGTCCCTTCTTCCCGGTGTGATCCTCCCACTGCATTCAACCATTAAAAGCCTCCTAAAAGGAAACAGAGGGAAAACAATTACGTCCAGGGCAAGAGTGACCTGAAATCACGGCTCTCTACCCCTCACCCTGCCTGGCCAAAACACCTTGGATCCTCCTGTACCAGTTTGGGGACCTCTTCCCTCACCCCAGACCCCTCAACGAGGCACGGGTAGGACTCCTGGGTCCCCCCCCACCCCTCACCTCCCAGGTGCTTCATTTCACCAGACTTTCCCTGCCTTATTTCCCGGGAATCAAAGAAATCCAGGTTGCAAGGAGCCGATTTCACCCCGACCGTCCCTGCCCCGAGGCAGGCCAGCTCTGCTCCCACCGCTCTTAAACGCGGAGGGAGAAGCCCCGCTGCAAAGCCGAGAGATGCTGCCCCGAGCCATTTCCAGAGGTTTTATACTTTTCCTTTCCCTTTCCTCCCTCTAGACCAACAGCACAGAACGGCGTGGAAAAGGGAAACAGCTGTTTTTACAGTTCTTTAAAGGAACACGGTGCACACAGGCTGCAAAACACCTGGACTGGAAAACGAAGGTGCTAAATGGACTGGAAATGGCATTTGTCTGCTGTCTGTCTTTATCATTATTCGCATTCCTTGACTGAATGAGTGACACCTCCGCTGACATCCTCAACCCCGTGCCAGAAGACTCGGGATCAAATTCCCGGATCAGTGTCAGAGACAAGGAACAGAACCGACGGCCGACCCAGGGTCAGCCTGGGAGCGACAGAGGAGCTGGCGAGCGCGTTGTGCAGATCACGGCGCAATCTGATCCGTATCGAGCCCGACGCCCCGACGTGACTGGGGACCTTCCAAAAGAGGCTCTTTTTTTTTTACCCCTACCCCAAGAAGTAGCTCATTTTTAATCATGCTCCATTCAGGAGCGGCTTCCAAATATGGGAAAAGAGTTGTGGATTTGCCAGGCAAGCAGCTATATCCTACAGGAGCCCGCAGTAGGCAGCCGGCTCCGCTCCCTGCCGGAGCATCACTCAGGATGGGAAAGCCCAGTCCCTCGCTGCGGTTTGAACCCAGGAAGAACAACGTTCACCCAGCTCTGGTTTGGAGGCCCGGGCCGTAACGCCCTGCAGGAACTCCGTACGGAAGAGATCCGTGCCAACCTTTATCCACGGCCTGATGCAAGAGGCACTCCCGCACCCACCGCGCTCTCCAGAATCTCCCTCTGGAATGAAAGGGCCAAGCGACCGAGCTGAGCTGTGCTCCCACCCGGAGGAAGGGGCCAGGAGACGCCATTTCATCAATGCAGGACGCAGGAAGGACCCCCATCCCTCAGGGTCTGAGAAGCCGTTTTCCTCCTCAAGATGACGCCCAAGATCGCTCTGAAAGGCCGGTGAAGCCTGACGTCCTTAACAGCCTGGATCTGGAACCTGTCTATGCCCGCGGAGGTAACCCCAGCCTGACTGACAGGTCTTCTGGGAAGAGGCGGCGACAGGCCATCGGCAGAGGACTCCCTCGCAGCCCAGCATCAGCAACGCGGGGTGAAACCCAGAGCACAGAAACCAGGATGTTCCTCGGAATCCTCCTTTCAGGACCCGAAAGGGGCCGTCCCCAGGGCAGGGTTGTCGCTTCCAGAGGAAGAGGAGAAGCTGTTTGGCTTTTCAAGAGGCGCAACTCAAACAAGCGTTACTCACAACAGTATCCTGCAGGCCTCGCTGTTGATGCCACCCATGGAGTCATAGTAGGTGATGGTTTTTTTCCGGAAGTCTACAACCTACACAGAGAGAGGTTCGTTAACAAGGCACAACACGAGGAGCTCATCCCTTGGCCAGGACACAGGCTCTGCCCAGGGGAAGAAGCCAGTTTAGACCATTTCGGGATGCCAGAGGGTTTCCACCACCCTCGGTACAGCCCTCCCCAAACCGCCCTCCCCCCGGCCTTTGCTTCTTTAACCACCCAAATCTCTAAACGGGGTAAAGCACGAGAGCACTCTGTTACCCTCATTGTCAAAGCCGCAGACAGATCGGTTTACAGCGGCTTTGCTCCACCTGACGTGCGCGGAACCGAGCAGCTCAAGACACAAGTCCCCCAGGTGCTTTTTGGGGGGCCCCAGACCCCCATTTTCCACCCCACCGCCCGCCCCTGTGAGGGCGGCTTCACGGCGCTCCGAGGGGTTTGAAGTGCGGAGGCTGATGCAGGCTCAAAGGCCAGGCGCGCTCCGTTACCGCAGCCAAGAGAAGGGACGGAAGAAATCCGGGGCGGGAGGCAGAGAAAGCTGCCGTATCTGTCATCTAAATCTCGTGGCAACGTCTCTAAAGGCGAGTTTGTGGGAACGTGGAAAGGAGATCTTTCTCCGGAGAATAAGCTAGCCTAGGGTGACCTTCGCGCCGTCTTTTTTTATTTTAAAGCCTAGAAACACAGCAAAAAGTCGCAGCTGCCTTCTTTACTTACTCTAGACTTTGATTTGAGCCACAAACGCAATTCTTTCCCCCCCGTGCAAACACAACTGCATCACTCAAAAGGCAGGATATTTTAGCCTTAGCCGGGTGGGATTATCGGAACCACAGAATTATATACTGCACTCACGGCCAGGCACCAGTGCACTCCCAGATGAATAGGCACCAAGAGGAGATCCACAGAGAAGATATCCACTTTCTTAGTCCACCGTTTCACGGCTTGGTATCCCGCCGTTTTTAATTTGGTAAAGAAGAAAGTATTGAACGCGTGAACTGCCGGCAACCCCTTCTCTTTGCTCCGCTCCATCAACAAATTCATGTAGAAATTAATTATCTGGAGGAGGGAAAAAAAAAAAAAAAGCATCCAGGCCATGTTAGAGTGGTGACGCTTCTCCATAAGGTGCTCTGCCCCTCTGCAAAATTCCGTAAGAAATTGGTTTTGCCTCCATCTGTCCCTCTGAGGACCTGTCCCTGGGGGGGTTTACAACAGCTCAACAGCCTTAAAGCCTTGAAAAATCCAGAAAGATTTAGGAATGTAGTCTTCTGTTTAATTTTTTTTCTCCCTGATCATGCCCACGGTCAGTCCCGCTCATCCCAGTGTTACTATTTCTTCACATCCTGGTCCACATGGGGGTTTCTCCAAGGATTAACTGCTCCAGAGCATGAAGCACAGCCCACCCCTCCTATTCACTCCCATTTCTTCCAGCACGGAGAAGGCAGACACGTTTCCTCACTTTAACCTACTTTAAATTGCCAAAGGAAACCACCTCAACAGCCCAAGGCAGAGTCCTCACCTCGTCGTTGAGCCAGTTCAGATTGTTGAGGGTCTGAATGTCCTTCCGGGTGATCGTTAACCGAAAAGCTTCGCTGAGGACCTCGTCCTGGTTCCCACCTCGGAACACGTTCTTGATTTCCTTTTCCATTTCCTACAGGGAAGACACAGACAGCATGGGAAGGGAGAGTTCCTGCTGCTCCCGTCACCCCGGCTGGACTCAAACCCAGGTTTATTCTTTGCTTCTCAGAGGATGAACCTGCTACAAAACGTACGTGGCAAAAGGGAAGAGTTTCTGCACACAGACCTCAGGAAATCGCCGCCGTATTTAGAGCTTTCATGCACACAAGCCTCTGTTTGCGAAGCCTGGATCCAAGCAGATTTACCTCGGTGATTTCGGGGAACTCCTCTTCGCCGTCAGCTGATTTAGCGTCCTCCTTTTCTTCCGGAACCACCGTGACAGGGATCTCCTTCTCGAGGGGTACTCGAAGATTTAAATCCACCAGATCCTGCACCGAGTGTTCCTGCTCCTGCAGCCGCTGGAGGAGAGACCTTCAGATCAGGTGGTGTCCGAGGGAGTCACCTCCCCAGGGCTTCGAGGGAGCTACGGGGGGACAATTCCAGGAGATGCAGAAAGGGGCACGGAGGGGGAGCACCTCTCCTGGCCACGGGAAGGGGAAGACACCAGACCCCGAAGGAGTGGGTTCTTGTCATTTTTCCGTTTCCCATTTGCTTTCCGCTCCGTGGTTTAACATTCAAACTTGCAAAGTCCGTTCTTTCAGTGACCGCTCTCCGTTACCTGGCTTTGCAGCTGGAAGGCCAGTGCCTTCTGCTCTTCGATTTGCCGCCACCTCTCCCGAGCTCGTGAATCGTAGACGCTGGTCCTGAAAAGCCGAGTTTACGTGAACAAATCGGGGTTTTCCTTCTACGGGTGAACACTCAGGGGAGAAAAACAGAGCAGAAAACATGTACTTACAGTTCTTTGATCCATAGCTCTGCCTGGAAGAACGGGAGGCTAGAAATTGGGGAAAGGACAGGTGTAAGTGTTGTTCTTCGCAAGAGAGTAAGTAATTGCTGGAAATGTGATTTGTAAGTATTGTTCGAGGACATTCTGGCTGCCAGAGCAAGAAGAGCCACAGCCACAGCTGCCAGCGGGTCTCAATTGCGGCCAGGTCTCAAGAAAGAGGTTTGATAAATCACACTCAAGTTCCTGTAACTGCAGCGAAGTGGTCTCGCTCCACGAGACAGTCCGAAAGCCGCTGGTCACCCTTTACCCCCCATTTTCACCTCTCCCCGCAATTAAAAAAGCGAATTTAACCCACCCCTTCCTCCAGATACCTTTTTACAGCCTCTTACCTCGGCGCTGGGGTTCTGGAATCCTTTACTTTGAGCAAAATGACAGAGTCTGACCCTAAAGACAGTAAATTTTACGGAATGTCATTATCCTCACGATTACTGCCCGCTTCCCCGACTGCTGCGGGAGTCCAAATACCGGGGCGGGGAGGGGAAAAAGTGGGTTTGCCACATACATTTAAGTCGATTGCCAGGGTTGGGGGGTTTGTTTTGGGTTTGGTTGGGGTTTTTTGTTTTTTACCTTCCGACTGCGCGTTAGATGCTGGTAGATTTTCTTGCTGACGCTGGGCTGCGGAGTTACTGGACTGAAAGACACTGGCGGGATAGGTGGGGGGGGAGTAGAGCGAGGGTTTGTGCGAGGGCTGCTCCTGCGCGCGGGGGAGGCTGGCTGCTGAGCTGGCTGGTGCCAGGCTGGCAGCTTCAAAGAGCTTCGAGTTCTTGCTGGGAGTTTCTTTCACGACGGTTTTGCTGGAATTGGAACACCTGGACCTAGGAAGGAGGGAGAGTAAGTTCCCAGCGATCACGCGCGGGGCTGTCGGCCGGGGCAGAGCATTTCAACGCACTCACAGCGGGAAGGGGAACAGCGAAGAGGGCTTGGACGTGGAAAATTGTTTCCCTGTGACCATCTGAAGCAACTGCCTGTAGATCTCCCGCTCTTCCTCTCGAACGGTCTGCAGGGAAACAAGCAGGAATGTCTAACCAACGCCATTTCAGCACAGACCCCCTGAAGAGCGAGCAGATACACATGGAAGCGGAGATTTTAAGGGTACAAGCACATCCAGGAGCCCTGAAGAGTTCAACCACCAGCCTCGACCAGACCAACCGCAGTTGAAGTCTGGACGTGAGCAGGGCTGAAACCAGCTTCTGCCTGGGAGAAGGAGCAAATCCAGAGCGAGGGAAGACGGTTAGAGCCGCCTCAAGCGCTTTGCGATGCTCCAAAGGGATCTCAGAAATGACCACCCCCCAAACAGCCTCCCGGCCTTTTCTTTACCTCTTCGGCCGTGCTGATGAACCGCCGGGGAGTTTTCTTAGGGCTAAGCAGGCTGCGGCGACAGGGCCCGCTCCAGGAAGGGCTCTGAGCCGGTTTGATGGGAAAAGCCGACGCATGGCAATGGTGGTTTGATTTTCCTACAAAACTGTTGGACGTCCCACTGCGAGGAGAGAAAGAACCGCTTTTATCCGATTCCACCCTTGTTTTCGTCCGTAACCCCATTCCCTCCCATCCCCAAGAACCAGGGTGTCCGAATGCGATCAAAAAATTAGGTTTTCGTTTCCGTTTTTAGGACGATCTCAAAGCTGAAGTCTGGCTTCTCCATCAGCTTGATCCGAAACCACTCCCGAGGCCCGTGTGGCCAAACCCATGCCAGCAGATGGCACTGCGAGGCCGAGGAGCCACCGCCGGGAAACCCCCGGCCGGAGAGACCTTCCCGCCAGCTCCCGCGTCCATCCACGCACCACAAAATGGCTGAACCCGGCCGGGAGACGCCGCTCTCCGCGTCTTGACGTATCGCCAGCAGCCGATGCCCTCCCTCGCCTTCCTTCTCCTCACTCCCACGCTCGGCCTCACCCAACAGCCCATTAAACACCCCCCCACGGGGCGATTTGGAGTTTCTCCTGTTGAAATTAATTTTCCCTCTTGGCAAACGAGCGCTGGCCGCTGCAGGGATTTTCAGGAGAAACAAAGACTTGACCCGGTTTGGAAAGGTCCGAGGCAACACGAGTTTACAGCAGCTGCAAAACCAGCTCCCGCAGCCAGCACCGCCTGCACGCACCGGCACGTTTCCGTCACTAAATGACGTGGTGTTATTTCTCCCCCATATCCCAGCGGTGTAACGGTGTTCCCGTTCGCATCCCAGTGCTGCCGATACATCCAGAACCCACCCGTTACACCACCAGCTTCCGCGAGAGGCCGCGTTACGCCACGCTCTGCCCTCTAAAAACCAGCGCTCGCGCCCTTCGCGACGCACCTTTGCCACCGGGAGGTTTATAAACAGCGCAAGGCACCTACGGACCCGGCCAACCTCCACCCGCTCAACTATTTACACCCTGAATTCTCTCTGTATCCATACCGGCGGTTTGTGCGGGTCAAATCCCCACCTGAAACCCCCCCCAGGGCTCTGCGGGGAGGGTTGAACGCGGAGGGGAGCTGTACGTACCTGGGGTTTTTGCGGGCGTCAAGGTAAGAGCCTCGGCTCACCCTCGGTTTCTGCGGGACGGAGCCCAGAGGGGGAACCAAACCCCTCCACTGCCCGTTGGCGCTGGAGCCAAAGGCTCGAGGCTCCCCCACCGCCCGGTAGCTCTCGGGACAGGGGACTTCTGCAGGGAAAAAAACCACAACAGCGGTCAGTCAGGAGCGGCATCTTCCTCCTCAAGCTGCTGGGGGGAGGGAACGGCCAAAAAAAGCGTCACTTCAGAGGAGAAAACGGTGTCTCACCCGGGCTGTAATTGAGAGCGCAGGACGCATTTCCAGCGGGGCAAGCGAAAGCGCCGATCTTGTTGGGCACAAACTGGGTGAAAAGATCGCAGCATTTATTAGAAGAAAACACAGCTCCATCTTCAACTCCAGGCGCGAGAAAACTAAGGAGGGGGGGGGACACAGCTTCTCCCCAGTCAACTCGTTATCAATTAGCGATTACTGAAGGAAGCTGGTGTAATAACACACCGGCGCCGGCAATGCAGCCGAAAGCCTCGCTCACTCGCCTGCCCCCTCCCCTAAAACCCCCTCCGGCAGTTTTAACGCGGAGAGCAAACCCAAACGCTTGGTTTCGGTTTGTTCCGGGGCAAAAAAAAAATTATCAGCTTCACAGGGAGGCTGCCGGCTCCTTCCAGCCAGGACGGCAGCGACCGGCTCCCTGCGGGCACTCGCCGAGGCCGTGGGCTGAGCACCCCCACGCGGGGGTTCACCGTCCCCCCGCAGATTCCACGCGCGGTTTTGGTTTTACGCTCCCGACGGTAACTGGCAGCGGGAGCGGGGCTCTCAAACCCCAGAACCCGCCCCCCCATACACACCCCCTGGGCTGCATCCCCAGCGGGGTGAGGGGGGGGGGTTCTGCCCCTCTGGGGAGACCCCCCTGCGGTGCTGCCTCCAGCGCTGGGGACATCCGGAGGACACGGAGCTGTGGGAGCGGGACCAGAGGAGGCCCCGGAGATGCTGGGGGGGCTGGAGCCCCTCTGCTGTGGGGACAGGCTGAGAGAGCTGGGGGGGGTCAGCCTGGAGAAGAGAAGGCTCTGGGGAGACCTTGGAGCCTCTTCCAGCCCCTCAAGGGGCTCCAGGAAAGCTGGGGAGGGACTCTGGAGCAGGGAGGGGAGCCATGGGATGAGGGGGAAGGGTTTGACACTGGGAGAGGGAGATTGAGATGGGATGTGAGGAAGGAATTCTTGTCTGTGAGGGGGGTGAGCCCCTGGCCCAGGTTGCCCAGAGAAGCTGTGGCTGCCCCATCCCTG
>VXBO01006497.1:2515-62481 GCA_013400135.1 Rhinoptilus africanus | reverse complement strand
CCAACGCCTGTTCAGAAACAGCCCAAGCCGTGTGTGTGTCCATGACCTGGGGGCTGTGATCAATACATCTGATTCTCCTCGAGCGGCCTCTCTCCTTCCCTATCTTGCCTCTGAAGACAAGTCAAACAATAAATGGAAATTCAGCAATTCCTCTGCCTCCAAATCAATATGCAAAGGATGGAGGGGACAGGCCTCCCTGCTCCTTCCGCCAGGGGAGGGGATGCTCAGGTCCCCGTCAGGGCTACCAAGATGATGAGGAGACTGGACACCTCTCTTGGGAAGAAAGGCTGAGGGATTTGGGTCTCTTCAGTCTGGAAAAAAGACGGCTGAGGGAGGATCTTACCAATGCTTATAAATACTTAAAGGATGGGACATAGCATCTCCAGTTCTCTCCGCCAAGTGAGATGAACCCCCGCTGTGCCTCGGATTTGCCAGAGACGCGGAGGTATTTTAGCTGGTTACGGAAAGCCCAAGCCGTGGGAGAGCACAGGCAGCCACCAGACTGGCATTCGTCTTGGCTGATGGAGCTGAAGTGGCTGAGAGAAGGGCTGTGACATTTCCTCTTCTTGTAAAAAGATGAAAAGCCTTGTGTGTGTGAAAGCGCCCAAGGAGCTGAAGATCATTACGGCCATATGCCCTTCAGCTGGATGCAAATCTTCCAAGAGAAGGAAAATAGGTTAAGGAGGCCAGTGGGCGCAGACTGGAACGCAGAGGATAAAAGCAATGCAAACATTTGATTGCAGGTTACGGTTACGCCTGCTCATTCAGCCTCGGCGCAACAACGTCAACAGCAGAAACACCCAGGTGTGGAATCAAATTGGGCAGAAGTCAGACTTAAAATCAAATTTATTTGGAGAAAAACTGACTTTACAAGAGGTTGATGCTGATAACTAAAAAGGAAGATAAATAAAAGCTTGTTACAAAACCTAATGGTTTCTGGCAAGTTACAGAAAAACTGAAGAATTTTACAGTCAAGAACCTGCTCACTTTTTACATAATTACAAATTAACATACAGCAATTAGGTTTTACCCTCTTTTTTAAAAATTCTTTTTTTTCAACTTTTTTTTTTAAAGTTTTTTTTTTTATGGGTTCAACGTGAAAATGCAAAGCATTTTAATTTTATTTTTATTTTTTAAGAAACAAACCAAAAGCAGAGGCATACCAGGTTATTACAATACACCTCCTCAACGCTCTGGGAATTACTCAAGTGCATTCCGTATTAGTACAAAATAAACACCAGGCTAAACTTTAACCATAGGCGAACTGAACTGGACATAAGATTTTTATTTATGGGGGGTTTTTTTGAGTCAGTGTTTAATATCGATAAAGAAAATAGTAAAATACTTTAGAGCACGGAAAGGATGGATACCTATAGCCAGCTTAAATACATACGAAGCTTACAGCTGTATGCAAAGCAGTGAATGTCATCCTCTCCCCCCCTCCCCCCAAGCAATGGAAGCTGATTATATTTGGGCAAAGCATCAGTGAAACGCGTGTGGAAAGGAAGGGCACGGAGCGCTGGAAACGCAGGTGGGAAGGGAGCCGGCGTGACGCTTCCCATCACCCAAGGGCAGGAGGTGTACGAGGTTTGGCCAGTTCAGCTCGCCTGTCGTTAAAACTTAGCCGCATCACCGGGTCAAGGACTAATCACCGACGGCTGCCCCTTCTGACAAACGAAGCAAGAGTTATGAGCAGCAGGGGAGGTTTGTTTGTTTTTTTCTTTTTCGTTAAAAGGGTGCCTTAAATTATGTTAAATTCCCAAACCTGGCCAGCAGGCAGAGTAATTTCCAGAGTTCTGGTTAACAAGGAATGTTTTGTGGGATTTTAACAGATACTCTCTTGTGCCCCCTGCCCAGTCCTCACTTGCCCTGTGCCACTGAGAGCCTAGACAGCTTCCTTGGGATTTGGCACCTGCTGAACCTCATCTGACTCGGTGGCATTTGGAAGGACTGGATTTGGGTGTTTCAGCGACAGCTTTGAGATATCCTTGTGCCTCAAGGAAGGCGCAAAGATCATCAGACTCTATGGATGCTCTTGCCTTCAAAAGGCAGTACAAATCCGCACAAGCTCATGGCATTAATGTGCTTCTCAGCAGGGGTCAAAACGTCAAGAGTGAAAGGAGTCGCCCATCCTCAGCTGTGGAGAGAGCTCCTGCCCCAGGGATGGCACCTGGGAGGTCTCCCAACGGCCTGGACAGTAAATAACTTTGGAAAGGGCCTCGCTTCACGTACCCGGTTGTGTCCCCCCACACCTCCTTTGCTCTGGGCTTCTTCAAGGAAAAGGTGGTGGAGGGCAAACCACAGGTGGGACTGCTTCCCTACCGGCAGCAGTACCCGCTGCGAGGAAGGCGATGGTGACGCCGGCGCGAGCTCTCCTGGGGGACATACCTGAGCCAGTTCCTCTGGTCCTGCCACTCACCCTGTCTGCAGCGGGACTGCAGTCAGATTCACGCCTGCTTTGGTCTAAAATTAATACAAAAAGCTTGGCCCTTCCTCCTCTCCCGGGGTAAAACCAAACCAAACCAGGAATATCCCTACCTGCCGTTCAGATTTTGCTGGGGATGCAGAGGGGGGAGCAACGGCAAAGCTGATTGTCTCCACGGAACCAAAATGAAAAGGGACAAGACCAGTTCCATTTAAAGTGCTTTATGGCATCAAACTGACATCAAGTTACATGTTGAGATGATCACTTCATTTAGAAGACGCTAAGGCCAACCCCACGCAACTCCATGGAGCCTCACACCGTTTGCTACAGCTACTCTCTCTCTCCGGGGCATTCTGGCACCCCCGGGTAACACTGACCACTTCTCTACTTCATCTGAGCCCGCGCTCCCACTTCCCCACCCTTTGAAACCCCTTCTGCTGGGCAGTGATAAAACCAGGCAAAGAAAAGCCCCAGAAAAGAAAGTCTGATTTTTTTCCCCCCCCTCCATGAAACAGCAGCAAAAAAAGCTCTGAGAGCCCTTTCCGGGTCCTCTTCTCTCTCCAACAATACGGGCTTTGCACAGATAATTTTGAACCTGCTCCGTGTCCCAGGAACCCAGTGCAAAACAGGGTGCTTTGGGAGCTCCAAATGGGATCAAGGGACCGGCTCTGGGAACCAGAGACAGCGTCAGGCTGGGCTGGAGAAATAACGTGCTTTCAACAACTAGAGGATGGATGCCAGGCATGGAACTGAAGTAAATGGAATTTTAAGGCCAGGAAGAGGAAAGGCTTTGGTGCTGTAAAGCTGGGACAGACAACCCTAGGCAACCTGCAGAGTGGGAATCCGACTCTGGGAACCTATGCCAGGCTTTTCCAAAGAAAACCTGAGAAGGGGAAGAATAAAAGGCTGAAAAGAGAAAAACAAGCCCTCACCTTCCTAAAGGTGAAAGGAGGAGGAAGCAGTGTGGGAGTAAAGGCTTCATTCCAAAAAAGTGAATCATACAGTAACATACATCCTCCAGGGACAAAGGTCTGTCCACCAGAAGAATTTAAGACACCAACAGCTTTGGTATTTCTGGTCAGTGTATTTCTGACTCACGCCCATGGTTTCTTCGACAAGGAATCACGGGGACCTTAGGAGATCACTTAGCAAATCCTATTTTCACTTAGGGCGCCGAGTGCTCTTTCTGATTTTCACCAGGAGATGGTGAAGCCAGGCAGAGACTCAGCCCTACTGCCCTGGGTCACGGGGCGCCTTTGCAATGCCCTTCTCGGAGCCATGCGACATTCCCGTGTCTTGACTTCAAGATGCGTTGGGACCAGGAAAAAGACAGTGGGATGAAAAGAAAAGCTCACGCTGGCAAAGGCTATTACAGACTGAGGGGAACTTTGAGAAATACCAGGGACCTGATCTCTGTTCACGCAGCAGTAAATGAGCCACGAACTGCTTTGGTTTCCAAAAATTTCAGCTTGGCACATTCACTTTTGAAGATGGACAAACAGCAGGGCAGAAGTTATTTCATTAAATCGGTGTTTTTCTTATGGAAAAGATAACACCACAACACCAGCACATGCCTCCTCCAGCTCCTTTCAGGTTCAGAAATGCTGCCTGGGTCCCCCTGGCCAAACCACCAGACCTTCACATCACTGCAGGATGCCCCATGGTTTGCTTTTTCCTTTCCCCTCCAAGAGGTAGGAGAAAACCTAAATGAAATATTTAAACAAGGAAACTAACTGATAGGAGGAGTCTTGCCTGAAGTCACTGCTTCTTTTCCCAGACTTTTTTTTGGCCCAAAGATGCTCTGCCTTAAAGAAAGCTCTCATTTGAAATCCTGTAACTCTGGGCACGGCACGGGCTGCTGAGCAGCGCTGCCCAAACCCTGGTTTTGTAGGAACCAGGGAGATAAGAACATCTGGT
The DNA here is from genome assembly GCA_013400135.1 of Rhinoptilus africanus. Lineage (NCBI taxonomy): Eukaryota > Metazoa > Chordata > Aves > Charadriiformes > Glareolidae > Rhinoptilus > Rhinoptilus africanus. The sequence goes on along the minus strand of VXBO01006497.1, from coordinate 58,139 downwards.
TTACCAATCTCTTGGTAAGGAGGAAAAAAAAAAAAAAGGGAAAGAAAAAAAACCACACCACCCCTTAAAACCCCAAATAAAAGCAAAATTAAAAAAGAAATAAAAAAATAAAACCAAGTAAACTTCTTTTTAAAAAAAGAACTCTTTCAAATAAACAGAAAGATAAATATTTTTTGCAAGCCCTGCTTGCAATAAAGAACAAGCACCAAATAATATTTAAAAAAGCAAAATAAACCTGAAACCTTTTTCCTTTCTTCCTTTCCTTTTTTTTTTTTTTTTTTTTGAGTCTTAATAGTTTAGAGAGCTTCAAAAGCAAGCAGGCAGTTCGGGATTCCCGCACTGACTGAGACACACCAGTCTAAGCATCCACCTCACCAGCGATGCGGATACTCACCAGCATTGAACTCTGAAAACTGCTGTGGGTTACCAGCTCGTGAGAAGCCAGGGAGCCAAAGTGAAATCAAACAATAGTGCAAGAAAAGAAATATATAATTTTTTTTTTTTAAGAAGAACTGGTAGGAAAGGAAACGCGCTTGACAGCTTCAAGCTCTGAGCAAACCCTCGAGCCGTTCTGAAGCTGATAGTGTCTCATAACGACTTACAAATCCGCTCGGGCAATTCCCCTGAGAGGGTTTGGAAGAATAAAAATTTTGGAAAAAAGTTTGGCTTGCTGCATTTCTTTTCCCCTGCCAAACACATCCCTGTATTCAACAGCTGTACAGACACCTCACAGTCGGCACAGCGAGAGCCACCCTCAGGTGTTCCCTCCTGCTGACGGCAACNTTTCCTTTTTTTTTTTTTTTTTTTTGAGTCTTAATAGTTTAGAGAGCTTCAAAAGCAAGCAGGCAGTTCGGGATTCCCGCACTGACTGAGACACACCAGTCTAAGCATCCACCTCACCAGCGATGCGGATACTCACCAGCATTGAACTCTGAAAACTGCTGTGGGTTACCAGCTCGTGAGAAGCCAGGGAGCCAAAGTGAAATCAAACAATAGTGCAAGAAAAGAAATATATAATTTTTTTTTTTTAAGAAGAACTGGTAGGAAAGGAAACGCGCTTGACAGCTTCAAGCTCTGAGCAAACCCTCGAGCCGTTCTGAAGCTGATAGTGTCTCATAACGACTTACAAATCCGCTCGGGCAATTCCCCTGAGAGGGTTTGGAAGAATAAAAATTTTGGAAAAAAGTTTGGCTTGCTGCATTTCTTTTCCCCTGCCAAACACATCCCTGTATTCAACAGCTGTACAGACACCTCACAGTCGGCACAGCGAGAGCCACCCTCAGGTGTTCCCTCCTGCTGACGGCAACACGGGGACACACGGACGCTTCCACCCTACAGGCGACGGAAACAGACCTGTCCCACAGCGGTTTTGCCCATGAGAATGTATTATCTCCCCAGAAATGGTTAGTAAGGCATAGGAACTGGGAGCTGCCTCTTTGGAGCTCGCCCTGCTCCCAGCACGCAGTCTCCTGACCTGCAACGTCTCACTGAAGTGCTCTGAACTTGCTGTTGTCTCACTCGGCCTTAGAAACCAGCACGGGAAGCTGACAGAATCCAGAGAAACAGAAGCCCAACGTTAACACAGAAAGTAGAGGAAGAAAAACAGGAATAACAGAACACAGGTCCCTAAAAGCAGATTTTCAGCCATCTCTTCAGTAAGCCATCAGGCTTGTAATGAAGGGATGTCAAATGCAACTGGAGAACTATATTCTGGCAAAAAAAATAAAATTTTACTTAGGAGGGGAAGGAGTGACCTGGAGCTCAAACAAATTGTGTAAAAAACCATTGTTTAGAGTTGTTCCCACTTGAACACTGTTTGTTCTGGGTCCCTGGGGTTGCCTTTCACGCCTACCCATTTTCTCTTCTCTGCATCATTTTAAATATACCCAAAAACGTTCTGCTGGATTCCGGAAACAGCTTGACATTTAAATCCTTGACCCTGCAGAAATCTTTCAGAATTACTTTAAATTTAATTTTTTTCCCTCTGAATTTTTGTTTTGAACGCTGTTACTGCTTCCTGGTGTAAGGTACCTCTCTGAAACCAAACCGTCCGTACACCAGGAGCACAGTGCAGGTCAATGGGGTTACCATCGGAGCAGCAAGGGCAAGATACTGAATATCTACGCGCTCCCTGAAAGTCATCAGGCATCTTCTATCCCCACGGGCCGAGCTAAGCTTGGCTGTACAGACTGTAAGCATATCCCAGTGGATACACAGATACATAGATGTATATGTACAGTATATCTATATATGCCAGTGTGTACGCACCATTTGTAGAGTCCTAATCTTTTGCTGAATGCTTGGTTTTGGTTACGTTCCCCAGAAAAGGGGAATTTGAAGGCACAGACCCCTTAAGGCTATGTTCTTTCATCCTTTAGCAGTAAGAAGAGACAGAAAACATCCATCCCAATCCATTTAACCCATGGTTTGCACAGAGAGACGGTACTATTTGCCGTGCAGTCAGCCTCTGCGGTGAGAATTCATGCAAAACCACAGAAGAGAGGCCCTTTCCCACCACTTAACAGACTTCATAACATGTTTTATTTGAAAACTCCAGACGCTTGTCAGATGCGGGCACCAGCAGTGTGCTGCTGAGCGGACAAGGAGACGTCCACGGTACCAATGCCGAGAGTGATCAATAGAACTGTCCGTGCTCAACAGAAGATCTCCTCGCCCTCTGGAGGTGCTTCTGATGAGTGAGAATCTGNAGCTCAAACAAATTGTGTAAAAAACCATTGTTTAGAGTTGTTCCCACTTGAACACTGTTTGTTCTGGGTCCCTGGGGTTGCCTTTCACGCCTACCCATTTTCTCTTCTCTGCATCATTTTAAATATACCCAAAAACGTTCTGCTGGATTCCGGAAACAGCTTGACATTTAAATCCTTGACCCTGCAGAAATCTTTCAGAATTACTTTAAATTTAATTTTTTTCCCTCTGAATTTTTGTTTTGAACGCTGTTACTGCTTCCTGGTGTAAGGTACCTCTCTGAAACCAAACCGTCCGTACACCAGGAGCACAGTGCAGGTCAATGGGGTTACCATCGGAGCAGCAAGGGCAAGATACTGAATATCTACGCGCTCCCTGAAAGTCATCAGGCATCTTCTATCCCCACGGGCCGAGCTAAGCTTGGCTGTACAGACTGTAAGCATATCCCAGTGGATACACAGATACATAGATGTATATGTACAGTATATCTATATATGCCAGTGTGTACGCACCATTTGTAGAGTCCTAATCTTTTGCTGAATGCTTGGTTTTGGTTACGTTCCCCAGAAAAGGGGAATTTGAAGGCACAGACCCCTTAAGGCTATGTTCTTTCATCCTTTAGCAGTAAGAAGAGACAGAAAACATCCATCCCAATCCATTTAACCCATGGTTTGCACAGAGAGACGGTACTATTTGCCGTGCAGTCAGCCTCTGCGGTGAGAATTCATGCAAAACCACAGAAGAGAGGCCCTTTCCCACCACTTAACAGACTTCATAACATGTTTTATTTGAAAACTCCAGACGCTTGTCAGATGCGGGCACCAGCAGTGTGCTGCTGAGCGGACAAGGAGACGTCCACGGTACCAATGCCGAGAGTGATCAATAGAACTGTCCGTGCTCAACAGAAGATCTCCTCGCCCTCTGGAGGTGCTTCTGATGAGTGAGAATCTGCAGGAGGAAAAAAAAAACCAAAACAGGCGGGAATCACTATGGGAATACAGGATTACAGCAGGCAGAGCGTGACTTCCTCTGCATGGAAACCCTGCTGTCTGCCAAATCCACTGGAGACTTTAAAAGACGTCCAGTTCCCTGATGAGCTACCATGAAATCACATCTCATAATTGGTGAGCTTTCCCGTGCACAGTTGGAAAACAACAGTGAGTTAATATGGATAAAGCCGGTCATCTGAGGGCATGGGATCAAGTTTCATGGAGGCCAGAGGTTTGAGGTACAGAACTGAGTCCTAAGGGGATGCAAAACTACCAGATTTTTTCAGATCAAGAGACAAGATAGATCGGCTAGAGGGGAAGGGAGAGGCCACCAGAAGGGTTGTAGGTATCGCTTCCAAACTACAACCTTAAAGCAGACAGCAGTGCTGCAGGGGCAGCCCAGCAGCAGCTCCTGAAAGCACATACACTGAAGCAGGACATTTTCCTCCTCAAAGCACAGCAAGCTGAAAAATTAAGGGAGAATCCAGCCTGTTGAGGCTGCTCAGGATGGGATGGGAAAGGGAAGGAGCAGGGAACAGCGTGTCCCTCTGACAACCCCAGGGGCTGCAGAACAGGCAGAAAAGCCCACAGAAGATCACTTCAAGCTGGGAACTCCACTCATCACAGCTGATCTTCTCCATCTGTGTTACCATCCACATCCAAGGCTAGATTTTATGGCTTCCACAAGTTCGCTGGCTGGAGAGAAAAGCCAGCTCACTGAGCCTGAAAACACACCTATAACCTCCCGCAACACTCACCAGACTGTTGGGAGCGATGCCCCCTGCCCTTTTTCTTCTTTTCCTTCTTGTCCTTTGGTTTGGCTAAACTGAAGAGGCGGGTAGGCATCTGGGGCTGTTCCTCAGCTGCCTTGTTAGTCTGGTTTGTTGTGCTAAGCAAATGGAAAGTGCTTTTCTCTTTGTGTGTCCTTGAAAGACTGTTCCTTTTTGGGGAGACAGATAGTTCTGCATCAAAGTGCCCTTGTTTAGGAAGGGAAGGGCTCTTCTGCTTGGAGGAATCATCCATGCTGGACTGGGAAGAGACTCTTGCAAGTTTCTCATGTAGATTTGAAACCTATAAAGGGAAAGAAAAGTGTTTCATTGAGTTATGAAAGAGGCTAGCAGAGAACTTGGACAGGAAAGGTGTGTCCCACACCACTCAGAGAGACAGAGGTTGTTCTTGTGAACATCCAGCCCATTCGCCAGCTAAAAAGTGGTCCCCATCCAGGCACAGCAATGAGAGAAGCAGCCCTCTCTGTTTAAGACAAAGAAACGAGGCATATAAAGAGTAACGCTCCAGTATCTTTTGCTCCTACATGTACTATGCTATGTATCAACAAGCCAAGGGCAAATATTCTCTAAGATCTCGATACCAAGACTCACCCTGCATCGTTCGCACACACAGAAGGTGGCAGAAGGCCAAGGAGAAGTGTGCCTCTCCAGCAGGGGAACACCAGCACGCAGCACCGGAGCGGCGTGTGTCAAAGGAAGCCTTCCCAAGCAAAAGATGAAAGCAAAAACATTTTTCCTGATTTTTTTTTTTTTTCCTAACGGCTGTTTCAGGATGTAATTGAGCCCGCACATTCAAAGGGAAGATCAAAACAACAGCTCAACAAAGCCTCACCGAACCCTCTATTAATAGCTCTGAAATGTCAGTAAGATCCCTGCCTCGAAAAGGTGCTTCCTCCTCCCGATCCTCCAGGCCTTGCAGTTATTTTACCTTTCAGCCTCTCCCATAGCATCCGTATCCCTCGCATGTCTACGTGTACTTGATGCTGGAACAGCTTCACTGTCTGCTTGGAAAACTTCTGGCCTGATCAGGAACCAGGGTGGGAGAGAGCAAGCCCTCCTCTGATGATTTGCTTTTCAGAGCTCCGCAATTAGTCCATTCAGGCATCCAAAATCATTTTCATTCCACAATCCAACGTTTATAAACTAATTTTGCTACAGCTCTAAGCAAATTACCTTCAGAATTAGTGAGTTACAAACAAACAAATGATCAACAACAGGCTTAAGATCCAAATTCAGCTCCTCGTTTGCCAATGGATGCTTGCTCTCCTCAGCCAGGCTCCTGCACACTTGTAACAAAATAAACCCCAGCTTGCTGAAAAATGCGCAAAGCAGGATCTGCGCGTGGGCTTTTCTTTCTGGTTGTGGGTAGCCAGACAGCAGAAGCCTCTTGCAGCAGAGCTGGGGATATTTGCCCACTGAGCCATGACCAGCCTGCAGGTGCCCAGTCTCTTTAGGACAGGGACAACACCCATCTCTGTGCTAGATATCGAGAATGCTTTTGGAATGGAGGTAAGCCTACAAACAAGCCTTTCCCTGCAGTTATCAGCCTCGCAAGTGGCTTTCGTGACAGCTGGAGAGTACAGGTAACCCACAACGTTCAGGCTGTTTCCGAGAAGGACGTCTCACCTGCCTGACTGCTCCCCAGAGCTCAGCCCCCATGGGGTGAAGGCCATCGTCAAAGGCAATATTGACCTCCTGAGATTACCTAGGACATGTTATCTGCAAGCCAGCCAGCTCCACTCCACTGCCCACCAACACACGGCACAGAAAAGCAGGCAGAGCTTGGGCTGTTGCAAGCATCTACTGCTCAGGACTGGCCAGGCATCCTGAATGCACCACGTTGCATCACCACTGGCAATGCCTCAGCAGCTGTGGAGGTGCAAAGAATGCAGCTCTGCACATCAAGTGCAAGGAAAGAACGAGAAATACCTGCGTGTCTAGGGCCGGGGCTATCACTGCTGGCATGCAGCTGGCCCAGGAGCTATCCGGGAGCTCCCTGCAGAGCACGGCTCCCCCAGCAGCCTGGCTCTTGTCAGGATTTACCTGGTTGCGGTCAGGCTCCTGCTGCATTTGAGTTAATCGCTCCATGTCTTGCTTCAACTGCGCCTTCTCCCTTTCCAGCTGCTTCTGTGCCGCGCGAAGCCTTTCCAGGTCAAGCTGGTAGGCGGCCTTCTTCACTTGTAGCTCCTCTCGCTCCCGCTCGAGATCCTGCCACCCTCTCTGGACTTGCTCCTCTCGCTGGGCCAGGTGGGCCTCCTGCTCCGCCAGCTCCTTCTCCCGGACTTCCCACTCCCTCTCTTTCCTCCGCCTCTCCTCCTGGTGCTGTGTCTGCTGCTTCTTCAGGTCGGCCAACTCCTGACGCTGCTTCTCCAGGTTGCGTTGCTTCTCCTGCTCCAGCAGCGAGGTTGGCCGGACAAAGCTTCGAGTCAGAGCCCTCTCGCTCAGAGCCAACTTCTGGTCCTCGATGTAGGTGTCCTGCTGCAGCACGACGCCCTAGGAGACAGGGGACACAAATCACTGCAGCACCCTCTCCACAGAGAGAGCCTCCATCCCTGAAAAACTCAGCGTGCTGTATCAAAACCCCTCTTCCCCCATCAAATTCACAGCTCAGCCTTACAGCTGGGCTACTGGAGGATGCTGGCTGAGCATCTCCCCCAGCAGCTTCCCAAATTCAGGCGAGCGCTGGTTCACTTGGCCAGAAGCTCTTTCCTACGACTTGCTGGCATGCTGCCTGCGAGCCGGCTGCAGGTATTCAGCCGCGCAGGGATGTGACAAGCGAAGGGGAAGAGGAAACAGGGGGCAAAGCGCAAGCGGCTGGCAGGATGCGCAGTTCAGGCAAGCAGGATGCAAAAGCGGGATGAATGGCCAAGCCTACCTGCAAAGCACTGAGCAGCTTATGGAGGCTGGTAATGGTTTGGAGGATCTGCTACGAGAAAACAAAAGCGTTGCTATTAGATCTCACTGAGTGCCAGGGTATGCTTAAAGAACCCTCCTTTTCCACTGTGACCCACGTCTGGGTCTGATGAGCTGTACAGCCAACCCTCTACACCTTCTTTTTTCTCACTCTTTACTTGCAATGACTGCATCATCCCCCAGGACACAAATACATCCCTTGGACACCTCTCAGAGGTGCGTGGCATCATTCATCTTCCTCACTTTCCTAGCCGTCAGCGCAGCAGGAAAGGAAACGTCTGTAGAAGCACCAAACGGCACAGACCTCATGGGAACTCCCCGGTTGTCTCTGCAAACCATTTCCCACAGCACCAGCTTGCTCAAGAACAAGCAGAGAAATTGGGATGAAACCCGGAAGTTCACTTAAAAATTTCAGGGAAAGAACTTCCAAGGGGTGAAACAAACAAACAAAAAAATCTTAAAATGAATATGGACTATTTGCACCTTTCTACCCGCAGGTGACCCATACAAGTCCCACTGTCATTAGAGAGCACACCTGGAATACAGCAGGCACACAAGTACAGCAGGTGTGTTCATGGAGGCTCACTGAAAATACAGGTAAATGCCAACACTCCCTGCATCGATACAGAGCAAGCTACATACAGAGCAAGCTCCTTTGGAGTGACGCCCTACCCCTAAAGATATTTTTAGCCTAGTTAAAAATTTCTCTGAGTCTCTCATATCCAAAAATTACTTTTAAGAAGAAAAACCACCGCAGTATTTGCAATAGCGGTGTGATAGCCAGTATTAAGAGAACTGCTCCTCATTCTGCCATTAATGCTAATTGGGAGTTATGAATGTGTATCAAAGGGAGAATGGAAATCTAATTGCCCCAATTCACTGCACCTGCAACATAAAATTAAACTCCCTCTGTCTGCAGATGCACAATAAATACAGCCCAGCGCATCCTAGTGGTAATTAACCCTTGCTGCCTATAATCAGCACATATCATCCCGCTGGCAAGCAGATGACAATCAGCAAATTCCCTGTCTGAACGTCCAAGGTTAAACAAATAAATGACACAGTGGGTTCAGCTTAATGTATTTAAAAGTCTACATGCGCTTCAGCGAATGAAATGTATTCTCTTCTACATTATCACCTATTGAGACAAATTCACTTGCCACTTAAATGAAAGAAACAGCTGAGCAACAGAATCAATTCTTACCTCGTTATTCCTTTTCAACATGAACATCAGATTAGCATTTCCACCCTATGAGAAGATCACAGATTTAATACGAGGACAAATGAGAAATCACAGCAAATGTGTTCTGAAGCTGAACTAATGACAGATACATCAAACCCTCCTCCATCTTCCATTCTGGGAGAACTCATGCATGTTTTTTAGGCAAGTTAAAATCATATAAAACAAAACGTTAATTAGGTATCATTTTGTAGTTATATGATGGATTGATCCACAGCAAGATTAGGTGCAAGGTTATAGTTGACCTTATCATTTCAATAACGATGCATAATTAAACACATGCTTTAGCTGATCTGCAGACAGATGGCTGATAACCTGTGCCACAAAGGAGTACTACTGATTTGCAACGGTTTTCAAGTCAGGATTTTAGCTACAGCAAAGCGCTTCTGGCTGCATACTTCCAGTTTTATTTTAATTTTAACTTATTAGGATACATCTAACTGTCAAGAAATTCAGGCATTTTTCAAGACTTGAACTGTCACACTCTCAAAATCTGAACTCGTTGGCAGCAGACAGATAAACCAAGTGATACCTTCTTTAAAATGCTGTCCGACTCTGTTCTCCGAAGGTCCTGAGCATCATCGCCTTCATCTTTCGCTCCACCTAAAGGAAGAAGCCAGCATTGACCCTGGTTATTCAACATTTTAAGCCATAGATGAACTTGCTAATGTCTGAGAAATTTAATACAGGAAACTCAGATGTTTCACAAAAGGGGACACAGAGCTCTTGACACTTTAACTAAATACATTTGCTCCCTGTGTATACAGAACATGCCAGCATCAGCAGGAAAAGCGGATCTGAATTCAGATTAGGACTGACTTTGGTTTCAGACAATGTGCTGATAACTTTGGCTCTTATCTATTAATTGCGGGTCTGTCTTGCCCCTGCACTGCTCTCTACTACCTAAGAATATTTGCTGAGAAGACACGAGGCAGAATAAGAGCAGATGGAGAACAATAACAGTATCATCTCAGGGTGTATTACTGCAGGTATAGTTTCAATGCCTTTCTCGTCCAAATGCAATTTACAGCTGGGTCAGATACTGCTATGCAATAGCCTGTGTAATTTTATGCTAACAATTTCTCCTTAGCCTTAGTTATCAGAAACCTGCATCTTCAAAGGGACACTGGACCTTTCTTTCTAACTGTCCCCTGGAGGGCTCATATCAGTGCTCATAAGCAGGACTGGACTGACTCGAGAGGACAAGAGGGGCTACAACCCTCCACTTGCGCTGCCCTTCTGCTCGCGGGCGGCTAAGGAGTCCCGTAGCTCTTCAGTCCTCTAGCTCTTGACAAGACTCTTGCATTCCCCTTGCCAGCTGAGATGTAGCCCATGGGGAAAACCCACACCTGCAGTGGTAACCTCCTTACTGCCACTCTTTTAGCAATAAACAACTTTACTTGCACTTGCATCTGCGGCAACACAAAGGACGCGGTACCTAGTGCAAAGGCCCTCTCCTCCCACCACCCCCCAGGCAGGCTTTGCTATTAAAGGCTGACCCTCAAGTCCTCCTAACAGACCTTCTCTCCTGCGCCACGTCCTGGGACCTTCCACCTCTTTGCAGGAGGAAACACCTCCCTTCTGCTTTGCTGGAGGGGAGAACGAAGGGGAGTCAGGTTATAAGCCTTGCCCAAGGTTGCACAGGTTGTGAACAGAAGAGCTGGAGATGAAAGCCAGGTTTCATGCCTCCTGGCCTCCAGCTGAACAAACAGGTCCTGCATTCTTTTCCAAAATTTTCCCAAGACCCTACAACTATTGAATTGCAGTCTAATTCAAAAGAGGACATTTCTACAGAAAACCTAGAACTGGGCAACGAACAGCCTGAGGTTGTCCCATTCATCACTGCAACAGAGAGAGGCACAACCCTAAACAAACCCCTCCAGTGTGAATATATTTGTCATTGTGATGACAAGGCCTGTGGAGGGCTTTGCCGCTTTCCACTAGAGCTGCGAAAACCTCTACATACTTCTCATGTCTGACTGTCTGGAGCTAACACTGCTCCTTTAATGCAGAAGGTCAGACGAGGTCCAACGATCCCAGTGCTGAGACAGACACTAGCAAAGCAAAACTGGCTGTATTGGGAGTACGAGTGAGACCACAGAGAAAGGAATTTGAGGACAGGGAAGTTTCTGATGACTAGGGCAAAGAAAGAGAGTGTTGGGAAGCAGCCAACTATGCAGCCGAAATAAATATCCACACATTTATTTGGGAGAGACTTAATTGCAGGAATAACACGTGCAGTTGTACGTGGAACACAAATGCACAGATAGCAGAGACAGAAGAGAAGGTGCTTGATTCGGCAGTTTCCTCATCCATTCGCAAATGCAACAGTGCCAGACTCCTGCTAGGAGATAACTGAAGAACAAAGAGCAGAGCTGCAGATACTACAATAATAACAAGAAACTAACTATTAAGAAGCCAAGTACTTTCATGTGTCATGTAAGTAAAGAAGTGAGCATGATTTAGAGAGAGTGCAGAGAGGGAGGAGTGGAGTTCAGAGGTTTAATCCTCATCTAGCCACAAGTTCTCAGCTACCACCATTCCACCTGTACATAGGCTTTTTTTCTAACTTGTTATTTAGTGTATAAACTATTACTGGAGAGGAGCTGGGAAACCCAAATCACCAGCGGCTGGAGTCCTTCTGAAGCAAGAGGATATGACGACATGCACTATTAACAAATGCTGATGTGCACACAAGTAACTACTCACACTTGGAGGCGTTCATCTGATGACTGTCAAATCCTCCAAAAGTTTCTGCCCTTCTAGGAAGAGAGATGGGTCCAACTCCTCCTTCCTGTTCCATGGCAGTGCTGCTGACCTGCTGCCCGAGGGCAGTGCCCAGGCTCCTGTTCACCAGGTCTTGCAGCAGTTCAACTGATAAAAAGCAACAATATCTCTGTTAAAAACCAGCTCAGGCTTCTCAGCTATTTTCATCCCTGCCTGAGATCAGGTCAGAAATTCACATGCTTTGCTGTACAAAGAAACCGTGTTTCTATGACAATGATACGAACAGTACACATTCCCCCTGCAAAAACTCTGTCTGACCATTAACTCCAACTCCTGGAGCTCTGCACAGGCTTCAACCTCTCTCTCTTCCTTCAGGCAACCCTGGTGTGATCTGACAACAGTATTTAATAATTGTTAGCCTCTCCAAAAATCACATTGGAAAGGTGCCTGGGTTTCCATCTACCCTTGTTTTTGTCAACAGACTTGCTTGTCCCTTGCAGGCACCACAAGCGCCTGCTGGAACCCAAGCCCTGCTCTCACGCCTTGCTGTGACCGAAGCACAGCAAAAGCCTGGCTGGTCCAAATTTCAGACAAGATTAAATCCTGCGCTGCTTCAGTGCAGATTCAATGAGTGGTTGTTCTCTGGGCTGACCGTTCTGCCCTCTTTCAACAGCCATCGGTATCTGCTTCCTTGCCTGATCCTCATTACCTGTGCCTGAGACAACACCGTGAGTAGCAATATCACCTAATTTATGCTGTTATTCTGACAAAAAGAAGGTTTCCCCTTCACAAGTGGTGCTTGAGGACTGATGGCTTCCCTGAAGGTGGGTCTGTTGGTTAGTGTAATTAACATATCGCCTTTACTTGCTCACCTTCGTTTATTGCAGTTTTCATAATGGCCTCTCCTTTTGGTGCCTCTTCCGTGTTGGCTCTGAAGAGCAGCCTGGAATCTGGCATGTCCTCCTGTACAGAACTGTCTGCCATGTCCCGGAAGATCTTAGTCTTCTCCTCCAGCAGGAGGAGGATCTGCTTATCCTTCTGATGAAGTTGTTCTGTGGGGGCGAACAGAAAAGGGAGATGAAGACAGAAAATAAAAGCTTCTGGAAAGAAACCCAGTGATTCCTGAGGTATTGGCCCCATCTAGTGGAACCTGACGATACAATTGTGCCCTGCACGATCCTGCACAGCAACGGCACCCAGCAGGCTCCGAAAAAACAAGTATTACAAGCAAGGTGAGGACTGCAATTGTTTGCTGGATGCAGGATACTCACTCCTTTGAAAAATGTCATAATTCAACCACAAAACCCAACGTAACAATTCCTGTAAATTTTTCAAAAAAATGCTCCCCAGCTCTGTCCCAGGCAGGATTTTACCTTTCAGTCCTCTCACTTTCGCGTCCGACACTTTCTTTTCAAACTCAGACTCACAAGGGACTCCTTCGTCTTCATCTCTGTCCCTGAACAAGAGACACGCCTCAATTACTACCAGCGCATGACCATGTGCATCACCGGCCTTGCAAGAACAGCTTGGGAGCTTACATGGTGTTCATTGTGTCTTGAATGATCTGTATCCAGCTGTTACGCTCTTCTTTGGAGCTGGCATGGACTTCCACCATTTCGGGATCTTTTACACCCATACTGATCAGGAACAAACCCTTCTCTTCATGAGCCACTTCTCGAACGATCAGCTTCTTCAGAGAGATCACAGTGGATTTCTGGTCCTTCAGATGGAAAGAAATGCGTGAGGAGGGTGAACAGTACTACTGCCCAGATGTAAACTAGCACTGAAAAGGTCCCAACAACCATACTGCTGCCTCTCGCAGGTTGTAAACATTTTCTGAACCTACTGGCTAATTGAAAAAACAAATCATTTTAATGAGGTCAAAGAACAGGGAAGGGCTTGCTTTTGTCCATCAGTTCTGTAGGAAAAGCAATTTCACCTTGTTCCATTTCAACAAAAAAATTAATTTAAAATTGACTTTGTGGTTTTGAAAACTCTACCATATTTTGCTCTAACTCCAGCAGACCTTTGATCTCATCTCCTCCTGCCCACACTGTGTCATAAATATCATAGCTCCTTAAACTTAGCGCAGCTTGCTAGCGCCTGCTTCACATGCATTATCTTCACAATCTCCCCCTAGGACGGAGTAAGATGTTGTTTTCAAATCCCACAAAACCCCTACTGTTTTCAGAAGCTCATCGCTGACTCCTGTAGTGGAGAAGACTTGTGTGTGAGATGACGTTCATTGGGTGCTATGGCCTCTGTGTAATCAGCCTGCTCGGTTAAAACGACCCTTTACTGTTGTGTCATCTGCGTATGGCTCAGCCCCTTTGCGCATTTTACGGGATCACAACTGGGGTGATTCGCTAGCAGTTCACTACCAGGACTTGTGTGCAAATCAGCTCCCCCTCTGTGGGGCACCCAGGCCCTGCAGATCATTGGTGGAACTGAAATAACAAATTATCAGCTTTCAAAATGTTCAAAGAGTGGAAAGGTCACAAGGTTTAGCTAGTCTAGACCATGCCTGCAAGGTACAGCCCCAACAGACTCAATTAGGTACGAGGTTTTCTTCAGCGGGTCAGTGTGCCTAGCCCTTTTATGAGGCCTGCCTTCAAAAGCTAATGTTTTTGGTCTTGAGCATTACAAATATATTCCACTCTGACATTTATTTTCAAGCCGTTCTGTTGAATTTACTGCAGTGGCATTTCGCCCCCCACAGAAGCTCACCGTCTATGAGGACATTTCCTTCTGCTAAGATTCATTTTTACAATGTTTGCATTATCCCATTGCCCCCTGCCACCCCAATCACGGCTTCCATTTGCACAAACTGAAAAGGAATAAGTGTATCAAGCGACAGGCAGGTTTTCAAGGCCAATTATCAGCTGTGCCAAGGCACCGCAGAAAGGGGTGGTGGGGCATGAAGACCTGTTTTCCTGTCAAAAAGAATAGAGTCTGCTCTGCAAACGAAAATGTTATAAGCAAGAAAATGAAGTTGTTTTGCAGGCAACGGCTGGCTTCGCTGCACAACACACATCAAGCGCCTCTCACATAGAAAAGGAAAGAAAAGGTTGAAGCCTTACCAGCGAGGCAAAGACATACTTCTGGTCCTTCTCCTGAAGGAATACGAGCACGTCAGAGAGGAGAACAGCCTGGACTTCTGCAAAAGAAAAAGCACATCAGTGCAGTATAATCACACAACCCACCCCAAAACACGTTTCTTTTAATAACACCAGCGCTGGGGAGCGCTTGGGCTGTTTTTGCAAATCCTGGAAGCGGGGTCACTCTCCTGGTTAGCAGGAGGAGGAGGGGCAGCTCCGGGAGATGCCGGGCCGGGTTAGCTCTTTGCATTACTCAGACTACAACAGCACCTGGGAAACCTGCAGGATTCTCCCTCCTCTGCCAGCGCAGGGGGCTCCTCTCCAGCTATTTGCTTTCTAACAGTTAGGACATGGGCATTAACAGCAAAAAGTTAGGCTTACTGAATAGAAGCGCTGTTTTCTCAACCAATCAATATTCCAACCCCCGAGCGAAATATCTGCACAGGAAGTTCTGGGTTTTATGGTTCTCCTGATGAGTGGTTTGCGGAGTGTAAATTACTGTGCAATAACAACATTTGTCAGCTGCAGTTTCTTTCCCAGGAAATACTGACTTCAGGAGCCACCACTAATTCTGCTCACAGACAAAAAAAACCTCTTGCCGACTCCAAGGGGAGCCAACAGACCCTGCGTGTGATGCAGGACCTGGCTTTCCTTCACGGGAGAAGGAAGCACAACATCAAGCCAACAGAGGATTTTAAATCAGAATACAGCCTTTTGCCAGAGCACACGTACAGCCTTCCAAGTTTCCTAATGACATATCTTAAAGTTGCACAGCAACTACCAAGTGTAATGCCCCACCCAGAGCCTTCGGTACAAAGAGGTTTTGTGTAATGTGCTTGGGAAATCTTGTGACAGAGAGGAAGCACACCAAAAAGTTAAATCATCCCATGGGTAATTCCTTCCATTCTGTTTTGGGAAGACAGGATCTGTTCCAGAGAAAAGAACCATCAAATTTTAATCTAAGCTGCAAAATAAACTCAAACCTCTGGGAGCTTTGCAAAAGTCGGCATTTGACTCCGTTCTTCTCTATTATCTGTGCACTTTGCAAGAGGGGAAATGCTAAAACCCTGTAGTTGTTCTTCCTATACTTCTCTGTGCTCCACTACAAATCCTGCAAAACAGCCTGAACATACAAACTAGCCACTCTCTCCGTGGGCTCTGCAGCTTGTCTGCAGGACCTGCTTTCGCTGGGAGCTTGCACAACAGACAGAGGTATGTCTACGCATTTCTATGGCTTAGAAATGCAAATGCAGCCTGTACTTATCACAAGATTTCACAACAGCAGCATAACTTGCTTCATCCACCATCTAAAGGCAATAGTAAGCTCGAGTGCCTGGAAACCATCTGTAAACTTCCTGTTTCCAAATAATTCATACCCGCTACAGAATTTTGTGTTATCACCGCCTCCCTGCACAGCACAGCACCAGGCTACCAGTCCCCATTCATGCCCAAGTACTGTGGTTTAATCAGCTGACACTGGAGTGAGAGGAGGAGAGCCCAGCCTTCCTGCCAAGCCCCGGGGACAGCCCTGTCTGCTCTTCCCACTGCCGTGGTCCCAGCTGAAGGCTTCCTCGGGAGATTTAGTGTTTAATTCAGTAGACAACTTTGGTGCTCAGCAGAGCACAGCACCTCAGAAAAAACTATTTCCACCTGATAACAAACAAAAACCAATTCAAGAAAACACTGCCCAAACAAAAGGCAGCTGCGGGGACACCAGAGCCTCTCCTGAACAGTTTGCGTCAGCAGCTCAAGAGCTTCAAGAGCAACAAATGCCTGGGACACCTCTCTGGAGCCCCAGTGAAACCAGGATGGTAACGCTGAGCCTGGGCAGTCTTGCTGCAGACTTCAGGGCAAGGGAAAGGCAGTGCTGCTGGTGGGCAAAGCCACTGGGAAGCTGAGGTTGGGTTTTGGAAGCAGCGAGCATGCTTCCTGGAACCGCTGCACAAGCGCATCGTGGCACGGCGATCTGACTCACTGCTCTGGGCAACTGCAGCTCCATCACGTTCTCCTGGCCCAAAGGGTCCCCCCCAGCAACTCCGCTCCTCAGCTGATGCACCAAGGTGTCTCTGCAACTCAAGCTTTCAGCAGGCATGCAGTCGCCAGGAGGAAAAGCAGCCATCACCCCAGAGATAACAGGAGGAATCAGAAATGCTGTGATAGAAGTGAGCGTGCAGCGTGGGGAAAGCTGCTGTCAAAATCTCTCAAAGCAGAAGAATAAATAAAGGCCGGTGACACCAATCTGAGGACTATTCCTACATCCTGAGAGGGAGAGCTGTATCCTCCCCCAGCAGAAGACAGGATAGTTTTACCTTTTAACCGGCCGGCTGCACTTTTTAGTGAAACAGGCCCATCTCGGATGAGCTTCCGATGCCTCAAATCCTCTCTTGCAAACATCTGGCCACTCTTCATCCTCATGATGGACTTGCTATCTGTCCGGTTGTAAATCTCTCCAAGACGCGTTTTCTTTTCATAATTGCAGACTTTATTATTGACTGCAGTAATCACATCTTTAACGAGGTTTAATGACTGAGTCAAGTCTTCGTGTTCCGCTTCATTTTCTTTAAACAAAAAGATAAACATTTCGATTTCACTTCATCCTTGTGGACTCTAACTTCCTGATTTTACTTCCTTCCTTCCTCTTCTCCCTCACAAATTCCCACTTTTTAATACTTGCATGAGATAGGCTGCGTTTATCCCTCTTGAGGACAGTTTCACAAAACCTTTCACATATATGGTTGAGGTTGGGGACTATTACAATATACTTTGTATATGAGAGAGTATAGATGAAATGCACACATAACCATGTATTTTAGCCATTACCAAAAAAAAGCAAGGTGGGAGACTTTGGAGTCTAAGCATGTTGCTCCATAATTAGCTACAGACAGACTTATGAAAATTAAATCAAGGCACCTGAATAACTAATCCTAAATGGAGATATGAAACTGAGTTATCGCGTTACAGCAGTGTGAGACAATAATGACTGGATTACTCAGTCTATTCTAAGAAAATCTCCTTCAGCTGAAAAGATTCCAAGAACTTTACACTGGAGGAACAAATACATGCTTAGAATAGAGGAACTGGTCCCTACCTTGGGTGTACTGCAGTATCCTTTGTAGAAGGACTGGGTACTTTGTGATTCTCTGTGTTACCAACAAGATACATTCAGAAATCCCAAGACGCCTCACCAGGGAGCTGCTCATTTTTTCCTAAGGAACAAAGATGAAAATTTCAGTTCTGTAGTAAAACGCTCACCGGAGTGCAGAAAGGACAGACTTTTTCCCATTGACTATGTCTGTTCTACCAGACCCTACCTTGACAAATGCCTGAAACCGCTTGTCCTTTGAGTACAGATCTTTGAAGTTATTTACTGCCTCATTGTGATGCCCGCAGAATTTGCCATATGTTTTCTTCATTCGCTCAGCATTCTCACCGGAGAACTGCAAGACATGAGGCACAGAGGTCCAATTTGCACTGAGGTCTCGGTGTGAATTACCAGCAGCGTCTGCCACTCTCTCAAAAGAACTTAATGAAACCAAATTAGTGCAAAGCATCCAAAACCAGGCAATTAGATCTCTAGGAAGTAAAAAGCTGAGTTTGAGACTTCACTGTGTTCACACAATGCAAAATGTGGGATTCTACATCACAGGGCTTAAAAGCCAACAAGAAAGAAATCAAGATAGACAAAAAGAAGATGGAAGAAAGTGCAGATAAAGAAAAGTAAAATGTCCCACCCAAAGTTAAACAGCAGGTCAGTAGCTCAGCCAAGAAACACACGGGGCATATTTTGCTATAGGCTACTGCCTACGCTCTAGGCTATGGTCAAATCGTTCTGTGCCTGTCAGAGAATGCTTCTCTCCCCCACAAAATAAAATAATTTTCATCATTAGACCTTCCTCTGAAAGAGCAAAAAGTGCTTCAAAAAGCAGAGGTGGAGATTTTTATGTGTGTGAAGAGCAAAGGTGCCATCAGCATAAACAGGAGGGAAGGAAGAGCGCCTGGTTTCCAGCTGTGCTCTCAGAAGTGTAAGCATTTTCCAGCTCTTACTTGATTCACTAGGATGTCACCTATCCTCTTGATAACAAAGTTCTTTTCGCTTTTGTCTGCCAATGACTCCTTCTTCCTTTCCAGAATCCGCTGGAAGAAGTGACTGTGGATGTGCAGCAAGTTTTCCAGGCAGGGAAAGATCTTGTCCACGACTTGTTGATCATAATGCAGTTCCTTTAACATCCCTGCGCTGTATACATCGTTCATGATCTTCAGGGTGCGGACATGATGCATTTCTGTCTGCATTAGCTCTGTATAGGATGAGGACAAGGTCAAAATCAAGGTCACTATGAAGTACACGTGTGTACAGTACAAGAAAAAGCTGCCATTAGAAAACTATTCCATAACTGGGCTTCTCTAAGTCGCTTCAGAAAATTTCATGTCAGGTATTGAAACACTAATCAATAGTTTCACATGTGGGACAAATAGGGGGTCAGAGGAGTTCCACAATAAAGAGCTTTGGACATTGCTGCTGAGGTCTGAACCTTCAGCACCGGTATCTGCTCCTTCCTGACATCTCACTGCCAGCCTCAGTGTGCTTTTGCCATACGGGATGGCTCTTGTATCTGGTAGGAGAAGACTTCCTAGCTAGCTGCTGTAACGGAGTTTAAATGTCATCAGCAGACAAATGAGAGGCAATTTCTGGGTTTTTTCAATGGCCTCCGGATATGTGAAATGCAGAAAGCAAGCTTTCATAGAATGCATTACGTTTCTGAGAACTTCAAGAATGAAACTTCAGCTTCTGAGGAAACCAAGTCAATGTTCCCGTTCACTGACCTAGAGCTTCCCAAATTCATGCATGTGAGTATATCAAGAAGCTATCGACAGTAAGTGAAAAATTCAGCTGCAGATATCTCACCGTAAATGACATCTTGCCGTTTGACAACATCTTTATTTTGCTGCTGTAGGAAATTGCTGTCCACTGCTTGGCTCCAGGACTCTGCCTCTAGCTCCTTGGAATCGACTTCCAGGTCTCCCATTAGCTGTCCTTCGTTCATGTCCGCACCTTCACAAAACAATGTAAGTGCCATTAAGATGTGGGTAAACCGTCTCATTTGAGATTCCTGTCTATTCGTTTAGGCTTAACCTTTCTCTGTCATACCACAGATGTAATGCACATTCTCCTTTACTCAGATAATATGGAATTCTACCACGTAACAACCAGGTTATGAAAAGCACTTTTAAAGGGTATTTGCTAGTTGCACAAAACTAGTTCAGAAGTTTCAAATAGACCAAATTCTAGCTCAGATAAAAGACAATGGATTCTTTATCTGGAATGCAGCAATGCCGCAGATAAATGAAAAAACCCAACACCCAGTTTGTCTTCCTTCATTTAGTATCACTGAATCGAGGGATCCTAGACCTACATCCTAAAAAAGCCCCATATATAAAAAATATTTAAACTTAAGAAATGAATTTAACTGACTTCACTTTCAAGCCCACAAACCTAGACAATACATCTCTTCCTTCCCATCTCTGGGAAAAATACAAAACGCAAGACATCAGCATGAAAAAGGTGACAGAGTGCAAAATCTGTGGCTGTATGAATGGGCCAGAGGAGCAGAACAAAAGAGGAAATGTTTGTCCCCGAGCTAAACTCCAACTCAGCTGTAACTGAAACATTCTAAATGTTTCCCCACAGAAATTACTATGCAGGGCTTTGTTTTAGTTTATCATCCTAGTTTTCGAAGACTGAAGTAAATGAGGATCTCTTACCTTCGTCAACCAGAGACTCCATGGATTCCTTCACCCGGCTGATTTTATGTAAGGAGTCTGTGGACTGTGACAGGAATTTCCAAGTGTGTATTAAGCTGTCATCGTTCCCAACTCTGCAGAAAAAACAGAATGCAGAATATTGTTTACGACATAAAAACCCAGCCAAATGTACTTTCAAATACACAGAAGAAATGCATTTTAAATATGAATTGAAAAGCCAAGCAAAGCGCAGCGATGTACAGAAATGTACTATTAGTTGTTTTCTAACAGCTACCCATAGGGGCTCAACAAGCTGTAAGATCTACAGTTCTGAGTGATAGTGCTTCTTCTATAAAGAGTCACACCTGAGATTTTATCATTTAGATAACTCCTTTTGATTATTTTCCATTTTACAGTCATTTCTCATCCTCATTGTCCTTGCTGCAAGCAGTGCAAAAATGCAACTCAAAAGGTTACCCAAGTGTCTTTATCGCTAACTCTGAGAAAGATCAGAAAAATGGACTGAAATAAATTTCACCACGAACAGCCAGGGCTTACAAACTGTCCAGAACATGCCAGTCCACGCTATTCCCTGTGTGTAGAACTGCTCGATATGCAGGTAGTGCGGGAACCATAAATTAGATATTCTTCTATAATCTTTTGTAATTAATTATGTACAACGCCGTCCTAAAACATCATGCAGACTGCAGCTCTGTGCCTCCCCCCTATCATTACGGACACAAAAGTTACTACTATACCCAAGCTGCAAATGTGTGCTTGCATAGTACCCAGCCCAAGGCAAGGGAATTTTCTCCTGGAATGGAGGAATGGAGCCCAAAGCATCTCTGTGAAGTGGCCTTGAATATGACCAGGCCAACTCAGATGCCTCTGAACTCATGCCATGACTAAACTAACCCAGACAATCTGATTGTGGAGAAGACAACTGATGGTATTGTATGTAATATGGGTATTTCTGGTTTTGTGATTCTCTTTCGTACCTTTAACACAAATCACGGTACACACGTTCATATTTAATGAGATCTGAATTTCTTTATGCTCGCAGCGTCGGATAATACACACATAGTCATGTGCGCGGGGAGAAATCTTACCCTGCAATGTTCTGTATTGAGACGCTCTTCGAAAGTGCTGTAGTCTGTTGTGATCTCCTGTTGTTGAATATTGAGGTTACGGTGTTTTCATCAGGAGCAAATATTGCAGAGCGAGGGCGCTCCTTCGGTTGTGAGCCTGGAAGGACAGTGTCAGAGAAAAGGTCAGCTCATGCAAATGCGCTGCTAACTGGGGGGATGAAGACCTAAAGAAACCAGGCCCTCAAATTCACTTCCTTTTCTTTTGAGGGTTGTCAGCTGGCAATCTCAGCTGTTAGAAACAGCCGTAGGAAGGACAGAACATCGACCCTGCTGCAGAACTGACTGCACTGCAATGCGCTTAAAAGATCTAGGTAGGATCTGCAAGTCCAGAAACATACACTTGGAAAACTGAATTTGATTTTATTTGATAAATAATGACGTGTTGTAGCAATCTACTATGTTGCTTTTTAATTTCCCTGGGCCTATAATTATACACATAAGATATATGCCTAGATATATTGATATATTGGCTGCTTCTAGTCAAAGTTCTTGAGATAGGTTTCTCTGTCAGTACGTACCATAGAGAAATGCTAATCCTTATCTTATACTATCACATACCTTTAACCAATCTCTTCACGTTAACTGCAGACTTTGCCGCCTTCAGATACCTTTCTGCTTTCTGGAACATCTCTGAATTTCACAATCAATGCCACAGTGAGTAAGCACGTCTGTATTATACAGTGTGGTTCCAAGTTACGACTAAATAAGCTTATCACATCATGGCACTACAAAACCCACGGGGGCTATTTCACTCCAATTCTTTGCCCTCAGTCCCAGAGGGTAGCTCTGCACTGCAGTGTATATCTCAACACAGCCAGGAAATGTTTGTCAGTATTGCTCTGGTTCTAAATTAAACTTTCTGGTTTTACTACCTCAAAGCATAAGGCTATTTAATTAAAAAGAAAAAAAAAAAAAAAAAATATTTTGAACAAGCATCCTCTCCATTTGTAATCTTAACGATTTCTGTTAATGTAATACTCATAGGTGGGATTCTTTCCAATGTCAGACATGCGTGGAAATAGGCTGTGTCTTCCAGATTTTGTGGGGTCATGAGCTGTAGCCCTTCAGCAAGCTACAGCAGGCAAGTAGTTATTTTAAGTCTGAAATGACTTTCCATTTGCTTAAGGTTACGTGGACACTGCAGAAGTGGATGAGCTCTGTGCAACTTCAGTACAACTTCTAAAATCCCAAACACTGCTTACCGTGCACAGAAGATGCTCTCATCCCTGTGGTGAAAAATGCTTATCTTTCATAATATCAAATATTAGTTGTCAGAACATTTAAGAACAGCAGATACAGACTATCACCAAAGCAGAGAGAAAGGAAGTTTTCTTACTTTTGTTTCTCGTGGTTACTGTGGGTAATGAAGAGGTATCATGTGCCTGCAACATCCCTCTCTGTGGCTGAAAGAAAAATGAAATTCACTTTAATTTTGTCCTCCGTTATGCCATCAGGCTGTGCCAGATAAAATACAAAAGCTATGTTTTTCCCTGAATCCTCTTAGAACAGATCACTTCTTGGCTGTATGTGTATTTTTTTTACACACACACAGGCCGCCACTCACCCCAGTTCCCATCAATGCAATGGGTGAAGTAACGGAGAATGTGCAGCAAATATTAAAATGAGAGGAGAAAGTGCTGACAATACTGAAGAGAACTGAAAATCATAATTCTATACACATTAACTGTCTTGGAGAACCGTACTGCAGAAGAGCTTCCTCACGTTTCAGGTAAGCACGAATTCTGTGCATTCCTCATATAAACAACATACATATTTAATAGTTTTCATTATGCATCATACACAGATGATACTGCATTAGAAGATGCAGCATATGAGAACTAAGACACAGGGCAGTTAAGGGTGTTGGACATCCCTGGATTTTGCCAGTGAAGTGGTTTTTTTTCTTTTTTTGTTGTTGTTGTTTTGTTTTGTTTTTTTTAATCAAAGCATAGGACAGAGGATCTCACCATAAGGTCCCTGTGTACTGCAGGGAACAACACAGGGAATTTGCTCCCAACAAACACTCTGTGGCGCTGACCTGGAGCATTCAGAGAGACAACTACTGTGGCTCTGGGGAATTTCAGGACAGCCCAGAGAAATTATTCACTATAGCAAAGGGGCTGATGTTCTTTCCAACAAGGTGGAAAATCTGGGACGTACTGTTACACATCTGCATGCTAAATTGTTAATTTTTTTTGTTTATGCAGGAGCTTAGATGAAATCTCTTACCTTCATTTTGACCTTTGCACAAGAAGCAAAACTCTCCTTACAGCCTTTGTGAACAATTGCATTGCAGTCTGTCAAAAGTAGAAAGAAAAACAACAACTAATTAAACAAAAAACCCCAGAAAACATGTCAGTTTGTGCCGTTTATAATCTGAACTATCATCTTGCACAACTGAGAATTACAACTTTCAGGCATCATTGTGGTTTACGTGAGTAGCTGCAGATACTGAGAGACAGGCTGCTTTCCTGGATAATTAGCCCTTTGTTTGTTAACAAGATTTCCTCATGGAATTTAACAGGAAATTCTGTTTAAAAATCAATGGAAGGTTGAGTTGCCAGGGTCCTAAGGGGTCTTAAATTAAAAAAAGAAAACAGATGGGAGTTATTCCTCTAAAGAAAAGCAGGAGGAAAGCAGAAGCAGGAGACAGAAACAGAAACCAATTTTGGGGCCAATATTTTCTCTGAAAACACAAATACCGTTCTTATCAAGACAAGGATTATGGGATCCAAAAGACAGGAAAAGGACAGGAAAATTCATTTACATAAACTCAGATATATCACAGCCAAGCTCTGCAGTACAGGAACCAAGTGCTACTGTACTACAGGATTATCAGAAACAGTCAGGTGATTGTGGCCGTGAGGTTGGGAGTTCCTGATAAAACCAGACTGAAGCCCTCCTTTTGGTCCGAAACCACACCATTCACCAAGGCAAAGAGCATCATGCTTTACCACCACCCTTTGCTGCACATATGCCAGCGCAAAAGCTGCGTCTCTTTTCTGGGATACCCTGCATCTGCCAGCACATTTCTGGGAAAAGTTTTCAAAGATGATTAAAACTGTTCGTTTTTTTGTTGTTTTTTTTTTCCCCATAATAATTGATAATTGTGTTTGGATAATTGTTTTCTGAGAGATGAAAGATGCTCTCAGAGGAGATTCATGAGCTTAGAGGAAACCTGTTATTTCCACTCATTCATTAAAACACGTATTAATACAGATCATTAATTATATTTTAAGTGTATGTTAAACTGTAAGCACACACTTCTGAATTGTTTCTAGAAGAAATATGAAAGGAAAAAGTTCTGCTCCCAGAATGACAAATATGGTCACATTCCTCAAATTTCTTACATCTGGGCCTACTTAATAAAAGCCAGTAATTCTGATATTTTGAGAGAGGTAAGGTAAGGCCATAGGGCGTTGCTACTCTGCTGATGTCCCACAGTTTCCTGTGCAAGAAAGAAGAAAGAAACCTGCATGTTCTTGCAAAAACCCACAAGCAGTATCATTTTTCAGAGCAAACAAGGAAGAGGGACGGAACCTGCTTCTGGTGTGTGAAAAGAGGCAGCAAGACAATTCAGAACCATTAAATTCACACTCAAGCCTTGAAAGCCTGAAGGCAGCTCTTTAGTATGTACCATTTAGCCACACAGCATTTTGATTTTTTTAGATTAAAAAATCTGGTTTCAGGGACTTTATTCCTCCAATTCAACTCTTCAGCAGTCAAGAAGTGTCTCCAACTCGTCTGTGTCACTAATATTAATAATTAAAAGCCCTAAAAGCTTCTTTTCTGCATCACTGAGCACAAAAAATAAAAAAAAGACCAGGCAGAGAGCTATTAAAAATTAGGGTTTTCTGTTTGCCCATTTGTTTTAGAGCATGCTAAATCTTTCAGCATTGACTAGCTGTTTCAGGAAGCTGGGAGCATGACTGAAAAGTGCAGCCATTGATTTAACATGATCCAGCGCTCCAAAAGGCATTACGAAAAAGTCATCCATAGGGGAGACGGCGCAGTGATGGCAGCAGTAAAGCACTGCCACTTCTGCAGGAAAAAAGTAGTTTACAACAGCGGAGGAACAACACAGTCTCCGCTGCTGGTTATCAGTCATTTCCAAAGTATTTGATGGCTGATTTTAAGATGCGATGGGAGAAAGAACCAGTCTCAGAGGTGAGCTTATCACCTGGGCCCTGACCCAACTTCCCTTGTGGCATTCATTTTCTGGCCGGTGCAGAAAACTTACAACAATTTTCTGCTGTACCTTGAAAAATAAGGAAAGAACATGTATGCTAAAACATACGGCATTGTCAGATTATTTTAACTCATTAGGATATAAAGTGTTAAACTGGGATATATTTGATTTTCTAAGTAGCTTCACAAGCTGTTAAGAAAGTGGAGTGGTGAGAGGATGCATTTGAGAGCTTGTAATTGTTCATGTTTTCTATTTCCCATCAGGCTGACACGGAGCGTGTCTCCACGCAAACAGCTTTGCTGAAATCTCTTCTCTTCCAGGAAATTCAAAACTGCCATTTGGGATTCAGCTGGCTGCTCCTTCCCCTGCTCAACGGAGCCGTTTTATACGCTGCTCAGAAGGAACAGCCAGAGACAGAGCCTCCTGCTCCAGCCTGGGAGCAATTCCCGTACATGCTTCGACTCATTCCTAGGCTAGCGGAGTGAAAAATATTACTAACAGGGAGAAGCGGAGAGCCCTGAGGTGCAGTGGGAAAAAGACTTTTTTGTCTGCATATCTGTAGCTTTGGGTAGCATGTAAAACCAAACACCACTCGACCACACAAATGCTGCTGACCTTATCGAGCTACAGACATGAAAAACCACCCGATAAGAAAAGAGAACTAAATCGCCAGTCTCGCAGAAACCCTCGCCTGTGGTTCCTGCACTGCCTGCGTCGCAATGCACGTACTCCACACGCACACAGGTAGTTGTCATTTGACCTGTGATGCAATTTCATGTATAAAGGGAGAAGAGGGTTAGTATTTTCTTTCTTGTATCACACTGTTCTCACTGAGGGCTCATCGAAGCAGTATTTCAGAGAACTAAAGCAATACACTACAGATGGGTGGGAAACATCTTTCCCCATTGGAAATAAAACCCATGATCCAAGTCAGCTTTTCGTTGTCCTCCATCCATCTTAACAAAGCACCTCAGCGCCAAGCCATAACATCCATCTGAAATAACCAAAGTCCTCCACCTATATCCTAACAAACAGGGGCAGAAAAGCCCGCAGGATGCTGTGATGTCTGAGCACAGGTTAGGAAGGAGGTTGCAGGACACCTCCTGGCAACCACCAGAAATTTCAGTCCAGCTTCCGTAAGGCAACATTCTGTTCTGTGAATCACTGGCTCCAAAGTCTCCCTCCCACCCCACATCCTTAAGCAAGAGGAAAATAAATCATAAGGTTCACATTTCCCATGTCAGATTTAATGAAAAACAAAATCAAGGGGAGGGGGGAACCCCTCAACTTACTTGCACAGTAGTACGAATCTTTACTGAAAGGTTTCATACAGTGGTAACAGGTTGCTTGGGCTACAACGGAGGTTGCAGTGAAGAGATGTCCGTTTAACAGCTTCTTATCTTTTTCCTTCTCCTTGGAATCTTTGTCCTTCTCTTTAGTCTTCTCTTTATCTTTCTCTTTTTCCTGCCGAGAGAAAATGGAACAAATGCCTTGTAACTTTGCAGAGGTCTATTCTCTGGTTACAAATTCTTCCGTGTTTGCCTTTGGCACTACGACGATATCGATCGATGCACACCTTAACAATAGTCATGTATCTGCGCAGCTCTCTGTTAAAAACATCAGCTTACAGCCTCCATGGATGTGGATTAACATACAACCGACTCGCAGAGCCTTTTGCACGGATATCACACCAGCGGAGATGAAACAGAGTCTGTTCTGAAGGCAGATATTTCCTCTCACCTTTGTTTTATATTTGCTTGGTTTAATGACTTACCTCTTCTTGTGGGCTCTCATCAATCTCTTCAGCACTTTCAGTGAATTATGTTACATACAAACACCGTGAGTAATGTGGATCCAACTTTCAACACAGTTTATTTTTCTGGCCAACCCATAAGACCCTTGCTTTGCAACTGCATTTTTAACGGAGAACACGAGCTCAAGCTCTTCCTCCATGCCTGTATAGCATCACTGCCAGAATAATTCCACCTCCGTTTTCCTTCTGACTTGCAACTTTTTCAACAGTTTCATGCAATACCGAGTAACTATGTGAAGCATGTTGGGAAAATGTGTCTTTCAAAAACTCTCGAAACGCGGCATCACAGAAAGGCTGAGGAACAACAGCAACAACACAAAAGATTACCTTGTCTTCCGGAAACAACAATTCAACCTCCGGGCTACTCGGCTTTGGAAAGACGGCAAGCACAGCCAGCTTCTCCAACTTTTAGCAGAGTTTTTGCTAACCTTTCATCGCTACCTGAGATAGAAGATGCTAAATACTAAAAATTTGAAATATTTTTTCCCTGCAGCCTTTCGTGGATTTGGAATTCTCTCAAACAATTTTTAAAGGAAACTCCATAGAAAAACTCCAAATTTGAATTTCAGCGACTCCTTGTCTTTCTGTGTACCACCCTACAAAATGTTTACCGTACAATTCAGCTCTAGATCTTTATTTTAACTATTACTGCAGATTTCATGGCATTTGAAAGAGAAGCTTAATCAGAAATTGGTAAAGGCTTCTGTAAGCTTACCTTTGCATTTTTTTATTTATATGCCATGTGCCCTTTGCGAAATATTATCACAGGCTAAATACCAGAGAGCTGCAGAGCAGCCCACGTGAGCAACTGCCATGAAGCAGTTAAAAGAGTTACTGAGCTTTGCAGTCACCGGGAGGGAAACTTTCGAGCCTTTGATGACACACTCAAATAATTAGTAACTCAGCCTAAGGTCTCCTCTCTCCCAACACACCGAAGGCAAAATGCCAGTGTTGGAATCTCTCCCTGCAAAGCCTCATAAACAGAAACTCTATTTACTAGCCCCAAATGCTATTTTGTCCTGCAAATAAGCAAACCCAGGAGCACTACAGTATGGATTAATCCTGTCTGAAACAGAAAACATGCCAGGAAGAGCCTGCTTTGCGGCACATCTCCGCCTCCTTTAAGCCATCAGCTCAGATCACCCCCCCACGTAAACCTCCCCAGCCCCATTCTCCATCCACTGACCTGCCCGCCTTTAACCATGTCCCATGGTCTTGAAACCACGGCACGACTCAAGAACTAAAACTCTGCAGTTTAGCCCTAGGCTTAAGGTACCAAGTTGACGTCTGGAGTTTTGCTCCATTGCCAGGACTCCTGAAGCTCCACGAGAAAAGATCACTCACTATGCTCAAGGCAGATCTTGCAACTCTCATGCTTAAAATGCTGAATGGAGGTTCACCGTCTGATGCTTTAAATGTACCTGATGTTCACTACAAATCCCAATAATTCTGGAGTCTGGAATAATACCCTGTCTTCATAAAATCACTGTAAAAAACATTTTAAGTAAAGCTGAACTACTCCAGGAAAAACAGGAAACGGGTGCACCATTGTCAAGGAGGAAACGGCAAACTTATACGGGATGCCAGCCATACCGCTGAGATGCAAGGTCTCAAAATGAGGTTTTATTTTTAAATTTTTTTTCTGCGACAGTTACTGGAAGGTGTTTGGGGTTTTTTTTTGGTTTTTTTTTTGTTTTTTTTTTTAAATAAAGGGATTATAAAAAACAAAACCATTTTCCACGCTACCGGAGCTTGCAGCGTGACTTGAAGCACGGCTTCACGGCTGAGCCTGCCCCACCGAGCACAAACAGACAGGAGAGGTACCGCAACTCGGTCGTACAGCCCAAAGTAACAGACCTTGAGCTGCAGCAGCAGGTCCTGCTCCGAAAAAAACACAAAGCTCTTACCTCCCAATGCTTAAGTCCTACCAGCTTCACTGTTATTTGAGGTACTTCGGCAAATTTATTCCATTTTATCGACATCCTTCCCCCAGGGGCAGGAGAACTGCTCCCCACCAGCATTAGCCCATCGCGAGGGCCAAGAGGTGCCAGCACGGCTGGCCGGGGAGGACGGCAGTCAGAGAGGAGTTGAGCAAAAGAGGGAGGGCGGGACGGTTGCTGTTCACTTCCTTGAAGATGATTTTAGCTACTTTGCTGATGCTTTCATCTTGCCCTACCCTAGCTTCCACTGCTAAAAAAAAAAAAAAAAAATTTGAAAAAAAAAAAAATTCAGGCAGGAAAAATATTGATGGGATCAGTATTTTAGAAGTCACAAGTCAGCAGGAGACTGCCCATTTAAAAGGCGATTAAAAAGAAAGGTGGTAAATCAAACCCTCCGTGATGTTCGGGATACAGAAAAATTGAATTTTAACATACCTCAGTGTTGCTGTGGAGTACTTCAGTAAACAAAGTGCTGCAGAAGATTTCCCAGACAGAACGGTTCCGTGTGTTTGTGCTCCCCCTGCTCCACAGGGCACAGAGAGTGCCTGTCCCCTAATTCTTTGAAACACAACTCTTACTATATACACTGAAACGCTGTTGGTTGTATAGCACTGCCTTATAACTGCGCAAGTCAAGGAAAAAGAGAAATTACTCATGCTAATTTTTTTGTCGTCATTTCCCAGAACCTCTCTACCAAAACGAAGAAAATGTGGTGTTTTTTTTTTTTTCTAATGGAGAGCGCCATAGCGTGCTTCAGACTTCACAAACGTGAATCAGTGCACGCTACTGATTTCAAGAGATTCGCTGACTAATCCCTGAAGAGCACAAAGTATATGCCAGACATGGGTAAAGTCACAAACTTCTATCACTATCTCCCTACAGGTAATACTCCAAACACCCTTTTATTTTGAGGTTTTTTTTACATAACCGTTTACACCATTTTCAAAAGCAGCCGTTGCTATTAGTAGGCTCAGATGTGCTTTATTTTACAGTTCATTTTAGAAAACGGTGCATTTCTGAAGGTTTGCAGAAAAGTAAAAACCTAGTCTGAAAGAATTTGAAGCCTCTCTGCCTCCTGACAGCCCAGACAGCAGCAGAAACCAACTCTTCCTGTCCAACTTCCTCTTTCAAGGTTTGTTGGTTTTCTTTTTAACTCTTACAGGTTTACATCGGCCATAATGCTTCTGAGAAATCAGTTTTCCCAAGAATTTTTTTAGGTCAAATTATTTAAATGTACAGCTGAAGCCCTAAAAACGTATGTAATGCAAACATTCTACCGCAAGCAGAGAAGAAACTGTCATTTGGATGGTATTACGGCTTTTTAGTTAGTAAAAATATCAGGACTGATACGAGCTACAGTTTTTGTAAGGTATATGATTGCTGGGATTTTTGGGGAGCAATTCTTCATCAACGGTTTCAGACACAATCATGAAACTAGTGAAATCACACTGCAGCTAATTAACAAAGGCAGAGCAGATATCTCAAAGCACTTCTGTTGTATCTTCTTACCTGTCCCAACCAGATCTCTTTTATATACACATATCTCCAGTTCTTGCTGTAGAGATTATACACCCAAAGTGCAAGAACCAGTTAACAAATTTCCAGTCTTGTTCACAGCCTCTGCAACACGCTCCACAACCTCTCGCTAGTGGTTTGCACAGAGGTTTCTGTGTAAGCAGATAATTTGTTTTGACATTATGCTTTTCAGCAGGGAAGAGAATTCTCTTAAAGCTGCTCAGCAGCAGCCCTGAGCCGCGGGTACCTGCCGCTTGCGCCTTTAAAGGCAGATCCACAAAGAGGAACCGTGCGTTCGGATGACTTATCTCACTACAGCTGGTACCGCATTGCAAAGGTGATGCAATCTTCCAAAAATGCGTCTCAAAATGTGCGTTGGACTACGACAGCACACAAACCCAGCTAACGTTAGAGGAACGCTCAGCCTGAAACATGAAGTGCTTATGTTGGGAAAGGCTAAAATCAAGTTTGCCTGTGCAGATGAAACATGACTCCTCCCATACACGTATGATTCAGCCCAGCCTTATTCTGCGATAGGCATGAAGCTTATTATGTCAATTTTGTTTCCTGTTTGCTGTTCAGACACCCATCAAAATACATAATTATGTGTCTCGGGGGCTTTCCAATAGTATTTACCAACATGTTAACTACACATCACCTAACTACATGATACACATTGCCCACTGTGAGGGAATGTGCTCTTAGCTTCTGTCAGACATGATAAACCAAGGTGAGATTCAAGTAAAAAAATCCAACCAAGCCCAAAAACCCACCAACATAGATTAATCTTGAGGAGACAAGCTAAGGCAACAACAGTCCATTTCTGTGAAGTATTTAGCATTAATGTAATTATTTCTGTAACCAGTGCTGTTTCCAGGAAATTCAGCTGCACTGAGCAGTGCTTAACTTTCACCAAATTAAATCCCAAGGTTTCAAGGACAGAAAAAGGGTAAAATATAAATATCTAAGGTCACAGTTTGAGCAACTTCTCCAGCAGTGCACAAGAACTTTGTGGCAAAGATAAAAATAAAAGGGAAACACAATACAGCCTTCAGCAGCTAGTCCCTTCTTAGAGCTCCTGTTCTCATTTTATTAAACACCTCTCAGATTTTGTAAAAATTAGACCCATTAATCAGTGCAAAGCCATAACTCATGCCAGAGGACAATCTATTCTCTAAAATAAATGAAGCTTTATTCTGTGGGGGAAACAGGCAAAAACAGCACACAGAAAAACTCTCCCCAGATGCATTTCAATTTTGGGGTACTAAAATTTCCCATGTAGCTATTCCCTATTATGCCACGGACAATCCTCCCCTCACAAAAGGAGGAAAGGAAGAAAAAAGAAAAGACAGTCAGGCAAAGACATAAATACCACCCAATGGAAACGCACTGAAGTGCAAAATTCATCTCTGCTACCTATGGGTATTTCACGGTTGTATAAATCACAAGAAGCACTTACTTTGCTCTTCTTGCTGCTGGACATTTTATTCCTGAGGTAGCTGAAGGTGCGACTGACTTTTGTTACACTTTTACCAGGGGGTACACTGCCGCTCTCTTCAGATATGCTAAAATAAAAAATAAAGAGGTTGCTGTTGTTATTTTTTTTCCCCTAAAGCGTGTATTAAATGGATAAATTATTTTTTAAAGGACAAATGCATTTATTATCCAGTAGAGCCATGGGTTGCTGTATGGTATTCTACCAGAGAAGGCAAAGGGAAGGCAAAATGCCAATCCAGAAGTTTGTCATATGTTTCAAAGAATCTTTACATCTGTTTTTATGCAATTTGTGTTCTCCATCCATGCCATAGCACCCTCTGCTGCTCCCGTGGCCAAATAACCTCTAACCAGCTCACAGCATCTGCCCATTAACATAGTCAGGACTGCAGATGCAGTCAGTCTTAGCATTTAAACATCAATATTTCAGATAGAAAGGGACAGACACGCACACATCCTTTAAAGAGAGATCTCCTTACAGGGAAAGACATATAATGAACTCTGAAAAGGCAGTGACTGTCCTTAACAGAACCACACTGTCTGCAAAGCCTCCCCTGAGAAATGAGAATACCAATACTAAGTAATAAAAAGCAACTGTTATTTGTATTAATTTAGGTATTCCTGGGACACCGGATATTTTCTACCAGTCTTTACATGCACAAGCTTGTGACTTCTTCAACTTCTATATAAGAAAAAGAAATTACGGAGGAAACTATTCCCGCATTAAAGAAAAGGACACAGTCCATCAATAGAAAGCACAACACAAACCAAAAGCTAAACGACAGAAAGAGAAATGAAACCCAGGAGGAAACCAGCAGTGAGCAGAGGTCAAGAGCCTCCCAGCCACGAAATAAAGCCGTAGCCATCACAGTGACACGGAAAACAGACACCCAGCTCCTTCAGTGCCACAAACATCCTTCCTCCAGGGAAGCGCTTTCAAAGCCAGCACCCACCAGAAAGATTATCTCCTCTCTACAGCTTGCAAGGATGAAAAGTAACGTACAAAACCATGATTGTTTTGGCCTTTGTTATAGAAATGTAGACAGAATTATCAAAGAGAGGAACAACTACTTTTGGTGTGTGGTAATAAAAGATTGTTATTGTCTGTAAATAAACACAAAGCCTTGTTAGAGATAAGACCTAGAACAGACTTTCTTTCATATTCTATGGTCTAAAATATTCTTCAGCCTTTAGATATACAGGACTGATTTTCACAACCTTGACAACTTGTGATTTCAGCTAAAGTGAACTAGTGCCAGGAAAGCTTTTGGGTGTCCAAACCAGAGCCCACTGCAGAAGTCCCACCAGAAGAGACGTGGTACCCCCAGAATACCATACCTCTGAACTGAGAAAGTCGTCGGGCCGCCGAATGCCTGTGTACCTGAAAAAGATCAGAGGGGTGACACGTTAGACTGAAATCTTAGCCCACTGATTCTAAAAACATAGCTTGCATTTTTGGATGGTTCAAGAGGAAGAGGAAATGTTTTCCAGAAGTGTTTAGAATAGATTTCATGTGCTCAGGATAAAGCCCGTTCCCTGTATCCTTAGGTGCACTCAAATTAGATGCTGAGGTGAAAGCCTGCTTAGTATTTTTATCGTTCTTCACTATTAAGCAAAGGATGTGCATCTGTTAAATTTGCTGGTAAATCAGGGTATCTGAATCAGAACTGCCAATTCAATGACAATAGGTATAAATGAGAATCATTCTGCCACAAAGCGTTTATTTATACACCACTAGAAAGAATCTATTGTACAACACATCCGGGTTTCATGTAGAAAACTTTTCTGCTTGATAAAATTATAGTTCATTTTCCCATCAAAATCCTGAAGCACTTCATAAAGAGTACGGGAAACAAGGGAAGCCTTATTCTGTTTTCCATGAAACATTACCAGCCTAGGGCTTAGTCACACAACAGCATGCTTGAGGAAAGTCTGATTTTCGACATGAAGCTGAAGCCCTGCCAATGACACAAATTCTCTTTATACCACAAGAAACCTGCTTGCACAATGTGTTTGGAGCAGATTAGGTAGCTGATACCATTTACCAGAACCATCGAAGAATACTGAAACATCAGGATGACCTGATCCAGAGGAGAGAGGGCTCTCTCCAGGGCAACTGGGCTTGCCAGGATTCCACAGACCCCTCACTACAAGCACTGTTTAAAGTCCTATCTGAAGTTCAGGAAGCAGCATGACTGATCATCTTATTAGGCTTCTGCATATACACTGTAAGAAAAACAGCACTTTGGCTTCAAATTCTGTAAACATATTAGAGCTATGGGTGAATGCAAAAGAGCCACTTGACATCAGAGGCAAAGATGGTCCTCTGTCCAAAAGCGCATTAGGAAAAAACTGTGCATACAATGTTATGCCTTATTAATCTAAAATACACATTTTCCTAACCTCTGATTCAAGTGTCAGCACAGCCTGAGAGAGAAATATCACTTCCCATTGAGAAACTAAAATACAGGCATACCCCACTACCTAATCCCTGCTTGGAGATCCCTGTTAATATCTTCTTGCAAAATCTTTCACCTAATTAATGATCTATCCCAAACACATCCAAGTTAGTAATACTGTAACGTATATCACATGAAGCCTACTATTCAATTTCCTGACCATGCTGGGGTTTTGCACAACCTCTACTACCTGAGCGCCTGAGATCTCGCAAGTCATTTACAGACTCCCACCTCCCTGGTTAACGTTGCAGTGACTCTGGTTCATGTTTCAGCTCTAGTTTGCTTTTAACGTGGGTTAAGCCTCCTTAGTCTTTCCTTTTTTTTTTATAATAGATTCATCAGTTTGATTGGATTTAAGTATTTTCACAAGCCTTTTTGTTTCTTTGCAGCTAACATAAGAAATATGAACGAATGCTGAATCAAGAGCTGTAATAATTTGATATTCGTGACTTTTTCAGCACTTTGAGAAAGCACATTGCATGGGAATTTGAATTATGTACTATTTATCTGTTACTGCAATAGTGTTTTATCTTGAAAATGGGGGATTCTTGACACTGGTAGGCAAAATGAATTAGGAAAAAAATCAAGGTGAAAGCCTGCTTATGATTTCATATTTTAGTTTACAATATAACATCGTATGATCAACATTCTGCTGCAAACTACAAATCCCAAGATGATGTGCATAGACCAGCACACATTTTCTCACTTTCAGGGCTTTTTTTTTGGTAGAGGGAGGCAAAGAAGGTGTATTTCCATAATTTTTGTGTTTGCCGTCATGACCAGGTTCAAAAGCAAAATGCAAAAACTGATTTCACTGCCTGCAAAAGAAGTTAGTTCTGCTCAAAGGCCAGGACTGCTATCTATGTCCAGTGAATCTGGGCTAGCAGCCAAATTTTGGTGTACTTAACTGAACACCCGTTAAGCATCACCCACCTAAGTTATTTCCTATGCCAGCTGGACTTGAAACAATTCACCAAGGTCCATTATGCAGAAACCAGTGACTGGGCAAGGATATTGCAAACAAAAGAAACCAGCTCACAACTCCTTAATGCTGGCAGTAATTAAACTTCTCTGGGTGAAGAAATCCAAAAGCTTCACGATAATTTTCTTAAATGCACAGACTGGCTTGCCTGGCCATCTGAAATTCACACCTTAAATACACGATATCAAAAACCCTGCAACTAATTCTCCAGAGAAAACTAATTCTCCCTAGAGAAAAAAGAGGCATGGAGATGTGGAGGAACGACAACTGAAATGCAAGTGCTATCTCAATGCTAACACATCCACCCTCTCTTGAGAAATGAACCCTGAAGATGGGAAAAACTAAACAAACTGGTGTGGGATTACTACATGAAAAATGCCCATTGCCAAAGCAGTCTTATGAATAGCTGTGGCTAAACCAACCTTTATATAAAGTCACCACAGTACCCTCAAATATGAGGGAATAAAGCACGTGTAAAGAAAGCAGCATTTTTGTTTGAGACAATATCTGACTTGACTTTAAATGCTCATCAGTAACAGCAGCACTGTTGAGGGTGGGAAAATAAGCACTAGCTAACAGAAATACCCCCCCCCCCTCCAAATTGCTATATCCTAGCCTTATTATTAGGAATTACTTAACTGGTTGGATGCTTTAAACGAAAAAAAAAAAATTAAAAACCCAACCAAACAAAAAACACAACCAAAAAAGACCAACTGAAAAACCAGACCCACCAACAAATTTAGCTAAGAATACTTTTTACTGTGGGACCGTGACATCAACAGAGAGCTGCCACTTTGTGGGGACCGTGAATTGTGAGTTTCGTTAAAGGCAGATGAGAAGGACAGAGAAATGGGGAAGAAGGAAGGAACTTAAATATGGAAGTGGGTACTATCACACCTGTGCAAAGCCCGGGACTTTCTTGTAGGAAGGGACAAACCCACAGTGAAGACTGGGAATGGAAAGGAGAAGAATTTAGATACCTACAACATGGATGGTGTGGAGATTTTATAAATTCAAGAAGCAACCAAAATCCGTTGGACTGGAAAGCAATTTCCCCCATCCCAGGACGAACACAAGGGATGTGTGCTAGTTTCCCTGCAAATCTTTGATTTGAACCAATTAATGCAGCTGCTCTGAATTTTCTCTTTAGATAGAGAATTATCTGTTCTGGTTTATTTCACCAGTCTAATAAAACATGCTTAAGAAATAGGAAGCATTTTCAATTATCTCTGATAAGCCTATTTAAAAAAAAAAAACAAAAGGAATCTAAATAACTTTAATTCAATCTACTGCCTTAGTTGGGTTCCTTTTAGCAATGGAGATTGCAGGAGGAAAAAAACCTACCACATAACGCAACACTTGCCTGTTTCCCAAAAAACCCCTATTCTGATTATAATATCAGGTCCTAGATATGAACACCTTGACCATGTAAGGTGTTTGGCTGCAATGTAGGCTTTTTGCTCAGTAGGGAAACTGCCAAGTTGTAACCAAGATTTTCAAAATTTTATATCAGGGCTTCTCTCCTCTTCTCCTGCTTCCACTGAGCAATGTACTCACTCTCACCTATGGAGGGCAGGGATCTATCTCCTCTGTTAACTCCGTGCACTGCAACAATCTCAAGACAAGTATTTTGGTTTTCATAAAAGGGTAACGACTATATTGCTGGACCGAGTGGCAGATGATGGTATTTGCACACGGATACAGACCAAAACTAACCAGATGAGATGTGATGGTTCTGATGGACCATTCTGTAGGTTATAATCCTTTTGGATTATAATCCGTTTATTCTGCCAGTAGTTAGTATTCAGATACAGGACTAAGAACATGCTGTTAGACATCATGCAATGGAAAAGTTGGTTCAACGTTCGCAAAGTGAAACTTCAAGGTCTAAAGCAGAAAACCAGATTTCCCTTTGTTTCCACCCATAATGGCTGCAAATGCACAGAAAACAATTTACTTACTATCCAACTCCTCCTCCTCATCACTGGAAGAAGAGCCAATAGAAAAGAGAGTTTTAGACTTAGGAATGAGTGGAGAGATGCTGAAGGAGAAGGAGATTCGTCTCGATGGTCGAGTCCGGCCCTGGGCTGAGAAGTGGGTTAACAGCAGACATTAGAGCATGCTTGAAAATGCATTTAATAATAAAAAGGAGAGGAAAGCAGCCAAAGCAAACTAAAACCAACGCAAAGGAAATGTCTGCAAAGCAGCTGGCTTCAGAAAAGGCACAAGAAACAAAGATTGAGAACGTGCAAATTGCAGAGAATGGAGGTTTCAGAGGAGGCAGGTCTCACTGCATGCATAAGTCGAGGTTCAAGACTTTCTTATCTCTGCTGTCATCTTTTTAAAGGAACTCTTAATGAAGACTTACACACAAGCAGTTATTTTCTCAAACAGAATATCAGCAACTCTGTGGATTTCTGGACAAAGGGCATCTGATTCACTGAAATGACTGCCAGGGAATCAAACTAGAGCAACTCAAGATATTTGTATAAGGGTGCTTTTTGCAGTTAAATGACACCAAAGCTGCTGGGTATAGCAAGGATACTTCATCTGAAGTGTTGACTTTATTTACCTAGGAAGGTTCTTGCTACTTCTACCTCTAAAAAAAACCACCACCATTTTGGTAATGTTATGCCCTTAAAAGCTTCCAGCTTTAAAACGGAGAGACATAAATTTCCTTTCTTTTCTTCTCCAAAATAAGAAAAACCAAGCATCTCTTCTCCTGCCTTCTTCTAAAACTCATAGTCCTTATTACAAAGAAACTGCCTAAACATGAGAAAAGCCCCTTTGCACCCTCAAAAATTAAAGCCTGGAAGAAGTCTACCAAACACAGTGCCAAACTCAGCAATCAGTTTGTGACATCGAATCTCCCATTATCAGCAGGATAACGACAACAAGTTCAATCATCTTTTCTCAGACATGTTACTGCTCTGCCTTCTGCTTATTTCGATTTGTGAAGTTATATTTATCTTTAAGTACTATGCACTCTTCCAGGAATTCCTGCTATTTGTTCATGCCCTCATCTGCAAACTTTGCAAATTAAAAGGGTCTACTGTAATTCCTGTTTAAAAATAATTTATTTTTAAGAGCAGCTCTTGCATAGCAGCAGCTTTGCGACAATTCTTTGTAAGTACAATCTTCTCTAAAAAGAGATGTAGGAGCCAGCTAGCCACTCTCAACTGAAATTGCTGCAAAACCGCTTACAGAGACACCCAAAGGCTGTATTTCCCAAACCTTCTCATCGTACAACCACAGGTGGAGATGTCTGAGCTGTGACCTGACCAATGTCAGGTTGCTGGATACCCACTGCTCACATGGTACATCAGTGGGTCCTCGGGAAAGATGACTGGGGAAACTCTGCCCATGGACAGGTCTGGTTTAAGGGTCCTACACTAAACATCAACATTAAGCACCTTCAGCACATATAGGCAGGAACTTTTAAGTCATTCCATGGCATGGATAAATCAATCTGCTTTCACAATAGGGAAAAGAGGCTAAAGACTTTATCAGCATTAAACTTCCAAAATAAAGAAATAGCAATTACTGCTGTCTTTGAATAGAACACATCCTTCCAGCCACGTAACAAGGAGAATTTTTTGTATTGCTGATATCATACCCCGTAACTGAATTCAGAACATAACAGTACTATCCAAGGAATATCCAATGCAATGCAAGCAATTCAAAGTAAACTCCCCTAAAATTTTCCCTCAGCCATTAGTCACAAATGCCAGTTGACTAGAGGCAATTTGACTAAAATTATGCGCACACTTTTCCAACGTAAGCAGTACAATCCTAGACGGAACCAAAGAAAGGCATTTAAATGGAAGAATTCTGAGCAAGATTCACACATTAATTTTGTTTAGACTGCTTTTCAAAGGAGTTGTTCTAGTGTCCCAGACCTGAAGAACATGACTAGGCAACACTGGTTTCTTCTGCAGTCTACTGCCTATTTAGACTAGAAGTCAAGATGAACAATAATACTTTACTGTAAATAGAACCACCTCCTCCAGCACAGTTCAATTCAACTTCCATTTCAGTGGCTTTATTTATAGCAGTTCCTGGCTTTATAACAATGCTCCACACTGGAAATTTGCTATTCCAAAGCCCACAGCAGTCTTCCAAGCACTCCAGCCAACAGCTCTTGTGACCTCCCTCTATAAAATGCTGAAGGATTAGCAGTTGTGAATGGCCACAGCAGCTCTTGGAACATCTGAGACATCAGATGGAGTGCGGGTTAGAAACTCAGTCTCGGAAATTGCTCCTGCCTCAGTACATATGACAATAAATGGGAAAAATAAGAGAAAGCCCTCCATATGTTTATTCATTTGGATTTGCTTTTTGAAGCTTTTGTGCAGAACACATTGCTTTCTTCCCATTCAGACACATTTGCAGGGATCAGAGAATTTTTTTCTCACAAATTTATGCAAGTGTAATGAAGAATTAAACTTTTCCTAAAATTCACCTTCATGAAATCAAGGATTTATTCTGGCATAACTCTGCAGTATTCTGCTACAATAAAATAAATGTCAAACCTAGGTGATACAAGGGAGTTTATACACCAAGACCTTGTAAAAGGCAGTAACCTGCTTCACATGGATTTATGGTCACAACTCAGTAACACTATTCCTCTTTCAAAGTGACTGAGGAAGAATGAAGTAATTTACTGAAGTTTCCAAAGTCAGGAAAGTGTCAGAGTTGGGAAGAGAATCCATCACCTAAATTTTCAAGGTGAGTAATGCTTTTGGATGGTCACATCAACTGCCTCAAATGCATTGATTTTCAGAAACCACCTTCCTATAAAAATGAGGCCCTTCTGAGGTGTTGCAAATTAAGTACTGAGAAAATAAATCTCACAGAAGTGTTAGTAATTTTTAACTTCAGTGTCCAAAACTCACAGACATCTGCCTCAAAGCGGACTAACCCTGCTATTTCTTCCACAGCCCCTCTGGAAAGCTGCACCTTCTCTTTTCCCTCTCTCTCAACGAGACCATTGTGGCTAGGCTGACTCTAGAAGAGGGTGGGATAATCAAACCTGGCTACCACCAGCTCAGGGCTCGATGGCATTTTTAACATGGGTCATAAACCAGAGAAGAGCAGGAAGGCGGCAAGTTGTCCGATTCCAAGAGGTAGGCACAAATCCTCTTCTGTCGTAACCCCCCGCCATGGGTCTGAGGGAAAGTCTCAAGGGAGGGAGTTGGAGATGATCCTCAGCCAGCCAGGCTCTCTCAGCCACCAAGAGTGTTTTTCTGGGAGCTAGCTGAGTTATTTATGGTGTTTGGTTAGCAACTGGATGCAATGCCAATAAATTGGCTGCTTCAAAAAAAATAATGAAGCCTTCAGCCCAAGGAGGAAAGAGGGTGCGCCATTACACAGAGCAAGAGCCGGTCTCTTCACAGGACAGATCTGACAGTGTTTTGGTTACTGTTGCTGGGGGACACATATGTTAGGCCACATGCTTATTAATCATGGAAGAACGACAGCAAAGAATTTAAAAACATCTCCTATAAAGCATAATCTCTGCGAGCTTCCTCCAGCAAGCCTCCTACTTGAATAAAAAGCCTTCCTTAAAAGCATCTATCCCTTGTTCAGCTTTGCAAGGAAGAAACGTGTTAATAAAGAGGAAAAGATCAGAGACCATCACTGATTGACGTGACCTAAAATGTCAATACTGTTTCTGGCTGGCAATTAACAGAATGAAAACACGTGTAACGTGGCCCTTCCTAAGCACATCCAGCTGCAGCCTTTTGAATGACTTTTTCAGCTGAAAGAATCAATTCAGCCAAGTTTCAAAATTAAGTGCTTGCTATCACTTCAATTAAGCTAAACTGAGAAATTTCACCTAATCATCTTCTATTATTTTTTTCAGGAATGAGATTCAATAAATTACACCCAACTTCCCCAGAACATTTCACTCAAAATAAATAGCAACAAACTTCCCCAATGAGACAAAGCCATGGATTCTTGAGTTTTCATATATCAACTTCCAAAAAAGTCCAGAAGTAGGAAAATAAGACCTTAAATGTAATTTACCTCAACATCAAAGGAAGAAATCCTGAAAGGATGCCAAATTCAAATTCCTTTTTTTTTTTTTTTTAAATAACAATCTCGATACATCATTGTTTTTGTACCAGTAACCTAATTAAGAAAAAAAAAAACAAACAAAAGAAACCCAACAGAACTGGAAACACCAGGGATGCA
This sequence comes from Rhinoptilus africanus, assembly GCA_013400135.1. Lineage (NCBI taxonomy): Eukaryota > Metazoa > Chordata > Aves > Charadriiformes > Glareolidae > Rhinoptilus > Rhinoptilus africanus. Next base: position 16,201 of record VXBO01006497.1, on the reverse strand, counting down.
CTAGGAAGAATAAACTATGGATCTAAACTGAATGGGTTCTCCCTTTCCACCCACAATTCTATGCAGCAGTGAAATATATATTTCACATAATATAGGAAAGCAAGAGCAGGTATGAGCAAATTCTGCCTTGGGAAGGTAGCAAGATACACTTAGTAATACACATGACAGAATGGATAAGGATAAGGGAAAATTGCGTTACTCACTGTCCAGCACTGGTTTAACAATTGATATTAGAGACATAGATTTGGTCAGTGGAGATGAAGCAGTGGAAGAACAGAAATTAAATCCTTGCGGCTGCGATGTTTGATGCATCTGCAGAACAGAAAATAACCACACTCAGCAAATATGTCAAGCACAACAGCATCATCCCAACTACAGACTACAGTTCAGTGCTCACGTTTACTGAAATTCTCACTTTCAAACAGCAGAAACATGAAACGATCCCACTTTGAGGTAACAGGTGAGAAATGCAAGGACCATGAAAAATGCAAATAGTGATGCACAGGTGAAATGCAACATTTTCTTTTGTATTTTAAGTCTAAGACAAATAGAGACTCTGGTTGCTTGATTTTCTTGCAAAATATGACAAGATGGATACTGTTAACTGGCTGATGGCCGCTGAAATTTCTGCTGTGATTCCAACTCCTCAGCATAACTAGACTGTGGTTCCACCGTATGGTAAAAAAATCTTATGCTTAACAGTGGGTTCCCCCAAAATGCCATTCCTCAAAGCAAGAGAAGACCTAAGAATCTTGACAAAATAGCTCTTACAGGCCAGATCTTGTAAGACCCGTTTACTGCCTTGATGTACAACAGAAACTCGAGGAGGTTAACGGACTGGCTGGCTAATGATTCTGGCATAAACCCAGAAAATACTATGGCTGAAACTTCAGACTCAGAAATACAGGATATTTATAGTATTTAAGACTGTAATTGCTTCTTTAATAAAAATAAGCAGAGACTCATAATATTGCAGCCCATCTGTCCTTAATAGCCATCATAGACTTCCTCTCTACAGACATCACTCTAAATTCTCTTAATACGCGATTAACATTTTGCTTAACTGTTGCTTTTGATTCTGGTAACACCTATGAAAGAAAAAAATATTTTATTTTCCTCCTACGATATGAAAATAACCTGTAAAATTTAACAGATAAATTACTACTTAGTACTTGTGTGCATTACGTGTCTGCAAAAGCGAGCATAAGCATTAATTGTGGAACACTTACAACACCTGCCATTGACAGTATCGCTATATCCATGCTAAAAAGCTAACAACTTTTATCTGATTACTTATGCAATCAGTGGAAGAAAAATGGGAAATTTCTTGTTCTCCACCCTAAGGCTTCACCCATCAACCACGTTGCCCAAAGAACCAAGCAGCAAATTTAAGATGGGGAAATTTCTCTGTGTTAAAGATGGAAGATTTTAATATTACATATACAGGGTGGAAGCCTTCACAGTGCAACTGTGTCTTGGGAAAATTACTTCAAAACATTGATGTAGAATTTTCTAGAAATCTAACAATAGTCAGACAGCTTTACCTGGTGATTGTAGTCTCTGATGTCCCCTTGCTCAAGTTCTTCAGAGAGCAAGACCAGGGACCCGCACTGATTGCTGGCAAGTGGACTCCGTCTGAGGTCTTTGTTGCTCAGAGAAGAAGTCTCCAAGTTTGCAGAAGGCTTCTTGTTCTCAGCAGAGTCTCCAGCAAGGCCTTCTAAGCTGTAACTGAAGAAAAGTCACGGAGGTTAGATCCTGACAAACTCTTAGGGACTGGTATCTTTCAGCAACCAGCACCTTCAAGTGTAACACACAATGCAGTCACTAACTGGATTGCGCAGGGAAACGCTGATGATATTCCTTAGCATGTCACTTCTCAACAACCAAGTGCAGACAGCAGCGGAGGGATTTCTATTTTCTTCATAACTAATATAGCAGCATCTTTTGTGTCTCTAATGAGACACGGTAGTTGCTTGAGAACACCCATTCAAACAAACTCTTGGTCAATGGGCTTTCCCACTTTTTTTTTTTTCCTCCTCCTTGAACGGTGCACAACAAAATCTAGGCACACCTCTTCTGAAGATTTTGGTACTTCCACATATTCTTATTAGGTTATCCCTGGGAATAAAGCCACCCAAATTAAACTACCTGATATAACACAGTGCTGCCTGTCCTGGACCAGCACCCCTGCCAGCAGCTGCAACATCAGCTCTGGGCTGTGTGTGATGTTCGTCTCTGCAGACACATCCTCTGAATCTATTTACTACTTGCCACTGCACAGAGCTTCAGCACTGATAATGTCCTTTCTGCCAAAGCTGGTTTATTTTTTTCCTCTTCTCTCTGTTTTTTTTTAATTATTTTATTTTATTATTTTATTCAATAAATGTTGTCTCCATCAGTCAGTCAACGCTATTTTATCATTTGCTGATGAAGCTAGGCCTGTCCGGTGGACCCAGACATAATCACTCAAAGCTAAACAATATTCCAAAGTTTTGCTTGCAGAATTGACAGTAATAAAAGCTTTGACCAACCTCTGTAGAGGTTCTCACCTCCACAAAACAATCCCTCTTTCATATGTGACTATTTCCATCTCATCTCTCTTGGTCTTGACATTCTGCTTCTGACCCTCCTGCTCCTCATACCCTAGCACCAACAGACCCACTGCAATGCCAGTTTGGGTTAATGTGCAAGTTTTACAGATTCACCTCCTGGTACACCAACACTACCCCGTGTTTGACTTTATGCACACAAAATCCTGCTAGCTTGAAGCAAGGCCTACCCTGGATGTATATCCCAACTTGAGGATAATCTAAGTGGCGACATCTAAGTGGCCAACAAGCTGACACATAAGCAAACGAAAGGGAGAACACACTATAGGTTGTACAGATTATTTAAACAACCGGAGGAGCTTTTAATTCAGGTAGACTTGCATAGTACTGATTAACGTTCTGCATTACTTTAGAAGCCTTAAGTGGCTTCTTAAAGCCTTAAGTGGCTGATAAATATGCATCTTCAAAGTAAAAATTGCATTAAACCTTAAATAAGAAGATTTAGTAAGACTTTTTTTCATGGTAGTTAATGAGAAAGAAGACTGGTTGAGGCATTTCCAATTTAATCTGCTTTAGGAATATTTTGACTCAACAATGGATACCCATAGCAGGCATTATAAAGTTTATTCTAAGCACCTGCAAAGAGACACCAGTCTCGTTTCTACCAATTACGTAGGGCAAAAGACCTTTTTTTTCCTTGCACCCCAAGGTGATAACAATGATGTTACATAGTACAGAAAAAAACCTCTATGTAGTTTGTTGTGACACAGACAGCTCAAACCTGCAAATGTTCGCCTATAAAACTGTCATCAGTGGATGACAGAGTTCTGTAATTTGTTGGGGAGGGTATACAGACCAAATGCAATTAAATCTGTAACAGGAAGGACAGATTAACTTCTTTCTCAATATCTAGTCTTCAGAAAGAGTTTAATAGCTTTACCCACAACCAGCAACAACTGCCAAAAGGAAGGTTTGAAGCTTTAAAGCTTTAAAATCTGGGGAACTGGCTTCCAGGCAGTATTAGGTGAAGATCTTACCTGCAAGCATCAATCCTGACTCTGGGACTTTCTACGGAAGATGCAAGCTTTGAGTGCCTGGGAAATTTTCATCTGTAGCTATTAGGTTCGTTTTACACAGAAAGTTTTACACCATTAGCCTCTTTGAAAAAAACCCAGATCTTTCAATTTACAAAGAGCAAATCTGTATAAACTTCAATCCTTTAGGAGATCTGTCCAGAACAAAGCGGTGATGAATCACATTAACTTTTGGTTTGATTATTAGATTATTTTGGATATAATATTGGCTGTCACAATTATCATTATGATCATTGCTGCAGAAAACACGCGCTTTAAAATCATCACGGAACAGAGCAGCTCAAACCAACAGTGCAGCTTCTCGAATGCTCGAGGCCAATGAAAAGCAGCCACCACCTTCACCTGCGCCCCAGTTCAGAAGACCCATTCCCAAGACTAATTGCTGAAAAAGCAGACGAAGCAAACAAACGTGTGCACGCTTCAGCCAGAGCAGCAGGGGAAAACGCGATGCACAAAAAGCTGACGCCAGGCTGTTTGCAGTGCTCCTTTGCTGCTGCCGCACATTTATTTATACCATACCTTCTACAAGTAAAGTCAGGACCCATGGCAATGAACTGTACACCAGAGGGACACCAGCTCAAACTAGGAACATCAAAAGAGGCAAAGAAAGGAAAAGGGCTGTGATTATTGGATTGTTACGGAACAGGGGAATGTTAAAAGACACTCACTCTTGCATATCTTAAAAAAAACACCAACAAACTCAGAAATAATGCAGTAGCTACCATATAACTGTGGCTACCAGAACACAGCAGAGTGCCCCAAGTGACCGAGGTTACCACGGAACGAGCAGCAGGACAGTCCATGCTTCCCCAAAACTAGTATCATCAGCAAGTATATAATGTACTGGAGAAACTGCTCCTTGTGGGGAGAGAAGTTTTGGGGGAAAACAAGGCTGAAACACACCAAAGCCAATTTTGCATAAGTAATCACACACAGCCATCGTGTTATTAATGATTAGTATTTTTCAGGTACCTCATCCGCAAATCAGAAAAAGAATCCCTTACAGATGTTTAATTGTTTAGGACCCCTCCATACAAGTATTAATAACCTCAGGCTACACTAGGGAAAAATAAGGCGTTACTTTCTTAAATGCTGCACAGCAAATCAGTGAAAGAGGCTGGAAGATAAAAACCAGGCTCGTCTTACTATTAACTTGGGATTTAACCAAGAGTCCTTCAAACAGCACTGTGACTAGAAAGCCTTTCAGCTCCTATACCCCAAGAGTCCCAAGTTGCATCAGGAAAGATACAAGAAATGCAAATACAGAATGCAAATATTTTGGTTATTATTTTAAATACTGCTTTTGTTATTTTTTCCTCTGTCAGCCCATGGCCCAATAGCAGATTTTGCCGACAGAGAGAAATCAATCTTCTTGTCAGCTGTGACATATAAAGGATCCCTAAACCCTGGAAAAGCTGTCCAGGAAACATATGTTGTCTGAAGGGAATTTTGCATCAGCCCGGATGTGCCAGAGCAGCACTGCACAAGTCCTGCTCCCAGCCCCTGGCCTGCGATCCACGCAAGAAGAGGACGTGGCCAGAGCACGCTTTGCTCCAGGCATAAGCCTACAGAAAGGGCAGAACAAGTCTACGCATCCCTGGGTCAGGATCTGCGAGTACCAGAACCATCAGAGGGCACAGAGGAAGGTTTAAAGCCACTGACTGCATCATCTCATGCCAAGTCCTCATACAGTTTCCACACACAGTAGAACAACTGGAAACATTCAGGAAGAGTTTGACAGCTGGTATTCAAAGGTGGCATTCAGATAATTGCTACCTGTTTTATTAAGGTTGTTAATTGGGTGAGGATACACCTGGAGTACCTGTGCTTTGCACGCCAAAGCTCCAGGTGTGATTCCCCAGTAGCTCTCAGCACAGTACCATAAGCATTCTTCATGAAGACATACCTTCCCATAACATGCCAATAATTCCAACTGCTTCATCATCATCCAACTAAACCATGGTGGCAGACGTAAAGTATTAGCGTGGCATGGGGGGGGGACTGAATACTTGCTTGAGATCATAAAAGAGCCAATCCTGGCCACAGTAAACCCATCTCCATCATCCATCCCAGTCTGTACTCTCAGGCTCGGGTGCAGCCCCCCAGCAGGTCAGTAAAACCTGCCTGGCAGAAAGTAGATGGAGGCTGAGAAAGTATCTCAAGGAATGTATCATACATGCTTCCCCAAACCATCTGCTTGTGGCCCAAGACTACTGGGCTTGGTGGACCCTTGGAGCTATGCTTATGTTGACATGTTTGCGAAAGTCAGTAATTCTTGTGTGGTCACTTTTCAGTGGAAGGAGAGAGGATTTTCCTCGTTAAAGAAAGGATGCAACATTTACACTAGATAAAGGATGCCTCTATTCCTGACCATTGCCATGTTGAAAGAAAGCAGAAGAAGGAAGGAAAGGAGCCGTGCACAGATGTAGGAGGAAGCCTGGAAGCAACGGAAGGTCTCAAAGAAGGAAAAAGACCTTTTGGCAAAGGCTGTGGAAAGCAGTCTTACAGAATTACAGTCCTGCTGGGAAACCACCCACAATCTGTTGGCAACACCATAAAAACCGAACAAGATCAATGCAGAGGATGCAAAATCCCTTTTACAGGAGACGACCTGGGGAGGAGGGATGAGCTATTATATACATCAGCCTTGTGGGAGAGCATAAACTGCTGGAATTGGTTTCAGGCTGTTGCTCTGCAACTGGGGTGAGAGAGGAGGACACCAAAATAGCTGGGAGGCCAGAAAAAAAACAAAGAAGAGAATGTTTATGAAAGAATTGACACACATTACAGATATGACTAGGTATTTTAGGTTGCCTATTTGAGACATTTTCTTTATTCTGCACTTAAGGTCAGTGTTTCAGGATATTATGTCTCTAACTAGTAACACAGCTTCTGCAGAGGAGCCTTAACAGACAACTGGTAAAAAGATGTTCATTTGCATGAGCTGAGAAGACGAGCACTGCCCTACTTCCTCCAGAGCACAGAGTGATGCAAATAAAGTGACTTCGTAGAAGTATAAGAGCATGTTCTTTCTTGTGGCTTTTTTTTTTTTTTTAATTCTTTTTTAAGAGCCCTCTCCTGAACTGTACAGCACTGCTCACATGGCCTCATTGATGCTGATGCATGGTAAGACACGGTGATTTTTTTGGTAATAACATCATGGTAACATTTTTTCCATATGTGGAAGTATGGTAGTTTGTTTTCACACATACACATATGACCCCATCCATTTTCAAGGGAAACACAATCCTGAGCTAACCTGCCACAGGAGAAGAGGTCACAGGCTGTGGGAGACAAGAAGAGGTTGAACCACTGAAGGGTGAGGTTAAACTTCACCATTTTTTTTCAGCCTAGAAATGCGTAAGTGTGGACAGTCCACGTCTGCTCTGTCAAAAATGAAGTGTCCTATTTTATACGTTAATAGACAATGCAAAGGTTACGTGAGTGAAAATGCATATCTGCATGATGGATGAGGAACTGAAAGACTGCTGTACAGAAGAAAAGCACGCTTGGAAGAGAAATACCAACTCCTCATTTTCTAATTTTTAGGAAGATGGTTATAAAAAAGCAGCAAAAGAGCAAAATTAAGGCCATTTAATTCAACCAGCCGCAGATCTGCAGAGTATTCTCCAACTCTGAGATCGTGTCTGATGCATCCCCTCCCCAGCAGCCCCCTCCTGCCCTCCTGTAAGTCTTGACAGGAGTCTCTGATGGGCTTTAAATGCAAATTGCTCCCAGGTAAATTTTAATACAACTCCAAATCTTGCACGTGGCAAAGGCCAATAAAATGATATCTTGAGATTTCTCCAAGTTATTAATATATCATCCTGGAGAAAACGGCTTGAGCAAGTGCTCTGTAGGTTAGAAAAACTGCCCTGGGTCAGACTGGAGAGGGAAAGCAGCCAAGCGGGATGCAGAGCTCTAACGCCAACGCTTCCAGAGGTACTACAGGTTTACTAATATGGCAGTATGGAGTTAGTAGACATTCAAAGGCAAAACAGTTAGTCACGTTTAGTTGGCTTTGTACCTTCTCCTATGAATGGGAGGCTTCTTTATACCATCCCCCAGAACTCGCATTGAACTGAAAATGAATCATGGAGAGTGGTCAGCAGCTTGAATGGAAAAAAAATGGAACAAATGGCAGCTGAAGGAATAATATCCCCAACACACAAACAACAGAGGGAATGGACGTACAGAGCAAATGCAAAATTAAATACTAAAAGAAGTAATGAGTCTCTCTTTTCCTCCTCTCTCTTTTACAACTAAATCGTTTTTTTTGGTTGTTTGGGGTTTTTTTGTACAGGAAGAAGGTTCCACAGATACTGACCACATTGCAACTCAGCTGCTGCCAAAGCCAGGACAGTTTAAAGCTTAGATAAGGACAAACTATTTGACAGACGCTGATAGCAACCGTCATTAAGCTCCAGTTTTGTGAAAAACCCTGGCATTTCTTTCCTCAGAACCAACTGTTAAAAACACTGCATCATTGTTGAAAGACAAGCATTTCAAATCCTCTGTGAATGTCAGGAATTAACTGAAGGATGAACATCCTTTTGTGTCAGCCTTGTTAGTTTTCTTTGTATTTTTAATAGCAAAATGTAGACATGAGGATTATCCGTGAAATGCATTTGAGGAGAGAAGGGAAGCAGAGGAGAACTGAGCATGTTTTCACATTTAATTTGAGATGATTTTATTTTTTTCTCATCTTCTCTGTGAACAAACTTTTTACGCTCATCCCTCTTACAAACAGAAAACATGTAACACTGGAAAAGACCAAATCCTACAAAAGACCGATTTATTTTCCATAGGTTCTTTGGGACCCATATCAGCAGCTCTATTTAAGCTTGACTTAGCTACCTTTGCCATCAGGGGGATGACTGTTTTTGGCGTGGATGGGGGCTGGACCAGGCTGTGAGGCCTTTGCTGGGACAGGAGGCATCTCTTCCAGCTTGGCTGACCGTGCAGCCTGCCACCCCATTCCTCTTCCCAGCTGCGCAGCTCAGTTCTAATCCTTGTTTTTGGCAGCAATTTACACTTTATTTGGTTCATTTTCTAATCATTTAATGAGTGCGACCTGCTCACCTATGGAGCAAAGACACGCCATGAGTGCCCAGAGGAGAGGGAGCAGAAGGGGTGGCAGGCGGTGGGAGCAGCACAGGTCCTGCCCGTCAGCAGGACAAACCTTAGCTAAGGCTTGTGCTCCGTGTTACTTCACTTCAAAGGTTTGTAAAAGTCAAGTTACAATAAGGGCTTTCCTCCTTTAAATGGAAAACTATCTACTGCACGTGAAATAAATGAATAAGCAAATACTCCAAATTTAACTGATTGTAATGGAAATCACTTGTTTGGGCTTCACTTCCTCAGTGTTTGTTGTTGCTCACTAAGCAACCAGACGCTCAACAGCACAACAGCCACGTATGAAAAGAACAAAGGAAAAAAACACAAAACCAAATAATCCAAATTCCTTTGTAAGAGAAAGATAAAACCAAACAGAAATTAAATCAGCAGCAGAGACCCACCCAGCTTTTCTTTTGTAATTAACCTACGTGACAGCAATCCTTATGTAGCGTCAGCTGTATCTAAGAACATATGAGAATAATTACTGTTCCTTTAGCTCAAATTTTCTTACATGTACAATGAATGTATTTTCCCATATCAGAAACAGTCTCCAAAGTCTGACGCAGGAGAATTTAACCCCATCTGTTAAGTATTAGCAGTAACTGCCAGCTATGCAGTTTATTACCCTCAGAAATCCTTACATAACGGGTCCTACACTTAAAAATAAATCTCTTCAAATGAGTTTATGAGCTTATGGACTCATTCTGTCATAAACCTGCATGTATACCTTATGCTGACTCTTCTGTATCTTTAAAAAGATAGGTATTACTTCCTTTATTTAAATATTACCTGGGAACCAGGAATGAAGCCAAAAAAAAAGGTTCCAGTGGTAAACAATAACAATAATAATAGTAACAATCTTCCACCCTATGTTTCTTAGAGGGTCCTGGATGTTTTTCAACATTAAGGGATTATGGTATTCCTTTAGTGATACCACAGCTCCTAACGTAAAGGATGCATTCATTTCTGATGGGTGGCTGCTGCCTCTCACTGGATTATCCAAATGGGTCAGTAACCATTTACCAGGAACTCGCTGAGAGTGGCCAGTTTTAATTTAACGGCATCACCAAATGCAATGGTTCCATTTATCTTAAAAGCAGAGCCGTGGCCATGAAGGCGGCAGCAGGCGGCCTGGAGACCGGCACTGCACTGCACGCCCGGGCTCGCAGCCTCTGTCAGCTGCGGGTCTACACCGGAGGGACGGGAGGACAGGGCACCCCGACCCTGCTAAAACAACTGAAAGCATTAAAATGCATTAAAAACAGTGGCTGAACTTCCATTGGTTTCAGAACACGCAGGGTTTGACCCCAAGCATCCAGCAGCCCAGATGCTGAATGGTGCAGAGCACGGCGGGGAACCTTACACCAACTATTTTATTGGTGTGCATCTTGATTTATTTCATCGTTTTTCCCACTGAGATGGGAGAAGCTGAGCACTTTTTCGTCACACAGTCATTTTGCACCAGCATCTACACACTCACATGGGTGTTACAACCCTCCTACTTGCATCTTCTGAAAGAATAAATGGGAAGACTTCCCTTTTGAATCTTCCTGGGCACCACTGGGGACACCAGTGATGAATTCGGTGGGACTTACTGTCCATGAGAGATTGAGCTGGAACGAATTCCATGAAACATGGACTACCCATCTTACCACTGTGAGGAGCTTCTACACCTTCTTTTAAAACCCTGGTGCCTAGGCTTTCTCTTAATACAATCAGAGCAATAATGGTTGCGTTTATTTTGTGGTCAATGAGATTTAACACTCCAATAATTCCGTTAACAAAGACCTCCGTATAGAAAGGGGTGGTGACATTTCAAAAGCAAGACCTGTTCCAAGTTAATTCTATTTGCTCTGGAAAGCCCAAGTGTACTGTAGGTATTAGGTACTTTAATCCTGAAAGTTAAGTTAAAAAACAAACATACATACATATATTAGAACATTGTCTTCACCTCTTTGAATGCAAAAGAAATCATCAGAAGTGACATCCTCAGTTTCCTGTTTTATTATGCCAAGTCTAGAACTTAGATAAATATGCATGAGTGGGTGCAAAGTAAACCAAAGCAGCTCTTCACTCACCTTCTCTGATTTATTTCTGCTTCATTGGTGGCGTTCTTTCCTGGCCCCCAACTGTGTCGACGGAAAGGTGACAGTGGTCGCATGGAGTTTCGTAAGACGGAGGAATGAGTGGGCACATCTGTGATATTGTCCAGCTCCTCTTCCTTCTCTCCTCCCTCTGTGGCCACCATGTTGGTGCAGGTGCCATCCAGGCTGTGCCTGTCCTTGGGCTGGACGAAGTTCACCGCTGCCGGGAAGGGAAGGGACGCGTCGTTACCCTGGGATGAGTTCCTCTCCAGCAACATGGTATCATCTGCAGAGGAACTGGAGCTGGTGACATTGCATGCAGATTGCTCCTCTTCCATTTGCTGTGGATAAGAAAAAATAAAAATAAATTAAAGTAGAATCATAGACTGGTTTGAGTTGGAAGAGACCTTAAAAGATCATCTAGTCCAACCTCCCTGCCATAAGCAGGGACATCGTTCACTAGATCAGGTTGCTCAAAGCCCTATCCAATCTGGCCCTGAATACTTCCAGTGAAGTGAATACATTTAACATTTTAAATAAATGCAAATATTTTATATTTCACATGAGCTGAGAGATTTCCTAGTTGATAGCACAAGGCAAATTAACTTTCACAGAAGTTAAATTTTTTTGCTATGGTTTCAAAAGAGGCTGAAATGCTCTACAGAGCAATCTCTTCCACCCCACAAGTTCCTGGATACCATAACCCTGGGCTCCCAGTTTGGGTCCTCTGCCTGCCTTCCTCTCTCCAATTCCACGTTTCATCCTGCACAGCAAATCCCACTCATCTCATCTCTTCTAGCTGAACCTGTTATTGGCCAGGGTGCCATAGAACCGCCAAAGGTGTACGGAGAGCAATTAATGGGGAACTGGGTCATCATGACTCTTGATGACAACCTCCAGCCCCTACTGTAGGACCTGGGATGGGTTTGCAGCTCTCTGCCACCACAGCTCAAGGGCAACATACTGTTCCACTGCATCATGCAGCACTAAAAGGACAATTATTCAGTACTCGAAAACAGACAGAAAAAAAAAAAAGCTTAAATCCCTGTCCCCCACTACTTTCCATTAAGCAGAGCCTTAATGCCAGGGTTTGCAGCATTTTTCAAATCCAACGGTAATTGAAAAATATCGTTCCACAGGATCAGCACCCTGTGTTACAGGTCGTGAGTCACACTGCAATTTTTTGGTTTAGTTTGCTCCAAAAGCAGTAAGTGGAAGCCAAACTGGTTGTCTTTGGCCAAAGGCCACATGCTGACCGTACAGCCCAAGAAACGCTTGCCTGCATTCTGTGCTCCCCATGGCAAGCATAAAAAAGACACAAGCATCTCTCTGACATCACCTTCGGTCTGAAATGGTGTTTGCCCCATGAGACTGACGTGGGAAGTTTCAATTTATTCTCCTGCAAAGCCCTGCGCTGTATCATTTAAAATAATAGGCAGAATAATCTGTCAGATCATATATAATAGACTATTAAGCAAAGCCACAGCGGTTAATTGTCTTCAAATAGCAGGCTCGGTGGGTCTCGGCAGAAGCCGAGCGCTCAAGGAGCTGCAGGCTGTCAGCTCCCATTTGGCAGAAGCCAAGGGGCTACAAAATCCCGCTGTCAGAAGGGAGAGATGGGCATCAGAACCCAGTCAGGGCAGGACGCACGGGAGCAGTGCTGCCCCACGGCAGTCCTCACCTCGCATCCCACCGCCCTGACTTCCCGCAAGCCCAGCAAGTCTTACACGCTCCAGCCACCTTTGCTTTTCTCTGCTTTTTCTGATGGGCACACATTATAAGCTAAAAGCTTCTCGTTAAAACTGAATAAAAAGAAACTGAGATATTCAAAAAGTATTCTGATCAAGTATTTCACTATTTAGAGGGAAGCCCTGCCTCAGGTTTGGCTGTTTTTTGATTTTTATTGCAGTTTAAGAGGTGCACAATAACGTTCCTAAGGTGGTTTAAATAAATGCTATCACACTATTTTCCCCTCCCCCATCCATCAAAGAAAAAAGAGAAAAAAAAAAGAAAGCATCCACAGTACACCACCAAGTAGAACATACCTTTTAAACACAAAATAAAATGCAATAAAAATATATGTAGAATCATATCCCTCCAAAAGCATTCATTTCATGGCAAGGAATGTGAAATATTAAGGGTGAATTTATGTAAATACTTCAATAGTAAACTAATTTTGTAAATGCAAAGTACTGGATTTGACACATCCTTAAATAGGAAGCATAGGTTAAGACAAGAGAGAACTGGAATGGATGCCCTGTACAGTTTTTGACGACGTTTGCCATTATTCAAGATAACCTGATATTTGCGTGAGTCATGACGAGAGCTTACTGAATTGCTTAAATCCAGACAAATTAAGTAGTGATTATGTGGGTAATAGTCCTTGGGCAGAGGAAACAGTCTGCTTCGCTTTTTCTGAGACATAGGAAAATACTGTTAGACGTCAGGGCAGCCCGGCAGGAGGAGGGAGGACTCCCCGCCAGCTGTACAGTGGAAGGATGGGACAGTTTGGAAGCATTATATTTGGATGCAAATCTAACAACAATAGTGCAGAACACCAAATTACATAGGGAGGAATTAGAGTAAAAACAAGAATCTTTATTTCCCGGATCAGTTTCAAATGCAGAACAAAAACCACTTCCCTAACAGCGAAGATTTAGGGTTTCTATCCTAAAGTGCAGCTCAATGAGAAATTTGAAAGAAGTAAAATATATTTGCTCCATTTTAACTTTTACCTTGAGCACGAGACTACAGAGCATAATAAACAATTCTCTTGAACTTGTGGCACATGCTTATTCCTCTAAACATATTCTGTCTTCATTTAAATTTTTTTTTTTTTTT
>VXBO01006494.1:16457-48294 GCA_013400135.1 Rhinoptilus africanus | reverse complement strand
TATTTTGATTCAACTCCATAAATTACAAACTAAGAAGTATTTCATATATATGAAGATTTTACCAAGATAATATATGGCAGGTAGATCTTTAATTTCAATTATTACATAGGAAACAATTGAATGCAGTAATAACTGTAAGGATAGCAATTGCAATAAACATTTTAAAAGTTTCCTCTTCAGCTGTAAAGTTTTACTAGAAGTGAGAAGTTTTTTATCAGGGGTGTGCATGCAGGACCTTCAAATTGAGACGAATCTAGGTTATGTTTAGGGAAGAAATTAATGGATACCCGTAGAATAGTACAATGCAGACCACTACATCATGTCCAAGGATGGCATGAGGGTATGCCAACTGGGGACTGCGTAGGCAGGGGAAGATAGGATGAAGAACACCACAGAGAAAATCTGACTCACTGACAATTTTTCACTCAAAGAATGATACTTTTCATTCATTTGCATTTCAGTGCATTTGAGGAACAAGAAGTCTAATTCCTAAGGNCTTATATTACAGCTTTAGTTTAGAAGAAATTGGTACAAAAACTTTTAATGAGAAGTATTTTCACTAGATCAAAAGATAATCTCTGTAGAAAAGAAAGTTCATCATACTAAGATGCCTCCTCCGCCTAGTCCTCAGGCTTGTATATATACATGCTTGCTCTTGACAAGGAAAANGAACCTTCATATTTCCACAACTGTGATATAATATTTGCCTTAACCAAAGATTTCTGGTGTAATTCTTACTTGGAAGAGGGTGCCAATCAGTGTGTGATTAATATATTTCTATTCTTTAGTGAAGCCCACTCTATATTCTTTACACCAAAGTTTTTTCCACATAGGCCATGTTTGAATGCCCACAATTAGCAAGGAAAATTCTCTGAAAGAAACAAAATTGTAAAATATTTCTTACAGCAAAAAAGGATAGAAAGTGAGAAAGAATACTAGCTACTTTCAGCATATTAAACCTCATACAAGTGCCTTAACTGCTTTTGCTTGCTGCTGTAGAGCTCAGAGCAAGATAATGAAGCTGGCAACAGCTGCTTGAATTCCTATATCAGCCACCATTTACTGCCACAAATATCAAGATATCTGTAGATAGCAAAACAACTGCTTAACTTTCCTNCAAGATATCTGTAGATAGCAAAACAACTGCTTACTTCATCCAAAGTATACCTGTTATGTGCACAACATCATGAAATTGAGTCATGTTTTCAGGGTGATCTACACTGATTTACTGTATGTTTTAAATAAGTATATCAGTAAGACCATGACAGAAGTACTTTAAGTTTATTACTCTAAAATGTGTACATTCTATAATAATATATATTTATTCTCACTTCTCCCGCTTATATTAAAGCTTTAGTTTAGAAGAAATTGGTACAAAAACTTTTAATGAGAAGTATTTTCACTAGATCGAAAGATAATCTCTGTAGAAAAGAAAGTTCATCATACTAAGATGCCTCCTCCGCCTAGTCCTCAGGCTTGTATATATACATGCTTGCTCTTGACAAGGAAAACTTAACGATTCCCAGAATATAAATGAATTATATGCAACCAAGAGTTACAGTTAATGTTCCATAAACAAGTTGCTTCATTTGAATTCTAAATGTGAGATTGAGTTGCTTTGCTTGCAATCCTTGCCTAAACATCTCATGAATGTCAATCTTATGTCACAAGACAAAAACCCAGTGGTGCATGTTCATTCATGAATTATCTCACCAAAGATGGATAAGAAACTTGGGAAGCTTACAACTGTGTCATAACAGTATGGGATTTTAGAGCACTAATTGACAATTAAGAGCTAAAATGGCAGAAAAGGTACTAAGGCATGTCTTGCATCAGAATATATATAACATATGCTAGAATAAAAATTATGCCAAATCACTGTATCAAATGAAATCCTATTATGCTAAATAGACTGCAAGAACATTTTTTTTCTGCTGAAATCCCATTTGGAGGCTATAAACCTGACCAGCATTTGTTTACCCAAGAATTTCAGGAGCATAAGCATGCGAGGGCTGTTAGGAAAGTAATGCTGTAATGCTTTGATATCAATTTCAATGAGTAACTAGCAGGCTCAGCTAAAACATTCAGCAACATGGTTAATGAGCATGAGGAAGAGGCACTTCAATTGTTATCATCAGTCACCATCAAAATACCCAAGACAGATGGACAGAAGCAGTCTCCGCTACCTTATCATTTTCCGTGGTTCCAATTACATAGAAACACAAAGGAAGTTAGAAGGAATTATGAGAAGTTCACAGCCTCATTAAACTCAGGATTTTGTAGCAGAAAAGGAAAGGAGGCTTAACTTAAGTAGATGTTNTCATTGACACACATTTAAAAGATGAGAAAAAATAATATTCTGTTATAAACAGTGATCTGCTCGTCAGTATCTATATTGAAAATAATTACTTCTCCAGTGATCTAGTAATTCAAAATGTTGCAGTCTTACATAAAGTATCATGATTTCACAATGGAAGTATCTTTACAGAGTAACAACATAACATTTTTATTTTTTATAGCAAGATAAATATTTTTACAGAGGATCACTATCTTAGCCTACTGAAATAGAGTCTGAAGGAAAATTGATGTCTCTCTCTAAATCAAGATCGCTTAAAAAATTGGACATTCATGGAGGTGCAACTGGCTTCTGTCAAATAGAACATAATTCAAAAGATCCATGCTTTCAGTCACTAGAAGCAGGAAGACAAACTGTTGATTCACGACTCACATACCAGTACAGTGACATCTCCAGTAAAGAAACCACAGTCTCTGCTTTCAGAATACCAGCAAGACCTTCATGATTTTTTGAATTGATGGAATATTCAAATTTCCAAGAGTCACATATGGACAAAGTTTTTCCTTTCAGCATTCAAATTTGTACCTGAACAAATTCTTGAGTAGGTGCTGAAGTTCAATAGGCTTTTATTTGTCACTTGTGAAGAGGACCTGAAAACAAAATACCCCAGTTTAGAACACTGAGTCACAATAAAGTAGACAACAACATCTCTCACCCAAAACACAGCACATAAGGGTGAAAGGAAATAGGAACATATTCTTTAAGTATGTGCCGTAGCATACCTGCTTAAAGTGTCCCTGACAGAACATTGAACGAAAACAATAAAACCCAATGTCCATCCATGCTTGCACAACTTGTCTGTAGGTAAACAGTAGACAGTTATCATTATACCCAACTTTACTTTCAAAACATGCTTGGCACGGCAGCCCCTATGGTTACATGGTCCTTGCTCCTTAAGAAATCTGTATTTTTTTCAAATTTTCTTTTTTTTCTGTTCTATATATGAAATTCAGCACACAGAAAACACCCTGCAAAAACGTGTGGTTTTTATCACACTAATGGAGGACACCATCACCATATTTTTAGGGTTCTCTGTGTTGTAAAATATGTCAGAGAAGTTCTCGTGTCCTGTATTATGCCATTTTTATAACATCATGCCCACAGGCCTATAGAGAAACAAGTAGTCCAGGCACTACTATGAATCTTATGGATTACACCGAATGCTGCAAGCACATAGCAAATATCAACACATAACATCACAAATATCAACATA
Organism: Rhinoptilus africanus; assembly: GCA_013400135.1. NCBI lineage: Eukaryota > Metazoa > Chordata > Aves > Charadriiformes > Glareolidae > Rhinoptilus > Rhinoptilus africanus. The sequence continues at coordinate 44,725 of VXBO01006494.1, read as the reverse complement.
TGCGTATAATGTAAATAATGTAGATATAAATCAAACTGCATCTAGTTGTTATAAAACTAATTGAAACAAGAGCAAGAAATCAAAACTTCCTTACCACATTGAGCCCAGTTACTCTGAGTGCAGTTAGTTTTCTCAGGTATTTCAAAATATGTGATGAACATGCATGGATAATGCTCAGGACTCTGCAATTGTTCAATATCTGCAGAAGTGGACAACCACTGGCTATGGAGCCTATGCATTTGGCAGTTCGAAAATGGCAGACAAATGCTTCTAGTTTACTGAGTCTGGGGAGAAAAGGATGAAATTACAGAAACATCAAATCCAAGATCATTAATACAAAAACTAAAAAGCCTCAAAACTTGTTTAAATTATGCTCAGTTTTCTAAATAGACTGGACTTGACACATCAAAAAGGTTGCAAACGCTGATAGAGAAGAACTGATGACCTCTTATCATCCAGTTCTGGTATAATGTGAGAAGAAACAAATGAAATAGAAAATTCTAAAACAACCCCAGGGAAAGCAGCAGGTAGTTGAATATTAGTTCCTGTATCTGAATCTCCTTCTCTGGTGATCAGAGGGATGGAAACCTCTTCAGGATATCTAATTGTATAAAATTTTCATCCTGGTAAACCATAATCATGGGCATTTAAATTGAAGATTTTGGTGGATGAAAATGTGCATGTAAAACTCTCAGGGTGACAATTTCTTACATATTGACGCCCCCTCTCTCTCCTTTCTGAACAGACTCATTAGCCACAGTGTCCCATACAGCAAAACTCAGAACGTGGAATGACTCAGCCCCTCTCCCAGGACTTACGTCATAGCAACACGCAAACCATTAGGAAAGAGGAATGAAGCAGGAGAAATGAAAAAGATATTAAACAAGGAAGTTACATGGTTAGCTTTGAAAGCAGTAACAGATGTTGACATATATGGTCATTTAAGGAATACCTCATAGTCCATTAGGATGCTAATAACATGTAAACATAAATCTGTTTAATAAAATCTGTTCTGTTTCCAAAATAAAACTTTCACAATTTTTTAAATTTTAGACTTGAGTAGATGTGTATTTTAGTTCACTATCTTTCCTCAGTGCCTTATAGGGTGCCTTTAGTAGTATAATATAGATATTAATCAGGGTCCAACACAGCTCAGAGTCTGAGAATGAAGAAAATTTCTTCCTCTTTTTCTGCTGTTCTCTATACTGTTATAAAATAGCACTGAACAGGGCACCTTTCTGCAACCTCCCTCCACCCCTGACCTTAGACGCTTTGGAGGATCACATATGTGAATCCTTTGAAATGCAACTTAAACTGTTTTTATAATTCCTCTGAGACATAAGTAAATAGTGCCGCCTTTTATGAGTTTGCTTTTACTTAAGGAAACGTGACTTGCCAAAAGGCAAAGTATCTATAACAAAACAGATGACAAAACACATTGCTTCAGTCTCCTCTTTTCTTGCTTCTCTAGTGTTTTACTATTAAAGCTATTGCTGAGCATCAGCACCCACCAAAGACCACACTTGGAGCTGAACTCTAGCATCTTAGGGATCAAACTGCCTTGAAAATACAGAGTATGTTTGGTGACTAACTACACACTTTATTTTTTCGGCTACAAACCAGACTGCTGCCTAAAACTGTTCTTCATTCATCCCAAACAGGGATGAATGCCCGACAGGACAAGGTGGTAGGGTTTATGGCTGTTTTCACATGGCAAATATACAGTCAGATAAGAAAGTCCCTGTTTAAATTCCTCATCATAAGTTTGAGTCTACAGTGTGCTGGAAACTTTATGACGCACTCATTTCCTGAATCTAGTAGCATACAAAAGAGAAGAATATTCCTTCTGGGCAGAACTATATCTTTCTCATTCATCTTGTAGTATTTTAGATTTTATTCTTTGTTCTTATATTTTTCCTTGCACTTCTTTCCTTCTTTCCAATACTTTAAAATGTATTTTTAGAAACCCATTTGTGCCTTATGATCATGATTATTCTTCTTTACCTCTTCCAGATCTTTTCATTCCATCTCAGGAAGAAAAGACACAAAACCACTTCTTTTGTATTCTCTGCCTCTGATGGCATTTCTACTATTTCCAAGCATGAGAGGAATTCCTCTCTCTGAGTCCTGCATAACTTGTTCCATTTGTTTTCCCATTTTGTAGATCATTATGGTCACTCCTATCTTACAAAATGTGAGGGACAGAGGTAAGAGGGTATTAAATTAATATTAAATACAAGATGCACACATTAGCAGAGGAACAGCTGTTCTTTTGAAAATGGTAAAAGAGAAGTCAGAGAGGAACTGTTAGGAACGGCAGTGAAACTTTAATTACAGGATACGGATCCTAGCTGACTTGTTTGTAGTGACATGTTTTGTTGCTCTTGGCAACCACCTGCTCTCACTTTGTCTTGCCGCCATACGTAGGCAGATAGGAAATGGAAGCGGAATTCGCCAGTCAAGTACTCGGCATATGTCTGTAATTGCAGCTTGCGCACCATGAATGAACCCCAGTGCATCGCTGCAGCAGCATGGAGAGTAACCGTGGCCACCGCAAACACCCGAAGCACCTCAATATGTATTTGTGCAGTTAGCCGAGCTACTTTAAAGCCAGTACAGATACACCTAAAGAACATACCTCCAATCATGGTGAAGAGATTCCTGGGATAATTGTGACTGAATTATCCAGACCAGGAGAAGCACAAGAGCTTCCCTTACCCTGAGCTGCCGCCAGGCAGGCAGAGCTCTGTTCTGCAGGGCTGCCCAAGGGGCCCTGCTCTCGCCCTTAGAGCTACCTGTAGGGCTTCCACATGCATCTGCCAATGTCAGTGCAGATGTCTCCCAAATCACTCAAGTGCTTTTCTGTTTTTTTAAACTGTGAAATTCATTTTCTCTGGGAGATGTACGGAGGCTACACAGATTGCACTCACCAGCTGTGAAAATCAGGCCAATCTTAAAGTGGTTCTGTAAATACCTAATTTTAGATGTCTGACTTGAAAGTGGAAACACAGGCTAAAGATTGTGTCAAGATTACTAAAGAACATACTGTTGCCATTGTGTTGCCATTGAGTTAGACAGGTTTTATTAAAACAATATTGTTTCACCAATAACTGTGCTTCCTAGTTTTGAAGCTATACTGAAGAGTTTGCTTTTGCTTCTGGATTGCATTTCTCTCTGGCTTTTGTAACAAATAGGAACAATCTTCCTACCCACCTGCTGTAGAAGAAATGTAAAACCATACACATGAACAAACCAGATCAACTCCTGAGAGGTGGTCTGGAGAGTTAGATGCTCCTGTAACATCAGTTAGTATCCTACTGGGTTCTCTTTACACTAGCCAGGGATGCAGCCCATCACATAGAATTCCAGTTCACTCTGAGGATCAGAGTTCTGCCCTGAGATTTGATATAGATCAATTTATGACAGCACATGGAGTTGCATGGTATGAAATAGGAAGGCCAGATGAAGGTTCATCATATAAAGATATTTTTATGTCATTCTAAATAAAAAAATTCAGACAGATGCAAAGCTAACAGAAAACATTTAAGCATCCCCAGAGCTTTGAAGCATACATGATTTGTTTGCTGAAGAAAAGCAGATAGATGGGCAGGGTTTTGATTCCATCAATATATTTCATAACACATATTCTTTGCACAGAATGTTAAACTGCTTCGAAGACAGTGCAGCTGACGACTATTACATTTCTTTCTTCTTACTAGTGTAATTTTTTTGAATGAATGCACTATACAATAAAATTATTGAATTCTGAAAAAAGAAAAGTAAAACTTCATTCTCTGAAATAAGCAGGAAAAGTAGTAATAGTTTTCATTGAACAATATTACTATAATATCTGAAGTACATCATCCTTACTAATAAATGATACATCAGATGAATTCTCAAGCATTAACAATTAAAAGTGTTCTTCAAACAAATGAAAACTGATTCAGAGTGCTCAGATTCTGGCAATTTGTTTAACTGAAGACAACTGACATTATCATGAAAGTTTCCATAACTTTTTGGAAAAGGCAACCTTCAAGAGCAATTAATTTCTCCAAGGAAACAACAAATATTTTCCCCTTTTGACACAGATAACTGCTTTCGAAGTTTATGAAGCAGGTAAGATACCATCAAACTGTGTGTTTCAAAGCATTAGGTCTTAAAATGAAGAAGGACATGATGCCCTGCATCATAGGGGACTACCACAGGCAATCCACATGTACCATCTTCCCTCAACAGGTCTCTTCTTCTCAGAAACTGCACAAATTGAAAAAAGATTTTGGCCATTTGTACAGGGTGGACACATTCCTGACTGCCTGATCAAAACTAGTGCTCTGTATGTCTACCAGACACCTGGACCTCTCTCATGTGCACGCCATTCTTGACCCTTTGCACATGTCATATTTGATCGGTACAGCAAACACAGTAGGTCCGAGCCATTTTGCACTCACTACAGATGTAGCAACCACTATGGAGTATCTACGCACACTATACACTGAGGACCTTCTGAGGTAGCTGAACAAAGTTCTGTGTAAGGAAGAAGGCCAGAGAGCAACATTTTGGTATTCCTCCCAACAATCCACAGTGAGAAATTTGCTGCTGGACAAAAATGATTCAGTGACTATCATCTGAGCTATTGATCATCTGCCCCCTCTCCATCCAAACAAGGTTTCTGTCTAAAACTCAGTTCCACTACATTTCAGAAGAAACCTACATCAAGATCAACATAACCCTTAACTTTAACTTAATTTACAAATATTTTTTTTTCCCGCGCTCAACCCCAAGCAAACATCTGACCAATGGACATTGACTATAAACAAAAGAAAAATAGGTCTTATCTGGCTGAGCTTCTCCATACCCTCCATCACACCTGTTAGCAATAACAAATGGAATGTCAGAAACACACACATACAAAAAACCTGCAGCAGATTTACATGTTTTCTGATTCCATGTATTAGAAGAAAGTTCAATGACATGCCAGAGAGACCACTTGAGAGTAGTCCTTTGTCTGGGTGGTTAAAAAATGTATTCGTTCATGCCCTTGATTTTTCTGTGTATTGTTACTGCAATTTCCTTTTATCACAGGGTGACACATGCATTCTTATACCTTAGTGACAAAATGCCTTATGTAAAAAATTTATTTTGTTTTTTAATTATCAATAGATATGTAACACACAGATTCACAGTATGCTTCTTCTGCTTCCTAGACTTGTGTATTATAAAAAATAAGCATCATGCTACATCTTAGCAAACTCTTTATGTTCCACAGGGTTTGAATTTTTTTCTTGCAAATCAATTGAATTTAATGCCTGTTATATTGTCCCATACACAAAATTCAGTTAGGTTGATACTGAGGTTATTACACAGCATATCAACCAATTGAAATTGTATAAAGCCAGGAACTAAGTTATTCACACATTTAGTTCTACTCTTCCAGTTTTTATTAGCTCTGTTACAGCACAGAATCCTCTTAGAGAAAAATGTGTGCTGTCTTAAATCTGTACAGCTTGATGGTAACATACCCAAGTGGAACTGACTCATGTTATGACTATGTTTGTGTAGTTTGAACATATAACTCATAAACAGGGCTGGAACAAAACCTGGTCTCTCAGAAGTGGATGTAAGGATAGTGAGAGGAAGGTAAATGGACTATGAGAGACACCAGAGAGTAGGAAAATTAATGGGTTTTTGCCTTATCTCTTGACTTATCTTACACCATAAACCAAGTCACTTATTTGTAATCTCAAGGCTTGATCTACACTTACAAGTTCTGGCATAGCTGTGTGTCTCTGGCTTGTGAAAAAAACACCTCCAGCCAGCTGCAATGATTAATGCCTTCAGGTAGACACAACCCTGCTGTCAAAACCACTAGGTTATCACCAGGTATTATTCTGGATAGGATACTGCTTTATTGTTCTGCTAAGCAAGCACCATGCTGCAGAATCTACCTTCCCATTTGGGGAAGAGTTATGAAAACTTTTCCTTATAAGTTATATTAATACCCACCTTCCAACGTAAACACAGTCTACGTGCACACCTTTATTGAGATAGTCAACACAGATGATAAAACTTAACTGCCATTATGCCAAAAGAATTGCATTGTCACAATAAACTGATAATATCACTGCACAAGGTCATTTGAACGGCAGTGACATATTACCATGTTTTTCAACCATGATATTTAAAGCATTATCAGTAATGTGGCATCCATCAGCAGAAATGCCTCACGAACTGAAATGCAAAAAGAAATGGCTATTTCTCCTGTCTTGAAAGGGAAAAAAAAAATAAAAAAAGACCACAGAACCCAAACCTGACAATTTCACTGGCTTCAGAAGACAGTATTACTTCACTCTAATGCCTTTCCACTACGCAGGGGGCATACTGGGCATGGGACCTGCACACAATGAACCAGAAAAGGCATTGAAAACTTTCGACTGGAGTTAACGTTTGTGCCTCTTGCTTCCAGTCCTCTAAGCAGGAAGCCTGCAGAGGCACTATGCAAAGACGACCCTTACAGAAGGGAGCTGCATGCCTGAAGTCAGAGATACTCACAGAAAGCTCCTGTTCCCAAGGGTATTCATGGATTTTAGAGCCAGAAAATTAAGAGTGATGATTTGTTCTCTGCCACCAAACTCTCGTCCTGTGCACAATGAGCAGAGCTCTGTTTCCTGTGAGCCAGGAAACAAATGAACACAGCAAACTCTTGAAAACTTATGTCAGTGAATAAAACAACTAAGATGTATGTGTGGACTGCAATAGCGCATGATGGTATGAATAGATTTTCACTTTTTCCTAAAACATTTGACCTTAAAGAAGCTTCTGCTAAAGAAATTATTCCTAAATCATGCCCAGCTACTTATTCCCAGAGCTAAGCTGTTTACAAAAGATGCTTGCATGCAGGAGGACTGTGTCACTTCTCAGCACAGGACCTCTACAGCTTGTCACAGACAGTATCTAGATATGAAAAGAACAAGAAGCCTTGTTGCTGAAGAGTGCTGAACGATTCTAAAGGAAGGCCCTGGCGAAGTTTACTTCACTAAACATGAACTTGGAAGAATTCTCAAATTACAATTTTTATCCTGCTGCTGTTCTCTAAGTGTAAGTCTTCATCCTCATTTTTATATCCACAAAATTAAAAAATTATTTTATGACTTACAAGATTGTTATTTTTAATGGGATTATAGCAGTATATTTAAAAAATATATAGGTATATACAGATAAGCCTAGGTACTTAGTGTACTCTATCTTTTCCATATATAAAGTATACACTTAGATGTGAAAAAATGTATTTGCACTACATTATGTGTGTTTAGGTGCAATTTTCATATGGTGCAAAACTAAATAAGTATTTTTGTAGGTGTGAATAGGGTGCACCTTAGCAAAACTTTACCGGTTTATTTGTGTGCTTAACTGTAGCTGAGTTTCACTTCAGTATAACTTGACGTTGTTATACCTCAGTGTAATATTATAGCAATGCCCTTGTTCTCTCCATTCAAGGACAGAATAGCTTGTTCATTAATTAAAGTCACTGTTGTTGGTAAGAAAATAGTGGACAGTAAAGATCATATTTGTGAAGCATGTGGCTTCATATTTGGTTCTATCAATTTGAAAAGTTCAAAAATCTGGATATAAATTTACAGTAGCTTTATTTCAACTTAAAATCAATTCATTGTAATTAACTATATATTCCTTCTATTTGACTCTCCTGAGCCTGCAGACTTCCTATTCTCAGGGATGAAGGATAGGTATTACGGTAGCTACAGATGTCAATTTACAGACCGTAAATTAAACTGCGCAGCTTCCACACTGCTATCTCCTGATACCCAGGAATTATCAGGCGTGAACAGTGGGCTAACAGTGGTGGCCAATTACTCTCTCAGTCCACTGTCAGTTTATCTTCAGTTAGTTCTCACTGTGACAGCCCTCGCCCCACTCACTCTTATGGACAACCAGTGTGTATTCACAGTGTGTGTGAAGATAGTCAGTGCCTGGGTTTGCTTCCTCATTTGCCTCCTGTTCAGTCAATTAAACCTCCTATCCCAACTGCCTTTGGTGCCATGAAGCCTTTGGGACCTGAACTCTGCTGTGTGCTCTGAACAGAAGGCAGGTTTTCAGCTGATAATCATATTATGAGGCTGCCCCTAATCACTCCTCACAAAGCAATCTGAAGTCCTTTGTAAGTCCTTTTTTTTTCTTTTTTTTTCCTTTCTTTTTTTTTTTTTTTTTTGCCTAGTTACAGCCCACTGAATGCCAGCGTCTGAGAATTGCAGCCAGGTATTATGTGGCTGCTCCATTCAGATATCCCCTGTCGTTTTTCTCTATTTGACATTCTGTCCCCTTGGCAACTGATTTATCTCTACCACCACTCTGGAACCTATTCACTGCCATAGCATGAAAGCAGTTGTTAATGCCAAGAATTTTACCATGATGCCATAAATCATTTCTCTGTAAGACAGCATACGAACACGAATTTCCAAAGAGAAGAAGAAAACTTTTATTTTGTCAGAAAACTCCTATTGTGCTAATCAATAAAAGATTTGTTGTTATTCTTCTATGGAAGAAAGCACTGAAACAGATTTCTACTGAACTTTGTATAATTTTAAAATCAATTCCAATTAATGGTTCACATATGCAGTCTTCAAACCACTAGGTACTACAGTTGAAATGTTTCTGTTGAATTGGCTCCTTGGACCCCAGGAAAATATTCTAGGCTTCTTTCTTTCTCTTGCTTTCACATGATAGACATATCAACAAGATCTAAAATTACATATAATTTTTAACTAACATTCTTCCTCTACCCATGTACCAAGATCATTTGTATTTTCTATGACCCTGTTGTCAGAACACTTGACAGGTAAGTCAAGTGACCTTTGAGGGCAAAACTGTCATTACAGCCCCATTACTAGCTAATAAATAAAATTAGAAATGATTATGGTAATTCTTGAGTCTTCATTTCTCCTTGTGAGTTTCATGAAGGTAGCACAAAAAAAGTGTGACAGACGCAGGAGTTCTCCTATCAAAGCTGCAGTGCCTTTACTGAACCTGCCTTGTGGCATTTCCAGTCATCTCCTGGTTAGTTTTAGCTGCAGGTTGTCTCCTCGCTTGGTAGCTTTTGCCACTGAAAATAAACTAAAGACACACAGAATGGACTGAGTGCTGATGATCAATACTTTCCTTATTCTTCCATACATATTCTCATTCACCCTTCATATTACTGCCCTCTAAGAAAATTAGAAGCCATTGAACATACAAAGTTGAAAGAGCGATTCTGAAAAAAAGAGAGCCAAGTAGCTCAGGCCTGGAGTCAGTTCTAAAGAAGCCTTACAGCCAGGGTCCTGCACATGTAGGAAAAAGTCGCTGCACAGATGTGTAACCAGTAAGATTTTTTCAAGTTTGCTGTAAAACACTGGGAAGAAGACCACATATAAACTTAAGATGAACCTCAAAGTCTATGAATGAAGAGGAAAGGAAGAACTTGCCTCCTATAGACGCCACTAGGATCCTTTCTAATGCCAGTAATGGAAGCTGTGTTTTGTCTGAATAGTAAATGAGCAGTGAGTGGAAAAACCCTGAAGAGTTTGTAGTACAAATTTGATAAAACATCAATTTTTCAGCACCAGAGCTAAGAATTAATATTTCTATGAAGTAAAAACCTACTAAATACTAGTAAATATATCCCATAACTGCTTTAGCAGAGCAGATTTTTTTCAATTCACTGATCTGAAACTTACAGAAAAGAGCATATAATGAAATGGTTATTGCACAAAAGATGAACTGCTGCAGAAATTAACTGAATTATTTCTAGTAGTCCTCTATGTCTTAAAATAGTTTTATGGTTCAACCCAATGTTCTCATTAGGGAGCATTCAGCTGCAGCTAATGTTCTTAAGAAAAGTAGTTAATTTATATAACTGACAATATATTTGCAAGGTACTTGCATTTATCAGACACTTTGTGTTTGCTGCTAAAGGATTTGTTCACTTTACTTGGCTGGTACATAGGACAGATTACCTATGTTGGGTATAATGCATACATGAAGCATGTTAAATCATTTATCTATAGCTGTGTATGTGCAACTGCATATTTACACACTTGCAGATGAAGTATAAGTCTATAACACTACTTTTTGTCCTGGTTTTTGGTACATCTTCCACCATACTGATAAGCAGTAGCAGCTCTGAGATTTCAACAGTCAAGGTGTCAGAAGCTATCTGGTTTCTTCGATCTTCGCCTTTTGTGCAGCAGCATGTCATTGCTGATACATGCTCAAATTTGTTTTCTAATCCTGGTGGGTAAAGCCCTGGCACAGACCCTCAGTTTGATGTCAACTGCAAATGCAAGGAACAAACTGCCAACAGCAGCATAAGGATCATTGCTGAACACTTTCTGCAGTAAAGGACCAATGACAAAGACTAAAAGAAGCTCAAAACATTCTCTCTGTACTAAAACCAAATCACTTTCATCTACTCCTGAAACAGATTCCAAACATGTTTTCATTCACTTGCAGATATATACACCTGCCTTGCTTCCTTTCATTGGTTATGAGAACAACCCTGAGAACAGTGCCAAAAGCCTGTTTGATACCCGCCGTTCTCTCTTTCTCTGTAGGGCCTGTTAACATGTTGCAGAAAGGAGTTTTGTTGATTGGAAAAGGATAGCTATTACTTTTTACTTTTTTTTCTTCACCATTATAGTGAAATTTGATTATTTATCTGAAATTTTCTCCAGGAATAGAAGTTATTCTTAGCACACTATTATTCCTGACTTCTTCTTTTTTCCTTCTTTCAAAGACAAGCACTACTTAAGGTCTTTTAGAGTCTTCCAGTACCTCTTCCACCACAATAAACAATGCTTAAGCTTACAGTTGAGGATTCATCTGACTGCTCTTTAAAAGCAGTAACCCAGGAGGAAGCACAAAAAGGCTGATCAATTGCAAATATCTAAGTTACCCAAGTATAATCTAATGTGTTTCTTCCCCACAAGATGCTAAGCACATACCCATTTATCTCTGTTATCAGTTATTTTATCCAATTGACTGTAGTTACTTTATGCAAAAATTGATGAAATATTGCTCCCACATTCTTTGTCAATCATTCCTGGTCCACCTAATACAACATAATTTTCCCATAATCTTCCTTTTATTACTGCTTATGTAGAATGACTTCTTGTAACTATTGATAAAACTCTCTGGCTACTTCTTCTCTGGAAATGTGTGGCTATCTTCTTAATGAATATACTCAGATTGCACAGAACAGATCCTAATAATACAAGTTTCAAAACACCAAATTCTCTATGTCATCGTCTAGTTCTGAGACAGTTCTCTGGGAAGCCATTATACACCTAAGCCCCCTAATTTTACATTATGCTCATGTTTAATTAATTTATTTCAATAAAGCAGCCACTGTAGTGTATTTTCTTAGTAATATGAAACCTTGGCAATGGTTTTCTTTTACTTTTTTATATTTTTCTATTGAAAAATTTTGACCTATTCATGAGCACTGTATCTATTTCTTCACTGTGCAATGGGCTTCAAGGAGTTTTTGTAATCAATGGTTGACCAAAGCTATATAGTAGCTATGATCACCATGTTAATCTATGTTAATCCTTGAAAATTCTTAAATGAATAAAAAACAATTAACAGAAACTAAGGATTCTGTAGGTTTGTGGTGTGTGTGTATTCTCCTTAAGAGGGTGAGGATGAAACTCTGATCTCATTAAAGTTGATAGGAAAATTTTGAATTCAGCAGAGACCAACTGAGTCAAATGAGTTTCACTGCCTTCTTTGTTCCTGTTTTTATTCAAAGTAAGAATCTTCCCTATTTAATCCTTCCCCAATATAGAAGTAACATTCAGAAATACATTGCATCAGATAACTTTTCTCTAGGTCCTGTTGAACTGAAGTCTGAACACTTTTAACTACTAAAGAAAAATGGTCATGTTTAACTCTTTAAACAACACAGGATCACCCGCTGAGTATATTTAAAAAAAAACAAAAACAACCAACCAACAACAAAAAACACAAAACCACTGTGGTGACATGGGCTCCCCCTCGTGGTTATTTGTTACGAGATATTTCAATTTTTCACGAAAACCCTTAGATTTTCTAGGACCAAGAGCAGGCAGAAATCCAAGCAAGGGAATGGTTTGAAATTAAATGTTTTCTTTGTAAAAACATTTTTCTCAATCATTTATGAAAGATCAAAATCAGAGTTCTTAAATCATCATTTAATACTGATCAAAAGCAACTCAGAATCAAGTGATTCCCTGTTTAAAGTTTATACTAATATAATTTGTGTACACTGAATAAAAGCTGAAGACTACTTTGGAAAGGAATGGGTATAGTTTTAACTGCTCTTATGGCAAGAGATTTTCTAATTATATGTCAGAAATGTGTGTTTGTGGAAATCTCAATCAAGTGCTTTAACATAAATCGTCACGTACTATTTTTTTCAATAGGAATTGCTTTGCTTGAAGAGGCAGTGTTTACCTCATGGGCAGCTGCAGAACAGTTACTTTTATCTTAACTGTTTAGCACCTAGTTCCACACAACACTTACTGCCCACTATTCAAAGCCATACCTTCACTACAGCAACAGAACATCTCACAAAGAGAAATTTTCCTCAACATACAGGACAGGTAATAGTTGATATTATTCACATCTTATATATGAGAAATGGAGGCACAGAGAGGGTAAGGATTTACAGTCTGCAATTACAGTGTCACACCATTGAGTGACTCACTGAACGAACATACTTTGGCAATCTAGTGCACTGGAAAGGTTCCTTGTAGGCGCAAATTTTCCTTGTCTCTCTATGTAGCTCTGCAGTATACACTCAAGAACACTACAGATATGTTCAAGGTAGTGCAACCAAGGCCAAAATCATGGACAAGGGCACCAGCTAAGGCACCTAACTCACAATGCAGGTGCAAGGTCTCCTGCAGTTCACTTTCCATGTCCAGTATTCTGTTAATAACAGCAACATCCTCTGCACAGTAATCTGTACTGCGTCATCTGTACAGATGTACAGCGCTTGCCTAGGACTGACAAATCAGATGAGCTGTATTGCTGGTAAATGTGTCATATAGACATGTAATCCTTGAGGCATAACAGCTCATGCCAAATCAATGCCCAGCCCTTCACCTGTTGCACTGCACAGGTTGGTAATTTAGATGCGCCCACATACCACACAGTTTGAACCTTCCCTGGGAAAAATCTGGGCTGTTGTCTTCATCTTCCTGCCTGTAACATCATGCATTAGTCATTACAGAGGCCACTACCTAGTTCAAACTTAAGGATTTCTTCCATAGTGCAATGTCATACATAGATAGACATGCACAGCTTAGATTTTTAATCCTGATTGTCTGTAAAAGAAAAGTACAGAGAAAGCTTTCAGAATTTTCCAAATTTATTTAGAAAGTGAATGGGAATGATATATAAATCAGTAAATTTAATTTTACAGAAAAAAAAAAAGAAAAGGAAGTTCTATTATAAATAACCAGTGCCCAATAAAAGCAAACAGAAACTCTGTAAGCTCTATCTCACTGTGAAATGCAATCATTCTAGTAAAACACAGAATAAAGTAGGACTTCGCTTACTGTTTATCTTACCAACCTTAGCTCCAGGATGTGGGGATTTTTATTTCTTTAATTGCACTGCAAACTTCACAGTAGTGGAACTTCAGCAGAGATATGTCTTTTCAACGCATGGCCAAGCATACAGTTGGAAAGCAGTATTTCTTAACCAAATTTTTAAAACCAAACTTATAAATTTGAAAGAAACATTAATACTGTCTCTCACTTTAATCAATTGCAAATATATGTTGTACGCTGAAACCACATTATAATATGCAAATAACTGACATTTAAAAGAGCTCACAGACATAAGAATACAGAGCTGTGGTAAAATGGAGTTCAGAGAAGTGCATCTTACTGCACTGACAGAGTCTTACACAGACTTATTTTTAGGATATATAGTTAATTGAGCAAACTGACAGATCATGTAGCTAGACATCTGCATCCTGTTAAAGGCACACAAAGTTAATTGCACTTACACTGGTTGCATTTGCTGAAGGGATAATGGGTTTTTAAAACCACACCTCAAAGATTTATCATAGGTTCTTCAGTGCACTTTCCCTTCCATTAGCAAGAAAGATTTATCAGTCCCACTCCCTGACTCTGGGCTTCTTGAATGTTCTTCAAATGAGGAGACAGGTTTTACTACCATTAAAGTTGCTGTGTTATCATTAATTATTTGGAATAGAATCTCCTCATATTTATAATGGTATGACCCAGGAACTCTCTCAGTTACTTTGCTATTATAAAAGGTGGAAGTAAGAGAAAGAGCTGTCCCAATGGTTAGTCTCATTGCATCCAAGTTAATTGTTCTTTCCCTCATCTGTAAAACCAAGGTAAGAATTATGTACCTTAACGGGAGTGCTGCAAAGTTAGTTAATCAATGTCTAGAGTTTTCTCTGAAAGCCTAATTTATGATACAAACACAGGGAAATGTCACTATTTCAGTTCAGTAAACCAGATCTTTAATAAACCATCAGTTCCTTTCTGCCGTTTTTTTTATCACTAAGAAAGGACAGTTTGAGAAACTTGTCAAGTAAAAACTCTTCTTACCATAGATCTTCAATGTTTTAAAAACATTACTTCTTTTAAAATATATGCGTATCTTCATATGTTTATATGAAGGACCATAGTAAATTCACTACTTAAACATCCATAAATTCAGAAGCATAGTTCGAGTAGTAGACACCACTTCAAAAAGGTAAACCTCTATACAGTTGTTCATTATCACTATATAACGTACTTAAAATAAAATACATCCCTTTTGTATCCCAGTAGTATTTATAATTATAATCAGGCATTTTACCGCACTGCAAAGTGTATCACTAATTACCAGGATCTAATCACCATTTTTTCAGATAATGTACAGAATACAAAAGAACACGCCTGCCACAAACAGCATAAATATATATACTGAGAAGTGAGGCAACAAGTAAATAAAACAAATGGAGGGGCAAAAGGAAAAAAGTGACATTTCTCATCACGTGCTATGCATGTATTTTTTAAACTTATGAAAATTTTGGATAAAACAAAGAAAGAAAATAAGAAAATG
Organism: Rhinoptilus africanus; assembly: GCA_013400135.1. NCBI lineage: Eukaryota > Metazoa > Chordata > Aves > Charadriiformes > Glareolidae > Rhinoptilus > Rhinoptilus africanus. The sequence goes on along the minus strand of VXBO01006494.1, from coordinate 29,605 downwards.
GCTGTAAACAAGGGCAGCTGTCACTGGCCTGCCAGAGCAACAAACAAATGAGAAGGAAATAATGAAACAATCTACAATCATCAAGGGAAAACTAGCAAACTATTGACTCACTACCCTTCGCTGCATCTTCTATAGGCCTGTACCAAGACAAAATCTGTTTCTCCATTTCCACTTACTCTTATTTCCCCTGTTTTAACTTGAGCTGAAAATTCTCTATCATAAAGGTGAAATTGCAGGGAAAATCCCTTCAGGTCTTTCTTTTATTATACCGTGTAAAAATCCTGAAACATTTGCACTAGGATTTCAAGGCCAGCATACTCCTATTTGTTCCACCCGCAGAATAACACATAAGAGAGTTAACAACAGGAGAATCTGCAACTGACACTGAGACTTCACAGGGATTCCAGGAAGTGCAGCATAAATTTACAGTTAATGTGCCACAATTATGTTAATTTTTTTCCATTAGAAGTTAAGGTAAATTAGTTATGTAAATGCCAGAATTAATAGAACTACAACCAAATCACAGGGAAAGTATCATCACAGCTAATAAATCATAACAAATTCTTGAGAGGGAAAGTGGGAGAAAAATATTCATTAACAAAAAAAAAAAAAAAGCCAACTAGCATTGTATTAACATCTATAATGATTATTAGCACCCATAATTCAAATAAGCTTAAAACTTAAACAATGTAACAAGCTACATCGAACAGTTGTCTATTCAGACAACCTTCTGGCAGGCAACTGGGGAACTGACAAGAGGTGATGCTCTGCTGTGCTTAACACTTACAAAACAAGAAAGGACCTACCAGGGATGTACATAGGGGCAGCCTTGGCTGCAAGGACCATGAGATGGACGCATTCAGGATTCCAAGAGGAGGAAATATGGAAAAAACAGGATCACAATGCTGAACTTCAGGAAAGCAGACTGACCTCTTCAGGGACCTGTTTAGAAGAATCCTATGGAATACAGACCTGGAGAGAACAGAGTCAAGAACGGATGGTTGATTTTGAAGGCTCACATCCTCAAAACTCAAGAATGGTCCATCCCAACAAGCAGGAAATCAAGTAAAGGCCACAGGAGGCCTACATGGATGAACAAAACACTCATGACTAAATTCAGGCATAAAAAGCAAGCATTCAAGAGCTGAAGGGTCAGGTAACCCAGCAGGAATAGAGAGACACTGTCCAAGCAAACAGGTATGAGGTTAGTAATGCCAAAGCCCATCTGGAGTTGAATGTGCTGAGGGATATGAAGGGCAAGAAGACTTTCCACAGGTATATCAGCAGTAAAAAAATAGGCATGCTGATGAATGGGAAGGGGACCTGGTGGCAACAGACATGGCAAAGGTTGAGGTGGTCAAGGCCGCCTTCACCTGTCTTTACTGGCAGGATCTTCCTCCATGAATCTCAGTTCCTGAGACCTGGGGAAAAGTCTGGAGCATGGAAGACTTACCGTTGGTGAAGAGGATCAGGCCAAAATGCCAGTCTCAGAGGGTTATGGATCAGCAGCATGAAGTTCAGCTGGACACTAGTCAGTGCTGGAGTAGAGTACGAGGGGCCAATACAAGGACAAATACAGTTTAACATCTTCATTAACAATCTAGATGATGAGACAGACGAATTCTTAGGAATTTTGCAGGTTATACAAAACTAGGTAGGACAGCTCATACACCAGATTGTTGTGCAGCCATCCAGAGGAACCTCAGCACGATAGAGAAATGAGAAAACAGGAATATCATGGAATTCAACAAAGGGAAAGACCAAGTCCTGCATCTGGTGAGGGATAACCAGATAAACATAAGAGGCTGAAGGCCAACAAGCTTGGCACAAAAAGACCCGGGAATCTGTCCAGTGGATAAGTGGAACATGAGCCAGCAGCTCAACAACAGAAGGTTGTCAACAGCTGCCTGGGTTGCATTAGGAGAAGCATCAGCAGCAAGTCGAGGGGTGTGATCTTTCCCCCCTCTTCAGCACTGGTGAGACACACCTGGAGAGCTGAGTCCAGCGCTGGGCTCCGAAGTACAAGAGAGACATGGTCATACTGGACCAGCTCTAGAAAGCAGCCATGGAGACCCATGTCTATGATTAAGGGATTTGAGCATCTGTCACTGGAGGAAAGGCCGAGAGAGCTGGAAGAGGAGGAGGTTCAGGGGGATCTTATATGTATAATTACCTGATGGGAAAGTGTAAAGAAGGTAGAGCCAGACTTCTCTCAGTGGTATCCAGTGACAGGACAAGAGGCAATGGGCACAAATTGAAATGCAATAAGTTATGCTTAAACATAAGAAAAACTTCTTGACTCTAAGGATTATTGAACATTGGAACATGTTGCCCCCATAGTCTGTGGAGACTCCATCCTTGGAGATATTCAACACCAGTCTTGAAATGGCCCTACGCAACCTGGTCCATCTGACCCACTTTGAGATGAGGCATTGGAGTAGCTGATTTCCAGAGGTCCCTCCTACTGCAGCCATTCTGTAACTCTGAAACAAAGAAACCCTAAGCTGTTGATAAGCTACGTCTATAATGGCATCATTTTCTAAAAACTCTCTCCTCACTTCCTTAAAGTTTACTCCCAATGAAAATGACCAAAGTCTTTTATAAATCTACTTATTTAGTGCAAATCCTACTAATATAGGATTGAAGAACAGCTGCAGCAAACGTAACCTGTTTTACTTTAAGTCCCCAAGTGTTTCCAGATTCATGTTAAAGTTATGTTAACGGTTCTGGAAAATTTTCAGAAATTGTTCCTTGTGCAAAGTCCTTGTGAGCACACCTGCACCAGGGAATGCAATACCATGCTAGGGAAACAGCTGATCTAACTATTAATGAACTGGAACACCACATTACCATGCAACAATACTAGCTTAGGTTCCAAAAAGCTGTATAATTGCATCAGCACAACGCTGCATCCAGGTTAATTAGCTCTGCCAATCAGCCAAATTAGCACAAGCCAGAGCCATGCTGATGTGGATATACTGATTCTAGCTTCTGAATTACTGATCACAGCACTACACTACACAGTGTGCACTAAACAAGAGGTACGATTTGAGTGTGGTGAAAACTCCTGTAACTGTGTCCATTCCTCCAATATGCATAAAACTTCTAGAAAAACACATTTTCCTGCTTTCCAAAGCCACCATTTTTAGTATGAGGCACACTTGAGGCTATTACAAAAAATATTTCAAGGATTTAAAAAACGTGCTTCTGCTGAACACTGGTTACTCTTCAAGATGATTAGCTGCTACACCAGATTTTAACATCTCTTGGGTACTTGTTAAGTTTTTTCTCTTAGAAGGAGAACCTATGAAAAGACAGTAATTTCATTGATGCAAATTTGTTTCCTCACATAGGGTGTTCACAAAGCCCTGTTTCCTTTAACATAATTGGACTAAAACTATCAGACACTTTTCTTGTTTAGCTGGCTTTGTACTATCACTTTCTTAATAGTGATACTCCTAATTTTTAGCTGCATGTGAAAAAAAAAATTACTTTCTGGTGTTTGGTAAACTTCCTTATTTGTTTCAAAATGTTATGATATAGATTAGACTACCTTGTGCTTGCTAAAAAGTGAAGGTACATTAGCTATTTCCCCTAGAATATATGTCAGACTTTGCATAAAGAACAGCTCAACCTCAGTCATGCTCTGCTTACTTCCCAGAAAACGATCATGTTGCTCAGGTACTTCATGTCAACTTCATCCACTTCCAAATAAGCAATGCCTTTGATGTCAGCTAATTAGTTCTGCACTGCTTGAGCCTGTTCAACAACGCTCTGAGTATCCGGGCTAACGCAAGAAGCATAATAAAACCTTTCAAGTAAACTCATGATCTAAAGCACACTTCTCAGGTCATACTTGAAAATGGATACCAAATTCCAAATTTATATTCTGAATTAACCCCTCAACATGGTCTTGATCTGCCAAAGGTTTTCATCTAGGCAGGGCCTTTCTTAGATTGAAAAATCTTATTTTAATCTTGATCTTGAAAGAATCTTATCTCCTGGGGTTTTACTTTATTTCTTTCCAGCTGTGACTCTTTACTTCGAGCTGCTCCCTGTGCGAAAGTGCACTACCCCAGCCTACTCCGCAGCTAACTGACTTACTGATGAACACATGGGACATCACCAGGGCAAAATCTGAGCAGAAAGGAACCTGAGTTACTTCTAGCATATACCTAAATACAGTAGCTAGAAGACTTGTAATAAATGTTCAAATTATTTGTTACAGCACAGGTTACTTTGGCTGTTATCACTGAAAAAAAAAGTAACCTTAAAGGTTCAACATTTCCCAAGTAAGTGAAACTTACGTCTATAAAAGTCCCCCAGGAAAATTCAGTCCTCTGCTGTGTTTGCCTTACAGTGTATACCAGTGCCCATAGCAACCTTGTAGTGAAACACTGCTTCAGGGCAAATTTTAACACAGCCCTCCCCAAAGCAGTGGGTGTGGCACAACACTAATAAAGGTCACACCAATTACCTCTCCTTCTTTGTTTTAAATGTTTGGGTGATGATCCAACTGCAGGAAGTCCTCTATTTAAATAGCTGAAACAGCTTTTGAATGACCTGAGATACATACAACGTATAGCAAGAAAGAAAAGAACCCCAAATCTCCTGGACAGATAAATGAAGGCTTAAATGATTGCACTTTACTAGGCCCAGTGCACATAGGGATGCAGAAGAAACCAAAGCCAGGACACCAAGAAATCGTCATATTTCAGTTGTGAAAAGGAAATTCTAATTGTAACTCCTTAGCAGTGGTAATTTGTGACAAAGGAATTGGCATGGAGGGCAAGGAGGCCCAATTGCAAGAAGGGGTTAAATCAGCTGGAAGCAGGAATGCCAGAGACAGAACTATTCCTTGCAAGGGAGAGAAGTTTCCCTTGGTGATGTGATAAGTAACAGCCTCAGCATTGTCTTGTAGACCATCCTGTAATGTGGAACAGGCGTGCTCAGGGCCCCAAACTCAGGTGACGCCTTTGGGCAGCAGAGCCGGGCTGGGGAATGGACCCATGTCCAGGCTGAAGTGCCTCATGCAATGGCTCATGGGATTGGTGCTGGTGCAAATGTATGTGGGGAATCTGCTTCTGAAGCATCTTTGCAGACTCCATGTAGAACCATGTCTTGCGGTGGGACTCTACACAATGCATTGTTTGTTGACTCTTTCTTTTATATTTTAGGCACAAACATGTGTTTAATTCACCTCAAGGGTACCATAAAAATTCCCTAACACTTGTCAAAATTCTTTTAAAGAGGTTACTTAAATCTTCAACATACAATGGCTTCAGCTGGAAGGACTACTCTGCTAACGTACACCAACATATATTCTACATCCAAACTGAAGCAATGCAGGATATCAGCTATTACAGTATTACATAGGGCTTTTCATAACCTCGTTATTGCATAGATCATCAACGTACAGCAGCCTGAGTTTATACTGTAATTCAAAAGTGTTCTACAGTCTGTTCTACTAATCAGAAATATTTAAGGGCACTGTTCAAACAGCTGGTTGCAGTCACTTACGAGTCCTTCATTTTCCCTCTTTTAAGCACTTACAACTCAAGTTTTCATGATGTCACAAAACTATATTAAGATTCTATTATCAGTTATTCCCAGTTATTCACTGTCCTTTGCTTCAATTACCATGAAGTTTAATTTAAAGCAATGCTAAAATAGTTTCCTTACTTGCCCAAAGGGTACTGTGTGCACATCAGGTGCTGTATAAATAGCCATGATCACAACAGCAATAACAAATTTAATTCACAAAAGATCTACAATCTGCTATTTCTCACCACATAAGCTATTTTACTTTAAGTTAATCACCTTAGTGTCTTTTTCTGTGTGCCAAAAGTCACAGTAGGGTTTGACAATAAAACTTAATCACAGTATTTACTTCCAATGAAGTATTGCAGTTCCAAAAAGATAAACGAACAAAAACAGATTTTATGTTAAGTGACTTGGTTTCAATACACTGATTTAATCTTTTTCTTCTCTTTTATACACAATGTACATCAGTTCAAACCGTACATATACATGACCTAGTCATATGTAATATATTGTCAAGCTAGGGCTGTGTTTGGATAAACTCTCCCAGAATGCATTCATGTCTATGGAAACTGTTGGCGTTCCACGACTAGGCCCAGAGCACCTAAAAATTCAAGAGGCAGGTCAAATAATAATTAAATATTTTACAAATGTGATATTAATCATAAAAGATAGCTTTATAGACTGAAAAATAAAGATTGTTCTTTCTAAGGTTGTGGTGTGTGTAATTTGCTGTGATAGACATGCTAACATCTACTGAAAGACTTAAATAACTATGGCATAATAAGCTTAGAAAGCACACAGCCCCTTTTATGTAAATAGTGTATATATTAAAAAGCACTTCATTTTCCAGAGCATGGAACTCAGATTTGTTTCTTTTAAAATCACCGACTCTATGACAGTTTTATATATATGTGTGTGTATGTGTATATATATATATATATGTAATATCTCTCTATGAGGTTTTTTAGGAGAGCTTTGCATAAAACTTAAGAAAATGTTCATAACTTTTGTTAAGAATCACTCTCATCTGTTTCCTCAAAGATGAGACAGGGAACAATGCGGATGAGCTAAACAAGTCTGCTGTTTTAAACAGTCAAAAATAATTTAATTGCTCAGAGTAACATCATTTCCCAGAGAAAACTGCCTGATTATAAAAGATTGCCTCATACTTAGTCCCCAATCCTTCCCTCACAATCACTCTGGAAACTGACATTCACCATTAATAGAGACTAACAAAAAAAATAAAACTAAGTACATGATTAAAAACAGAAATTAAGAGTATGAACTAAACACTAGAAGCAGAAAAAGACATGAACTCTAAACACCAAAGAGCAGAAATTATGGAGAGTGATGCCTCCCAGTGTGACAGAGTATTGGACACCATCTGGGAGACTGTCAATGAACCCAAATCAGCTAGCTGCACATACAACTACAGTGGAGCTAAATGATTTAACTATTTATAATTGAGCCTGATGAGATAGTGTGTGTCTGCTTATAGAATACATATGATAAGCTAACACAAATAAGTATTTTTTTCTTTAAAATAAGATTTCTTAAATATAAAATACATGTTAGTAACCCTGATGGCTGGAATAACCTACAGCAGCTGATTACAGGAGGAGCGCAGGATCTTCAGAACTTAGTGTATTCAGAATGCTAGCTCTCCCATCCTGCTGTACTTTCTGTTCTACCAGCTGGAGGGGAGTTTTGTTAAGATCACTGTTTATCCTACTATGAATCTTTCTGTCAATAACACCTGGGCACTAGCAGGCAGATTTTTAAAAAGCTGCCTTTGGATTGGCTTCACCCTTTTATTTTCTTACTCTTAATTATGCCAGTTAAGAAATTGGAACTGTTGAAGTGGAAAGCTACAGTATTAGAACATATGAATACAAGTATTTTCTGAAAACTCTAAAAATACACATATGAAGTACATAATTGTACCAACATCATGGGCTGAACATGATATTATGTTAGTCTGAGATGTTAAGGCAAATTTTGCGTATTATTAGTTGCAGAATACTGGTAGCACAGAATATATGTACAGAAGTATCTACTGTCAATCATAATAGTATACCTTAATCGATCTTGGAAAATGAATATACACATATGCTGCCTTTGGAAGTACCTGTCCTTGCTATGGAGAAGTTGACAGCATTTTTCTTATTTAACTGACCATGTACAACTGAAAATGCCTCCCTGAGTTTTGAACCTTTGGTGCTTCCCAACATGTGCAACAACAAAAGCAGATTAAAACAAAAGCACCAAAGGAGAAAATACGGACTCTGGCTTCGGTTTTTTCCAAGCCTGCCTGATGAGTTTGGTTTACGTCACATATGATAGTCTATGGCACAGTGCAAAGAACCTGCACAGAGGGCTGCTGGCTTCCTCTGTCGCAAGCTCCTCACACGATACACCTGGGCTGGGCCATGACTCTCCTGCCTCTGACCGCAGGGATCCCCTCCTGCTGCTGCCACCTCTCCAAAGGAACTGCACGCTTGGTTGCTAGAACATTTGTTCAGCAACACCGAAATGCAACACCTGACGTTTGTTTGGGCAAGGTGTAAGTATTTGCTCAGGAATTCACTGTGAGAACGTGGCATAAGCCATGACAGAGCCACCCACAGCAGGTGACCTACAGTTTTGTTTGCTTCCTTAGTCACAGCCTTGAGTTTCTTCTTTTTTTAGAAGCCACCTCCCCTGTTGACCATTCAGGTCATTCAGTGCATGTTGGTTTCCTTTTGCAGTACTTCTGAACTCTTCCTCTTTGGTCTTTGGATAAAAATTTGCCGGTATTTTTATTTGATTATATTTTTGACTTAAATTCTTGAGACCAATGAAATGGAAACACTGTTTGGCAATGGAAAATCTTCAATTTTCTTTTTATTTCTCTGCAATAAGTTTAACTTATGGGTGAAAGATTCTGGAAAACTGTACAAACAAGCCAAAGAAATTTGAGTTCGGTGGCTTATCCCAGACATGGATGAAAATTTGTGGCAAAGATCTGAATCCAAATGCCACTGATCACAAACCTACAATTTCCCTACATACATGTGCATGTGAGCCCAGGTGGTCAAAATCTCTGTTGAAGGTGGAGAGCAGGAAGACATCTTCATGACAGAAAACTTAGAGACAGATTTAGTCTGTGGATCAGATGTAGTGAGATGGCACATATTTATGTGTTCTTTTGTAACAATAAAAGCAAATTTTTTTTCATTCTCGGTTTAAACTCACATACATTTAGCTGGGTACTGAGTGTAGGAGTACTTAGAGTACCCAGAGAAAAAACACAGCTACCATGCCAAGGTGAACTTAAAACAGGAAACAAAATTATGACAGGGAGAGGGCACCCGGAGAGGAAATCACAAGAGACAAATATGCAAGAATTTAACTTAATGGAAGAACTTCATTTACTAAAAAATCTCATTAAAGTAGTTTATAAGTCATATTTTATCAAGGAGTATTAACTAGAATTTGCAATAGTCCCATATTTATAATGACTCTGATTTTGTGTAAGAATATTTAAAGAACTTAAATATAAATATGTTCAGGAGATTTTTTGTAAAAAAAATACATTGCATGGAACAATACAAGTACAGTAATATCTGTTGTTTTTTCATATAATGCAGTTACTTAGCCATTACCTGTTATTGTTGTCTTGATTTATAACATATGACAAAAATAAAACACTTCGCAAGGCCTTTTTGTAGTGAAAGTGGTTTAGTAAATCAGAACATTCTTTCTATGTTACATGAAAAATGGAACACTACGGATTATTATCCTTATGAATGCAGAAGCTGAACACATGGACAAACCTAGACTGAATTTAATTTCCAATAATATTTAGATTCACATATAAAGAAAACTAGGGCATAACTAAAAGACAGCGTATCTAAAAAGACTTATATAACTTGCTGAAATGAAAAAGGGTACAATACATATCACAATGCATATGACAAATTTATAGTAAGAACATGAAAATTAAATGTTTTTCTATCTCCCCTCCAGACAGACATACATTTCTTCAACACCATGGTCTGCATAGATTTGCAATACAGAGAAATTTATCCCAAACGTCATCTTTTCAACACATAACTCATTAGAGACAAAGCAAATCTTTAAAATTTATGACTTCAGAAATGGGTTTAATAACTTATAAAAGATTACGTTTATTTGCTTCAAAACTGAGCAGAATATTCGTGTTCAAAACTTCCCTAAAAACAAAAGTATTCACAACAGTTTTCAATGGTAACTTGTTATTTACAACAGCAACTGAATAACATTAACAGGAGTTATTGTTTGAGCAAATAAAATATTCACAAACATTTATTCTACAAAAATTTATACCTCAATTAGAATTGGGCCTGTATTGACAAATTAAAATTTAGGTCTGAACAGTTGTGAACACTAAGCTATATAGATTCTATATAGTTACCTGATTGAAACATTAAAATGTCCTTAGAAGATTTNTTCTCTTCTCCAGGCTGAACAACCCCAGATCTCTCAGCCTGTCCTCACAGGAGAGGTGCCCAGCCCTTTGATTATCATCGTGGCCCTTTGTGATATTTTTCATATCTAAGAGTGTCTACTAGGGCATTTCTTAGAGTTTTCATTTGTTATTTCCCATCAAAGCAGACTTCTTCCCCTTCTACTGATCTTAATCTGGATATTGTAATGTACTTAAAAAAACAATTCATCCCTTGCAAGGCAGTGGAATCGGTGTCAGACTTGAGCAACCTGAGAAACTTCCTTGCTGGACAGCACTGAGAAGATGCACAGCCACACCTCATCAGGCAGAATAAGACACACTGAGAAGACACTTTTGCCTTTATTGCTCTTAAAGTAGATTAAAACTACATGTAATAGCAAGGGATGACAATTACAGTAGTCTCTGACAGTCAATACTTGCCCAAGCAAATAAGTATGCAAAGTCAGATACTGAAGAGGGGAACATTTTTTTTTTGTTCTTCAGATCTCTTTTAATGCCATCTGACTTTCCTGAATAAGAAACATGTTCTGAAGTGTGAACTAGACACTTTTGGAAGTAAGATCACTAGTTCCTACTTTAAAAACTGATTACCACACCCTGGAAGACAACTTTTTAATAAAAATAAAGCTAGAGAACAAATAGAGACCATACTGTTTTCCGTCTCAAGTCCACTTTGACATTCACATCAATGTTATCCCAAAGTAAAAATTTTTAGGATAGTCATTCCCTCCTCATACCCATCCCCCTCAAAAAAAAATTTTTTTAAAAGCTTATTTGTGGCTTTGCTACATCTGTGGTCAAATGTAATATTTTGAAAATATAGCTAAGCATAGATGTACATATTTACCCAATACACTGTTCTCTCAGTACTCTTAACTGTATTTTTGGAAGTTGGACTGTATTTGGAGTTGGAACCTAGAAGAAAGAGAGATTAGTTTGAAATCCCAGTCATGAAATTTTTTTTTGTTGATTTTTCAGTAAGGAAATGTACAAGAAAAAGGCAAAGTAATAAATATATAAACAGTGGCCAAGATGCATTGCCTAACAGAATTTTAAATATGTACATTGTCACCACAGGGCAAACACGATCAATATCGAATTTCTAAATTTTCCATGAGGAATTCAGCATTTCCATTTTAACCACTATATAACCGGCCAGGCTGTAATTTCTAAGAACTTCGAATGCAAAAGGTCAAAAAGCCATACAATGTTAGAGGATCTATTCTACATTTTCGTTCAGACTTTCAAAGGTGTATTGGGCCTCCAAATTACTTGCAAAGGCAACTGGAGGCAAAATTTTATGCCAGAATCATTTATGTTTGTACTTACCTGGCACAATTGCTGTCTTATAGATGTCTGAGCATTCAGAGAAACATTTTCTACAAAACCAGCTTCAACAACTACTAAGACATTACATTGTAGGGTATCACCCTACAGAAGGAGGCAGACAGCTTACATGATTTTAATATGTCTTTCTCATTTCTAAGAACTCAGACCTCACCAAATGAACCACATATTTGCCAGTCTTTTATTCAGTTAGTATTTTATCTCAGTCACTACTATTATGTGACTATACATTAATTTCTGTCACCACAATTGCTACATGGTCAACAATTAATAGCCAATGAATTATTCTAGCATGAAGCAAATCAGGCATTTACACATCATTGTGAAATACTGACACTGATTTCTAGACTGAATTCAACACTGCTCAAGTTCAGCAGCATGGTGGATTGGAGAAGACCGCTGGCTTACCATCAGCCCAACATGTTCCATTCCATTGCTCCACTTATACGTGAAACTAAATACCTGGCAGAGTAAAGAATTGAGGGTCCAGTAATTTTGGACATAGAAACCTGGTGCTTAAAAGGCTGGAAACATAGCAAGTGAGAACATAAAGTGCCACACTGTCTGCCCTTCACTTCAACCTCAGTGCTTCTGTTGACAGTTGGCGTGCTAAAAAGATTATTATGCATGAAAATCATCCTGCTACCTCTATTGATGTGATTCTTTGCAGAATACCAGAAGTACATTTCCAACAAAAACTGAATGATTCATAAACTTTAAAAAAGAGAAGAAATTAAATTTGATTTAACACACTGAGTCTAAAGCACCCATGGTTATAGGGCAAGCATATTTTATCCAGACACCTTTTGCAATGATGCAAAACCACATATGATCCCATGTACATTCACAAAGTCTTTTGTGCAAAACCAAATAGTACGTTGAGGTTATCATGCTAACGTTATCATGTGACTACTGAAGTAGAGTCACTGAATATCTTNNNNCACTGAATATCTTTGTGGATGAAAAAGAATAGGATCATAAACTCAGATGGACAATAATTGCTAGTATTCATTGCAAAACAATAGTAAAAGTCTAAGCGTCTACACTATTTCCAATTATAGACACAAGCTGCATAATTATATACAATCAAACAATACAATAACAGTTATATATATATTTATGTCTACGCTATATAGATATATATCATGATGACGTAATTTACAGATATTAAATCTTAATACACTGCTTATTGTCTGCACTACTTCATAAAAGATCTTAAAATACTAAAGCTAGAGGTAACTTGATCATCTCTTCAAAGAACTGGGCACATCAGTAGTGTCCCGCTCAAATCATAGAATCATAGAATCACAGAATCACAGGGTTGGAAGGGACCTTAGTAGATCATCTAGTCCAACCCCCTGCCAGAGCAGGGCCACCTTAGAGCAGGTTACACAGGAACGCGTCCAGGCGGGTTTTGAATGTCTCCAGAGACGGAGACTCCACCACCTCCCTGGGCAGCTTGTTCCAGTGCTCTGCCACCCTCAAGGTAAAGAAGTTCCTCCTCATGTTTAGGTGGAACTTCCTATGCTCAAGTTTGTGCCCGTTACCCCTTGTCCTATCACTGGGCACCACTGAAAAGAGCCTGGCCCCATCCTCCTGACACCCACCCTTCAAGTATTTATAAGTGTTAATTAGGTCCCCCCTCAGACGCCTCTTTTCCAGGCTAAAGAGACCTAATTCCCTTAGTCTATCTTCATATGAGAGGTGTTCCAGTCCCCTAATCATCTTAGTAGCCCTATGCTGCACCCTCTCCAGCAATTCCTTGTCC
>VXBO01006494.1:0-11001 GCA_013400135.1 Rhinoptilus africanus | reverse complement strand
TTAAGCAAATAAAAAATAAGTCAGAACCCACAAGATATCATTCCCCAGGTTCAAGATAGGTTAGACAGACCTTACTACCAACACAGATCTTCATCTTCCCTCCCCCATTGTCTACTCTGCTCATGGTACAGAGGACACATGGGCTCAGGCATCAAAGCAATCAAGAAAAAATTATTATTCTATCCAATCTTTCCTTTATCAAAGGGTTCTTGCATACCTGCTGGCCTCAGGAACAATGTCCACATCAACAAAGCAGCTGTAGTGAATCCAAGCAGTCTGCACAGCCCATCCAAGTCCAGCAGAGCAGGAAGAATGAGGTCCTACAAGACTGTTCAGAAGGAGAGTCAAATCAAAATGGCACCCTTCAGTTAATATGGAAAAAAACCTCTAATATTTATAGGGAGTGAATGGCATCTGTAACAGAATAGATACCAAATGAAATGCTTAACACATTAAATGTTATAATGTGATTTTGGAAAATACATCAGAGATGACGATTGATAGAGCTGTAAGCTGTGTAAGTAAGACACAGCAGAAAATAAGAGACGGAAGACAGAGGAGACAGTTCAGACAAACATATCTTCTTGTTAAAAAACTTACTTGAAGTTCCTCGCAAGAAAATACCTTGTCATTATTTCACAGCCTAAGTTTCCTTCCCACATAGCTCTTTTCAGGCCCAAAGACTTGACAGTCCCTGTACATACCAAGGGCTTTTTTCTAACTATTTTTATTTCTAAATTCTTCAACTGCTTTCTATTCTCCACTTCTAATTCAGACCACAAGAGTAATAATAATTTTGTGCCTTTTAAGTAATAATTTCTACCTTTTAAACATATAATAGTAATTTCTATAATAATAGTAATAATATTATAATAATTTCTGTAATAATAATTTCTAACTTTTAAACATTGTCTTTGGGGCTGACAAATATTTTCTCAGTTGCCAGATGTAAGAAAAACAACAACTAAGCAGTTGACTCAAAATCTTAACTAGCATAGTAAGAAATGCAACATGGAGTCTTGTATGTTTGAGCAAAAGCTCTATTCATGTGAAGGTCAACAAGGGTTGACAGGAACTTTCCACACCAAACTTGTCAATGGAAAACACTGCTTCACCAGAGTACTGCATGACCTTATTCTTTTTTACATAATTGATCATTCAGGAAAATAAAATTCCTTATAAATTAAATATTTCAGCTTGGCATTACAGCCCTCATCAACTACACAACTGTATAGTCTTCACTTCTGCTCCTTCTTTTTACATGTCTACTCTCTGGCACCATCTTAACCTACGGCCAAAGTTTCAAACTCAGTATCAAAAACGAGGTCTCCCTTCCTACTACACACTGCTCAGGAGCAGCTGCCTACTCAAAAGTGCAACACTGTATGTCATTAGGACATTTTAGAGCAACCAAGAAGGCGAATGCACATCAGAGGCGGTCGATCCTGGGTGGGCAGATTTCCCTTCTGAGACACTGTACAACACCACCAATGTCTCCATTAGCTTCTGGGACACTTGTGCTACAGCAGGCCTGCAGTAAATTAAAAATCATCTGGGATTACTTTATGTTTGGCTCAAAGTTCAAAAGCACAGGACAGGCAGGGGAGAAAGTGAGTAAAGATCCCCCGTTTAACTAGTCTGGAAACATGTAAGCTATGGTTAGCTGCATTTATAGAATTATAGAACGGTTCAGGTTAGAAGGGACCCTAAAAATCATCTAGTTCCAACCCTCCTGCCATTTGTGATATGATATGTGCCATGATACCATCAGCCACACATGACCATATAATAAATGCTTGTCATTTCCAAGTGGGATTGAGAGGCATGACCGAAGGTGAGCTTGGTGTGCAGTGGGATGCACAGGCCCAGTGAGAAGGTCATTACAACCACATGAGCCCAGCCCAGGACTTAGGCAGAGTTTGCTTTCACTACCCCTCAGAGACAAAACATTCTATGATACATACACAGGGAGATATACATGTATATGTACCTGCAGGGGTACCATGGTCAATGGCAGAGCTCTGAGCAGGATGGCTGCACACTCCGCACTCCACCAACACTGGGGCCACCCAACCCCATCCTTTGGGGATGGCAAGAAGAGGTCCCACTGGAGACCTCTGGCATTGTGTTTTCCTGAACTGGTGCGAAATCTGATTCTCAGATTAAGAAAGCTTGAAAGAATTATGCCTAGAACTGTAAATGCCTAATTCAAACCTGTTTGCAAATATTTGTTTAGTTTCATTTTTAAAAGAAAATGAAACCTCCCAAAAACAAACAAAAAACCCTACCAAAACAAAACCCAACCAAAAAACCCGAAACCATAACCAATACCAGAATCCAGTTCTTAGAAAAGTTGTTCTGTGCATGACAATTTCTGATGGATTATTCTATAACGCCACAAGAGGACACTCTTAAACCGCTTTTTCTTCAATGAGGACCTGCAATTTACGTCATTTTGTGTTCAGCAGTAAATCGATTTCTGCTCCCCAGCAGCATAGAAGATAAGAACATCTCTTGATAGTCACCAAATCTTGCTTAAGCTCAGAATTCAGGTAGTAAACAATTAACAAAATTTGTTACTATATTGGCTTTAAAAATTTTAGCTCAACTGACAGCTGTGTCTCTTTATACAATTTGCATAAGCTTTCATTCTTGCAGCTTTTTCTAATACTGTGCTTATACCTTTTCTCTGAAAGCACGTAATATATTTTACACTTTAGTTACAACAGTACCTGAAACTTGCTATTTCCATATCTGTAAAGGTGTGTTACTAGTACTGATGTACCTTGTCTTTTAAATGCTCAAAGCCACTGGCCACATAGAGTTTTTTAAAAAAAATTACTTAGGAATTCAATTTCTAGAAACATAAAACTAGGTTCATAAAATTAGCAGCAGTATTAAAAGTACTGAAATAACTACAATGTCACTGCATTATCGTTATCCAAAAGCCATGGTGTGTAAGTTTTCTAGATAGAGCCAAGCAAGTAAAGTATGTGAATTATACATCAAAAACACTTGAGTTGATTTAATCCAATTATAAGTTTGCAACAAAAGACACATAAATACATAAAATATCTTGCTTCTTCATAGTAAATTCTGGTGGAACAAGTGTTCATAAAAAAGAGATGTAGAATCTTCCTCCATTTTGCTTATTACATGACTTGCAGTTAGTTCTGTGGTCTGAATGAGAAATAAAAGAAAAAAATAGTTAAATGATGAAATAGTTTGTTTATATACACAACTTAACAATAAACTGATTAGGAACAATAGAGTTTATGATAGCTGGTGATGCTGGGATCAACCGGTTTCATACATAACTTCATTTTAAAGTTTAATGTTAAGGGTTAACCAAGCTGAGTAGGTCTTTAGCACTTTATTATAATGTTTGGATGTTTTGAGGGTAGGAGAGGAACCTCAAAACGCTATTTGAAGCCTCAAAATCATACTTTTAACTTTGGCTTTCATGATAGCAGCAATCCAGTGGATGCAGGAAACCACAACTACCATTGTCTTGACAATGTGGCCAGTTCTGGGATGTTCTGCTAAGTTTTACTTCACATCTGTTTGCCTACTTTTGTTCAGTCCAATGTGGTACTGCCAAAACATCACTAGCTCCCGTCTGATCCACTGCAGCATTTCCAACAGACTAAATCTACCACACTGTCACCATATCCAGGAAGGATTTGAAGAAAAAAAACCAAACCAAACATATAGAAACTCATAATAAAACAACCAGAGGTGCGTACACTTCTGAAGTGGACCCTGTTTATAGCTGATAATAACACCAACTGCTGTATTTTTTCTCTTTTCTTCCTTTTTTCTTATAATCTATATGGGACCTGAAAACTTAGATAAATGTAGTTGCAAATAGGATTACACTCCTTGCTTTGTGTATCTTTGGAGTGAGTCACATCTCCATAATTAGCAAGGTTTTCTGGTGTACATTCATAGTCGTAAAATGTTTTAGCTAGATGTAAGGTCTGCTTTATTAATGCTCAGTAATGATTACGTGATTTCAAATTTTCTGTATTCCTTTTCCAAGTTAGTATTTTGTGTTGACTAGCTCCACCCTTTGGGCATGCATATCTTGTGATTTCAGAGTTCTGCTGATTGTTTTTTCCTAAATGCACTTTTCAGTGTCCTTCCAAGGGAGTCCTGATGACTCCAGAAGTCAATATGCAAAGTACAGCCATGAATTCAGAGGTGTTTATTCACAGGCAGGGGAGTGGAGACACCCACAGAGCCAAAATCTTTGAAACACATTTTATTGTACTTTATAAAGGCCCTAAAGTGCTGGATCATAGTATAATTTGCTATAATTGTAGATTTTTAGCAAGTATGTAAAGACAGGAAGTGCTGCAATGCAAGGTAACTGTTCAGTACACAACATATAGGAATCAGTTGTACAGTTGTACATGTTTTACAGTTCAGGAGAATTATTACACAAAGTAGAACTGAATTAAAAAGGATGAGAGACAAACTGGGAACTATGTGTCACTTTAATGTTATTAGAATACTTTCAGAAACAGCCACAGCCCTTTCAGCGTAAAAGCTGCAGTTTTTGGAAATAACCAGAAAAATGAAGAGGAAATACCCTTTTTAATGCATTGCCAAGGATTTAGCCTGCCCTGTTTCTGACTAACACTGCTACAGTTGCACTTTTCCTATAAGCCAGGATGGCCAAACCACAGTTCACAAGCAGCTTAAAGGCAGCTGTTGCAGTCCCTGGTGCCTGCAGGCGCTGGACTGGTGCTGTGGCCAGGGACTCCGCCGGCCTGGCCCCAGCAAAGCTCTGCAGCCTCACCGTCCATCAGCATGAAGGATCTGATGAACGCGCATTTTAGAAAGTGCCGCCAGTGCTGTGGAGGTAGATCAGGCTCCACCTGGTCTCAAAGTGCTTGTGGTGCTGAGTGCGCAGGGGGCTGCGCAGGGGGGAGAGAAGCAGCAGGGAGCTGTGAGTGGAGAGCATGCTGCAGACGTGGGATATGCTGGAGTTCAGTGCAATGGTTTGGAGATCCAGGGTATGTATTAATTTTGCACACAAGAGATGGAAGAGGAGGAGAGGTTTAGGAAATCAGGATTTTGACAGGAAGAGATTTGCGCTTTGGGGAGTGTGGCTGCTGAAATCAGAAGAGCAAAGGAGACTTTGATCAGAAGGTCAAACAGGAGTAGGAAGTCATGAGTACTTGTTTCCAGCCTCTGAGCTCCCTTCCCACACAAACATGCCAGCTACCCTATTGTAATGACAAAGGCACTCCTCACACATTAAAAGAATATATCAGTCCTTTCCCTGTGTATCCATAACACATCACGTTCCTTAGACACTTGTTGGTTTGTCTCATTTCTGAGGTGACAAAATAACTTTTGGGCAAAGCAGTGTCAGGAGAGGGGCTGAGGAAGTCATGGGGGGAAGGGAAAAGGACTTCCCATCCATCTGACTGTGGAGAAAATTGTGGGGATAGACTAATGGTCTCAAACGTAATGGAGTTACTAGTATCTTTGGTGGGCTGTCCAAAGAAAATACAACTCAGCTATTCTGGCTTAATACAGTTCCCTGCGGATTTCACACTCAGGATCTCAGACTGAAATGGCATATGCCATCACCTAGGCAAAACCAGTAAAGGAACAGTGGTCATGAGGAGATCATGAGATGCCATGCTACTGAGTTTGCCATTCCAGTGGTTATATACCTACTGAGTGAGGATTATAGCTGTTGACTTAGATCCCAAGAACAAGATTTAAGCAACCTTTGTGTTTAGATGCTTTTTGGATTTGGCTTTGCAGAAGCTCTTTTTTCCCATATCTAATGTAAACCTCACTATGTCCTCTCAGCTGTATCTGTGGGAAGAGAAATCTGAAGATCTGATCTGAGAAAAGTAGTGGGCACGTTAGGTGACACTGTAGTTTTTATTGCCAGGTTCATTGCAATTTCAAAATTGTTAATTTCAAAATACCTGCAGTCCTCTCAAAACTTCTCTTTAGGAAACTATTCCTGTGCATAATACTGAAAATTAGAAAATATTTTAAAGTCATTTTAAAAACAGACTTTTCATAAGACATTACATTTAGTAGATCCTTCTATTAGAGATTCTAAATAGGATATATAGGACTGCAATTGAGAGGCTTTCCATGTTCTTCTATCTACAGCTTTTTACAGTAACATATGCCCTATTCAATCAATATAGTTAATTATTCTTCAGTCAAAGAAATGTAACTTATCTCACCTCAATTTTTAGTCCATTTAAACCAATTATGTTCTCCTCATCTTTTGTAACTAGCAATTAGTAGGTGGTATTTGTTCATCAGGACACTGATGAAGATTCTAGGGGCCACCACTTCTCTGAATTATCTGCCATTTTGTGTGCTCAGCAAATATATCTGGATTGAAATTAAGAGCAAACTTTAGGAAAACTCTGAACAAAATAAATAGAGACAGTGATTTTTCATACTCATGTTTCATTTTTAGTTTTGTAACCATTTTTGCACCCTGCTACATGATGAAGTAGCAATTAATGCCTTACAGTTCATAGTCATAATACAGAAGCACTGAGCCGTGGCTACTTGTATCAGGAAAATTTCCCTGATAAACGGTATGCCAGGTTTAAATTCCCACTGCATCATTAAGCATCACTTCACAGGGATCAGATAGGTACCATGTTTTCCAGGAGGGAACTGCGAGAGATGTAGAGGGCAAGCTGTGAATCTCCGTTAACAGCATAAGATGGAATTGCTGCAGGGAGTTCATCTGGCCAAGATGAACAGCAATAACCTGCCTTAAAAGAAAGCAACTGCAAGCAAGACAGCTTCAAAACACTCCTACAGATCTCCGAGGATAAGGCTGAGGAAGGATTGCCTTTGCAGAGGGGCAGAATGAATGACAGAAGAATATGGGATAAAAATGTTGTAACATGACATTTAACAGCCACAAGAGATCTTCACAAGGTGTCTCAGAAACCTCTTTCCCCATAAAACACAGCTGTAAGAAAATCTACAGCAAACCCATACACACAGAAGAAACAATTAATTCCTTTAGGATTTAAACAAAAACCAACAAAAAACCCCAAAAAGCTCAGAAACGCACATTGACTTCAAGATGAAATTTCTTGCATTCCAGTGCTTGTGATCTCCAGTTTGGCCAACACGACTGTTGTCAAGTTCTAACAGTTACCTACAGTAACCATTAGTGTCAATTAATGCAACCTGATTTCTTCAGATGCACATTTGGCATGACATTTCAGTGAGCTGTGATTTTAGAGAAATTTTGTGTGTCGTTATCCAGAAAGAATTTATGACAAATGCTGAATTTCTACTCAAGGCACACAAATTATTTTCATAAACTGTGGTAAGTATTTAGAATGTAAGCAATGTTGAAGTGGATATACTGTATTCTTACGTTAAAGAAAGAATGCAACTCCCTTTTGAATGCAGCGTTATAACCTATGCCATTTTAACTGAATAAATAGGCATACCTGTGCTTTATAGTCCTGTCCCTTTACGTTTCAAATCACCAGTCCATTTAGATCTTGGCACTTTCTATTCGGTAGAGACATGTCTACATCTAAATGCTTTATGTGCTCAGGAAGTAGCCGTGGTTTCTCTGACTTAGCTCTCCAAAATGATGTTCAATTTCCTCTTTGCAGACTGTATGTTTCTTACCAGGCGCTTTTGCGCTGTCTGAGCTCCAAACTAACTTAATGTAAGCAAGCTCCATCCAAAAGCTGCACAGCTCTGCCTGCATAACACTCTAGGCCAGATCTGCCTACCAAAAGGTTGCAGCCATATGCCTGCTGCCAGGGCCTGACTTCAAAACCAGACTTCTCAATTTAGATTCCTTGTGTAGTAATTTTATTTCGGGACAAATTCAAGACTGTGACTAGCTCTTACGTGGTATCTGGGCAAACCATTAGGCTCTTGTTTTGTGCATCTGAAGCCATGTTAACAACAACTTATTTTAAAGCACCTTCTTAGTGTCTCTCCAGCTGATGAATAAAAAAAGTATGTAAAAAAGCCCCTGTAACAGTCCTAAGAAATCTGTACTATATCACGTATCACGTATCACTATATCACGTACTGACTAATTCTCAACAAGAACTATTATTTATGAAACATCTGTCACCACAAGGAGGGTCGTAACTGCAGAAAGCTTTTCTCTAGTGTATTTTTATTAGGGATTCCTGCCATCATATCAACATACAAAACAATCAGGATGTTGACATATAGAAATGTGAAATTCACTGTACAAAGATAAGGCTCAAGTTACAGGTATATTTTCCCCTTAGTCTCCATGAAATAAAACCATTTTTAAATCTTCCCAGAGTTGTGTTTATAAATGTTAGACAAACCACAAAATAGATTTCAAGTACATAACATATTACAATATAATCCAAGCACAGACAGAAATACACAATACTGTACCTATAGATGCTCCATAATCCAAGTCTGTCATCCTCACCAATAAAATACTAGACTGCTACTCTCTCAAAATATCCCCATATACTTCTGTTTGTATTATGTGGTTATAGGACCCTCATGACTTTCAGTTAAATTACTTTGATAGACCAGAGAATATCAGGAAGGGAGGGAAGAATTTTAAAAGGCCAGGCCTGAATGTATGCACATGGTTAGTAAAGGCAGTCACATGTGCACACACACACACTCGCATTTAACCCTACGTAAAACCTCACTGCACTGCACGTTTTCTGAGATTATGTTCTCATGCAATTCAGCTATTTTCTGACAGAGTTAAATCAAGCATAATAGTAAACCCACTTCTGGAGTGCTGTAATTTACAGGGATAAGACCATACTTTTGAGCATAGGATCTAACTTTTTATATATATATAAACAATTATCTCACTTATATAGGAGTCTGTATGGGACCATGTCTCTGTAGTCCAGCAGGATGCCAGTTCTCACAGCCTTCACCACTTTAAACACTTTTCCCGACACCTTTGTTTAGAAACAATTCAAGTGAATAATTTCTATAAAGGCCAAATGTCTACTTTAGTTCACTCTCCATTTCTATTAGGCTTAACGATTACTACCTCATGGGAAAGGATCATTTAGCTGCAAGTAGCACAAGAAGAAATACACATCAAGTAACTAATCAATAATGATTCTTCCAGGGATCGGATTGCCAAAGACACACAAAGACAAGGGAAAAAAGGCTGTTGTTTAATTTGTCCTTTGTCAGTTGGGAAATGAATAGCAATCCAAAAGTTTTCAACTGAGAAAAGGAACTCCCCTGTAACTGTTTTGTCCTTAAAAACTGGAGAAGAATAGAAGGGAAGGAGAAATCCTCTAAGGAAATTGCCATTTTCAAACTAGACATTTGAAAAGGCTTACATGAGAAAGCCAATCAAAACCAATTCTCTCATACTGAAACTAAAGGAATTTATTCAGTAGGAATTAGAGATGTGGTTACAATGTGTTAAATGCATATCCAATAAAGCAGCCTTAAATACGTCTCCAATTCATAAATCTCTAAGCAGGAGAAAGACTCTGAGGACAAAATCAGAGTTCCCTAGTTCAAATATGAAATACATCTGCACTAAGATTGGTGGGGGGGTGGGGAGAACATTCTCCTCTTAAATACAACCTCTGTGGTACATTTGAGGGCCTTCAAATGTTCTCAGCATTGACAAGATTTTACTTAAGTATATTCTCTAAGCTATATTGGAATACCTTTAGATATACAAATCCATGTTACATGAAACAGCATTAGATCATGTAACTGGGCTCGTAATAACAGGGAAAGAGGGTAAGTATGCTGCTATATGTGAAAGGAAGCATATTAGTATGCACAGAAAATACGTTGTCTTAGAGATTAGTAGTAACGGGCATCAAGGATGAAGATGCATCTCTTACAGTGTTTAAGCCTTTAACTGTGAGTCAGTAGAGTACTTTTATATCAGCTGTACAGCCTAATGCTTTGCTTTTAAAAAGGAATACATTTTTCTTCGCTATCATTTTTAAAAGTAGGTCACTCACCTACTGATTTAGCTAGGGTTTTGGCGCTTTTTTTGGCTTTTTTTTTTTTTTTTTGCTACTTACTATTATCTTCTTCCATGTTATATACAATAATCTACATTTAGACTGAAGACTCCCTGTCTTCCAGTCTTCCAAAACATACTTGGACTATCTTGTAGAGACTTTCTACAGCACTGATGAAGTGTAAAACAACCTGATAGGTAAGAGGAAGGATCATTACTTTTCAGTTCTGCTCCCTTCCCCAAGCTTTACAACTGTGCCTTTCAGAAACTCCTCCAAGTACTTGTGTCCTTTCACCTCCCCCAGGAAGCCCCTACTGAACTTGAGTAAACTTTCTATATATTTCTCAAACCACAGTCCCTCTGAACAGAGCTATATTAAACTCATTCATTCTCCAGCCAGTAGTTTAAAAACAAATCATTGATAAAACACTAAAAACACCCTACATGCCCTTGTGCATTATTCTTACCAATTTAAGTACATTTAAATAACATCAGAAGTTGTCTTTTGCTAAAAATTTACCAAAATATTTTAAACACATAAAAATGTAAAAAACCAAACAAACAGGAAAACAAAACAAAACAAAACCTCAGCATAAACATTGCTTGTATAGGCATTGGTTAGGAGAGACTGCTGAACTAAGGAGTATATTCAAAAAAGTTTTTCTTTCAGTTTCATTGGATTTAGTGTCATGGATTGAAAGGTTAAGTATAATGAAACTTATTGTGACCCCATCTTACATGATGTAATAGATGAGCTGGAAGTCTGAAATGCAATTAAAATGAAGCTTCTTTTTTTGGCTACTGAAAGATGACTGTATAAGCCTGTAACTAAAGGGGCAATTTAAGCATGTAAAGGGAACTTAAGAACCTGAAGTGTCTGTAATGAACTGGGTATGAAGACAGCTACCAACTGATGGCCCCAGGGACATTACGAAAAGCTGTCCCTAACTGAAATTTTGAATATAGCCCTTAGTTCTACCATATTTATTTAAAATTTAAAAGCTGCCCAG
>VXBO01006488.1:10731-20895 GCA_013400135.1 Rhinoptilus africanus | reverse complement strand
TCCAAGATTCCGTGATTCCATGACCGGCATGGACAACCAGTCATTCAAACCAGACCAGCAAACTGCAAGGGCTGGGAATAGGTCAGTGATTTACTCTAAAATTAGACTTTAGGAGTACAAAACTTCTATGTCAACTCAAATATTACTGCATTTACTTTCTCCTTGAAAGAAAGATTATGAAGAATAAGCAGAGAGGGAGAGAAATACAGTATGTGTAGAATGACGACATCTTTCAGGCAAGGTATGAATTAACTAGGTGTTCCACTCTACCGTGGGGGAATAGGGACAGACCTCCAGCTCTGACACAACGTGCAATGGTTCCCTTTAGTTAGGAAAAGATGTTTTTAATGGAATGTCTCTCCAGGAAACAAAAGGGTATAAATTACAGAGGAAAGGCGCACAAATTCTGGCAAGTTCTGCAAGCCTGTGAGATAGTTTGGCAATGTCACATAACCTTAAACTAGAGAATAATTCCCTCAGCTTTCCTCATTTGTCACTGTTTCCTTATCACATTTGTACAGTTTCCATCTGATGTCTGCACGGGGAAAACAACTTCACCTTAACAAAATCACTATTTCCAAATGTGAGTTTATACTATTTGTTTATGGTTTTACATCTGTAAAAACTGATTTAGAAATAAATAGGGATGTACAGTAGGACAAAACCAAAGCTTCATGCTAGTTTTCTACCTCCACGATTCTAGGCTCAATCATTTATGTGTAGCACGTGCCTTCCCTTTTGTGTGTCTCAGAGCTTCTGTGCTCACATCTTGGTCTTTACAAAGCCAGTAGGAGCTCTGCTATTGAATAAGCAGGCCAGCGTTTCACCCACAATGAACCACAACTATCACTCCTATGACCAACGAGCAGCACCAAAAACGTTTTCCTGAGATGGGGGTGCAGGGGGAAGTAGAAGAAAAAAACTTCCACATTTTAAGATTAAAAAAATCCCACATCTTTCTGGGCAAGCAGTGCTGTTCTCCATTCAGAAAAATCTCACGGCTGTCTGTCACACTCGCTCCAGGAGACCACAGCTCCTCCTCAGCTGATGGTTAATCTTCAGGGAAGACGCTCTCCTTGCCAAGTGTGGCACGCCTTCAGCTGCAGCTGTCATCACAGCAAGCCCGAGGAAAGCGGCAAAACCTGTTTGGTGGTGAAACTCCTTCAGCTGGCTGAGGAAGAAAAGGATTTGGCTGGGACATCGTTTGGGGGTTTCCTTGCCTTTTCGCATAGCAAGACTACCACAGAGATTATAAGCCTCCCAGGAGTCTGCCTCATTCACAAAATGAAATGATCGGACTAAGAAACAGTGTGGAGGCTCAATCCTTAATCCAAATGTAATGCTACAAGCACCACCGCTTCTATTTTTGCATTCTTTCCGCAGTGCCCGCTAAACAGGAGCTACATGAGCCTTGCCCTTGCACAGCATGGCTGAAGGGTCACAGAGGGACCAAAACAGCACCAAGAGGACAAGCAGCTGAAAAGGGAGCAGAACAGATGCTGCAGCAAATTTGAGCGTTCTGAGCAGAATCTCATCACCTAAGAACCTCTATTCTCATGCAGATGCCAATGTCCCAATTTAAGCTCCCTCAGAATGACCTGTTCCTCACTCCATTTACCCCAGCTCACTGTGACTCTCTTGATAACTGCTCAGACACATTAATTCCTCAT
Organism: Rhinoptilus africanus; assembly: GCA_013400135.1. Taxonomy (NCBI): domain Eukaryota; kingdom Metazoa; phylum Chordata; class Aves; order Charadriiformes; family Glareolidae; genus Rhinoptilus; species Rhinoptilus africanus. The sequence continues at coordinate 19,225 of VXBO01006488.1, read as the reverse complement.
CATGAATCCTCTACCAAGCCACTCCCTGTGCTGGTGCTTCCAAGTCCTGAGTTTCACTGAGGAATACAGGTCTGATTTGGTTGCCCTCATTTGCAGCAAGTAGGATAATCAGAGAACAGTACAGAAATGCATGGGACTGCTCCTTCTTACTGAGGAAGAATCTTCTTTCCAAGGAAGGTGTCACAAAGGAAAATGAGCTTGCTACAGTTCATGAATGTATCGACAAAGTTGCTGAGAACCTCCAGCTCCAGAGAAGTCAAAGTACTTGGCAGTGCCACGCTTCATTTTTTTTTACCTTGCCTCTTCCTTGCGTATCCCATAAGGGATATGTTCTGCCATGCTCTTCCCCGAAGCTCTGCAGCACTAAGGTAATCCTGTAAAATATTAACCCTCCACACCACTTACAGCTGAACCTAGAAATGATTTTAGGATTTTGAAAGCACTGAATAGTGTAAACATTGTTATAGTGCTTGAATAGTGTAAACAAGGAAGACAGAAAAACCCTGCTTGTTCAAGTCAGTATTACCAAGTGCACCCCTGAAACTTTCTCTCAAAGCCTCAATGAAACATAACTCATTTTTTAATGCAGATACTTCTCACTGTGGTCTGCAGCGAAGACCTGAGAGACGAGATGAACTCTGTGCCGGAGCTTGAAAGCTTTGTTTCTTCAGGCTGACAAATGAAAACAAAAAAACACAACTGAGCAGGACAAGAGATTTACCGTGCTCTGGCTCCAACAACATTTGCTGAGGAATTCTGCATGAGNTCTAAATCTCTTTCCACAGCTTTGCAAGTCATGTGTAAACATAAAAGCTGTGCTCAACAACAGGTATATTACAGCTCTGGAAAACAGCCTTTTTGGAGCTATTTGGTTTCTGGTCTGGGCTCAGATGTTACCCAGGAATTTCCAACTGATCATGAGAGCCCAAAGCCTCCTCTGTAGTGCTTAGAGTGGGCTGAAGCGTAGTAACGTGGTTAAGCCTCCAGAAAAGAAGAACAAGACCTCTTGCTCCGTTTCTCTCAATCCAGCATTTCTTGTAAGTGCTAGAAACTCTTACCTCCACTTCTAATGACTGACAGCTATGCTTCAGACAGGAGCTGGCATGCTCACTCAGAGCAAGCTGGGGGGTGTGCGTGTGTGTGTGACAACAGCAACACAGCTTTCCAGAGCAAACTCAGGGTGCCCCTGGTTTGCTTTTCCTAGAACTGGGTCCTGCAATAACCAGGCAGAGACTCTCAGGTACCTCTAGTACTCGACGTGGAGCCCCTGGGATAAAAGCTGCTCTGGGGAGGAGGCAGCAATGACCGCAAGAGGGAATTCTGCATCCAGACAACACCTTGATAGTTCAACAACGTGGCTGAAACAGCGCTGGGTAAAGACCCAGTATTCACAGCACCTCCACGAGCCTTGTCAAATATGACTGTCGACAGCAACATCAGCGTAAATATGATGGTGACACCAATGTACACTGCTATACCATGCAACCAACGGGACAGAGAAGATGCCTGTGCATTAGAATTAATAAAACATGTCAGGGAGTTTTAGTGTAACCTCAAGCCAGTCTTGGCCACCTCTCCTATTTTACTAGCTTCACATTCAGCAAAGGACATTTTTAAAGAAAGAACACATTTTCTGGTAAATCTGAAAAGTATATCAACAATAAGATTTTAAAGCGCCCAGTGTTTGAAAAAAGGCCTAGCTTTTACTTAGCTAGTGGGGAGCTTATGCATCATGGCTTGGTTATTCTATGTTGTTTATTAAAATTTGTTACAAAATTGCTTCTTTCTTCATCTTTCACCATTTCTCAGGATGATATGAATATAAAACCACACTATATCAAAGACTCTAGCATTTGCCTCAGCTTGCATTTCATTCTTTAATGGAGAAATCGCACTACATATTTGGCAAATCGTTAAAACATATAATTTCCTAAGTTTACAATGAAGTGTATGCAATTTTAGAATTACAATGAGAGGAATGAAGCGCATACAGCCTGAAGGCAAGATGTTTTCCCTGGTCTTTTATTTTCCTAGAAATTGTATTAAGAGAAAGTCTGCATGTATTTACTAAAAAGAAAACAGGAATATTAATGTGGACTTGCACACAAATTATGAAGACCAAGCTCTCCCATCTTCTCAGTGGAAAACTGGCCTTCAGTATAGCCCAGACAACTTAACTATACCATGTTATTCCTCACAAGCAAATGCAAGCAGCTTCTGTTGATGAAAGACTTCACTGTGCCAGACTCAGTTTGTAGTTCTTATTTGTAGGATTTCTCTCACTTCACGGCTTTTCTAAACTAAAGGAAAATGGAATACTGCAACTATGGCAATATTGAAAATATGCATTATTTGGCTAAACAGTGCCAGTGAAACCACACTGTTAACCGTCTACACAAAACAGAGGGGGTGTTTTCTACAGAAAACTACAACAATCACAGCAACTCAGCATTTCAGTGTGAGGATGAAATTCCACTTTCTGTACTAGAATGTAATGGTTTATGTTTTCCATTGGTTGTCTTTTTTTAAAACACAGAGATGGTTTTGGATGTTAAATGATTTTCCAGGGACTTAATTCTCAGCAAGAAAAACATTCTGAAACTGTCTTTACAGTGCACTTTTTGAAGTATCATTAAACTATGGGTATCAGACTGAGGCCCTGCCCCACATTTGCTCTTTAAGATCTTAAAAAAAACCAAAAACAAACAAAAAAATAACTTGGAGAAAAGAGTTGCAAGAAAGAACAGACTTAAAAAAAATACAAGAAACATAAAGACAATATATTATTCCATGAATAGGCTTGTGTCCAGCTGTGCATAACAGATCCCATGCAGCTGAGTCCCTAATGCAATTCCTAGACAAGACTTTGACGTGACGTAGAAAAAAACAGTAATATGAAAGCTGCCCTCGAGATGAGTCAATAAAAGCAAGCATTTGCATTCAAATGTAAGCCAGTCAGAAATACTGCGTAGCATCCTGTAGTCAACAGCCAGTGGATAAAAAAATTAGAAATGCTCCACCCAACTATGCATCAATTTCTCTATTATCCCTGCAGACATTTCTAGCTGTGTGCCTCTAGCATAATACAATCGATCACTTCAGATTATCCTAAAATTTTGTCCAAAGTTTAAAGATTTTACGATTACTGAGATGGCTTCTCTGAGTGTGCTTAAAGAGATGAAAACCTCATGATGCTGTACCTGCATAACAGTGAGGGGCTGCTGGCACTCCCACAGAGCGAGCAGCCTGACCTGCTGCTGCTCTTGATGGAGAAAGCAGGGAAGGGGCCACAGTTTTACGCAGAGATCTCAGGGACAGAACCTACCTGGGTTGTTCTGCACAGCATCTTGAAAGCCTGCATGTCTGAGTTCAGTGGGACTGGAGCTATAGAGGCTTAAACACATGTACATGGAAAAGGTCCCTTTGACCTTAGCTGGCTCAGCCAACCCAGGCCCCCATTCTTAGAGGCGTTTATGTAGTCAAAAGGATGGACACTGCATTGGATTATCTGAGGTGTCTATAGGCATGTAAACATATATAAGATCTGACCCCAACTGTCCAAAAACCTGTCAAGGCTTTAAACAGGCAACTTCCAAAGCTTTGGCCAAAGAGCTAAATTTGTGTTCTCAAGCAAGCACAGTTCTTATTAACATCAGTGCTAGATTTGGCATGTACAACATGGAGATTTAGGGATGGCACATGATTAAGAAACAGGGAGAAAGTCCAGAATATTCATGTTTTACTGGCGGCTAACACACGAAGACTTTGGAAGAAGAGCTCTATCTATCATGGAGGACGCAAGAGTCTCAAGAGCCTTCACTTCTTTCTTTGTGGAGATTCAAAACAGAAATGTAGCCTATGGACAACTGGAGCGAGGACCAATGTACTACTCAGTACACTGCTGAGTGTTTGGCAAAGCAAATAAAAATGACTACCTATCATGTGACCAGTAAAAAGGAAGGGAGTGTATCAAAAAAACCATGAATATATTGTTGCATATATGGTTACACAGTTGCATTGCATGTCTTCAATAAAGTCTGTTCCTGCTATGTTTCATTAGTGCTGATCTACTGCACCAAATGGATGAGGAAATTCCTTCCAGAACCACCCATATCTGCTCACTCTGGTTCATTTCAAGATTAGAGTGAGAAATGGCCCTAGACAAAATGCATGCTAGTAAAAACAGCTGAATAAAAGTAATTACAAGATAGTAATTTATTTTAAGGTACACACCTCAAAAGCACACCTCTACCCTCCTTCAAGAAATGCATCCAGGTAAACTTCTTAGTCTCTCCAAAGGTAACAGGAAAAAACCTTTTAAAATAAAAATCTTTCCACCTGTCATACTCCAAACTTTCTCTTCTCAATTACAAGACAGACAACAAACAAAAGTATTTCTTAAAACATAGCAGGTTTCAAAGATACTAGAAGATATTTTACTGTATCATCTTGACAGCGTTTCCAGCTAATTCTTTCTTGTGGTTGCATTTATTCCAGCCTTTGAATAGAGTTATTAGAAAACATATATCCATTGCTCATTAAAAAAAAAAAAGAAAACTTTATCCCATGAATATGAGATAAAGTGTCATCCCCTACAGTCATTCCAGGGACATTGATATCAATATCAAATTAATTTTAACTCTCTCCAGATATGAATAACCTCTTAGCAATTAATTACAAACACTGGAAAACATGCCAAGAATAACTGAAGATCAGTCTAGGTCACACAGAGCTTTCCAACGTATGTAATTACTAATCTAATTTTTGTAAACATTTTCAGCATGGACATGCACACATTAGATATGCATTCATCCAACTGTGTTGTGGAGTGTATTTGTGTTTGAAGCCAGTCAGGCCTCTTACAACTGTTCATGAAGATCCAACACGTATCTGGACATGTCTTGTTGGGAGGAATAAAGCAGAACTTAGAAGGGCTCTTTTGGAATTACATCGAGGAATGGCACAGGCTCTTATTTAGAAATTAGAAAACAAGCAAAAAGGAGAAAGGGTGAAAAAGAACATGCTGACATTAATACAGGGGCTAAGTGTACTGAACTGCCCTGACCAGATTTCTTGAATTTCTGCTGATGTTTTTCCAAAATTATTTCTTTGGCAATGTGCTTGGACAGCTTCCTCCCCTCTTCTCTCAAAAAGAGCTGCTCTAGTCAGAGCTGCTGATTATTTACTATTATGATGAGTCCAAAACGAAAAAAAAAAAAAAATCTGTATTGTGTATTCTTGTATTAATGCCTGGCACCATTCTTTAGGTGTCTGCAAACATAGCTGGCTTCTTCCAATTGCAAACCATTACCAGTGAGAAAGATTTTGTGGTAGGAGCAGTGGAAATGACTACCACCAAACTCAGCAGTGATGTTGCTACCTCTCTTTGGATAGCACTTACTCTGACTTTGCGAAGACAGGATGTCCTTCCATCCTGCTGCAAATTGCAATGCCCATGCACAATGCTGGAGCAACCTGAGAAAGAAACCTGAGGGACAATTACCCCCTGCTTACACCAGATCTTGAGATCATTTTCACCCCTGTGTGGCACTGACAGCATTTCACCTTTACCAGCATGCATCTCAAGAGCCACTGTGCCACATCCAAGGCAGGAGAAAACAAGATCCACCAGATTTGAAGGACAGTCCCTATCCCGCTCCACTTCCACCTGCCCAACTGCAAGTAAAAGCTGCATGCTGTCACCAAAGAGAAGGATGGGAGTGCAGATAGAGTATTATCCCTGAAATCACCGAAAAAGTACCAGCATCCCTGCTTTGTTCAGCTTTCTAACCCTACTGATGCTGCCAGTTCAGTCTAAGGTTTCAATAACATTTGTCTACTGAGATTACATTGATGAGTCAGAGCAAGCTGGCACCTCCAGAGTCTCATTACATGTACAAAGCCAAAAACAATGCCACAAACCAGCCCTTAGCAAAGTAGCCCCTAAATGGGGACTTTGCTGGTGTCCCAAATAGAAGGGCACATTTCACTGACTTTCCTGCACAATATGCCCCTGTCCTGTCTGGACAAAAGGGTGGAAGCTATTTCTGACCCACACCTTCCTGTAGTGATAGAAAAAGAAGTGCTGCTACTCCCAGCAGAAGAACACGGTCTTACAGGACAGATACATATGTTTTTCCCTATATCATCCACAACATCAACAAGCTGATCTCTCTGCAATCACCTTTTCAAATTTAACCACTTTGCCAGAGTGGGGAACACCGCTTCTGATGGGGCACAACTGCTGGCACTTCTGTAACCATGCCTGTTTGTAACCAAATTACAATGTCCAGTTGTCCAGAAAACAACTGAAAAAAAGCACTCAAAGGCTTTACAAAACACAGGGGATGTCTGAGAAGTCCAAATTATACTTGCAAAGGGAAAGCTCCACATTACCACCTTCATAAAGCCCAGCAGGAGCTGGGCTGAACTGAACAACTCTGTTCCCTCATTAAACATCTCCTATGTCACTGCTCTTAAATCAGCTAAAAACATAAAGTATGGTCTTCAGTTTAGCCCTCAGAGGTGTGGCCACCTTTGTTAAAATCAGTTTTCGTTTCAAGCTGCGCCCACATCACACTACAGTGGAGTCTAACGCTACGGTTCCTAAAGCAAGCAAAACACTTGGGGATGTTGGGGAAATTTAACCTACTTACTGCCTGCCAGATTGGAACAAACGGGCCTAGGAATAAGTCTAAACCAGATACGAGCAAAAATAAAGCCTTCAAGAGCATTTTAAAAGGCTTGTGTTTAGAATAGCTGTGCAGCATGAGAATAAACCTGCCAAAGACAAAAAGGCAAGAAATTAAAATCTCTTGGCTGTACACTTTTGAAAGATCATAGATAGGGAAAGGGCAGTCAAAAGGTTTCTCTCTCTGCAGTACAGCTGTGCAAGTTAAACATTTCATAGCTAAGAGCACTGTGTAACTAGCCATTAAAACACAGTTATTTAAAGGTAAAGCTTCTGGTTGTTCACATTTGGTGTCCAATCCAATGGACAGAGCAAGAAGGGGTGGGGGCCAGGGAGCAGTATCTGGGACAAATACATGATTTGGCAGTCAGCATTGGTCCTGTGCCAGCAACTAGAAGTGATCCTTGAGCAAACCCTGTGAAGATACAAGGTATGCAGAAGAAACCCTCTCTCCCATTGTCAATACAAGCCCTGGAGGCCATTCAGGCCAGTGGGAAGGGTGAGAGGGAGATGGCTCCAGGGACTCCCTCGACAGCAGGCAGTTGGTGCTCGGTGAGATGGACCTCCTCACCCAGGGGGCAGCAAACGTGGGGTGTTCATCACTGGAACGTGGTGCAGATCTGAACCACGGCCACAGCCGTGCAACATCCAATGTTGAGCTTGGCTAGAGTGGTATCCCGGAATCATGGAAGCACAGTCTTCAGAGTTGGAAGGGACCTCTAGAGATCATCTAGTCCAACTCCCCTGCCAAAGCAGGATTGCCCAGGGCACATCACTCAGGACTGCATCCAGACGGGTCTTGAAAGTCTCCAGAGCAGGGGACCCCACACCCTCCCTGGGCAGCCTGTGCCAGTGCTCTGTCACCTTCACTGTAAAGAAGTTTTTCCGTGTATTTGAACGGAACTTCCTATCGTCCAACTTGTGCCCATTGCCCCAGGTCCTGTCACTGGGAACCACTGAAAAGAGCCTGGCTCCAACCTCCTTCAACCCACCCTTTAGATACTTGTAAACATTAATAAGGTCTCCCCTCAGCCTTCTCTTCTCCAGCCTAAAGAGTCCCAGCTCCTTCAGCCTTTCCTCATAAGGGAGGTGCTCCAATCCCTTAATCATCTTAGTTGCCCTTCGCTGGACTTGCTCCAGCAGTTCCCTGTCCCTCTTGAACTGGGGAGGCCAGGACTGGACACAGTATTCCAGTTGTGGCCTCACCAGAGCAGAGTAGAGGAGGAGAATGACCTCCTCCCTGCTTTGGTGTCATTCTGTATTTATTAGTTTCATGACTTAAAAACAACCAACTCGCTTCCGCTACTACCATACAAAAATATGGAGTATTTTTGACGCCAGTAATGTACAATGTCTATGATCCCAGCAGTTAACACTAGGAAAAGACTGACTTAAGAAATGAATGACAGCAAAAAGCCTCCAGAAAACAAAACACAGATATATTTTGAACAAATGACTACGAAGAACACAAGTGTTAGTGTTATCACTGGACCAAACTGTTCAGTGAAAACACAGCAACGCTGTCACCTGCCTGTGCTTTAACAAGTACCTCCAGAGAAAGTTACAGACCAACTTTAATAATTACTATTAAGAAATTCACTCTTTACCCAGCTGTCTCACTCAAATACTCACTGCCACTTTCAGCAACACTCAGGTATGCCAGCAACCTTCTTAATGCTTTCTCAGACCATCTGACTGCCCCAGCAACACTACTAGCTCTACTATTAGGCACAAAGGCACAGAGAAATATGTCCGATGCCTAGGCCTGTCCAGAGGTTTGGATTAGAAGGGACCTTAAAGATC
>VXBO01006488.1:0-10618 GCA_013400135.1 Rhinoptilus africanus | reverse complement strand
TCAGGGTGCAGGAGCTGGAGCAGCTTGCGCTTCCCGTGCCAGGCAGCACAGAGGGGGCAGCTGGGAGCACTCTTGGTGAGCAGTGCATGCACAGACACCTGCAAAATTAAATCCACAATGCTTGTAAATCTTCTCAAACCACCCCTACCACAGAAAATCGAGGATTGCCCTTTTTGGCAGTTTCTAGACAACCTTCTCTGTTAACTATGCAGAAGCTGGCAACCAGACAGGCCACGGGTTTCGGTTACAGTGGCAAAAGTTCCTGAAAAACTGCTCTCCCCAGCAGTCTGCAACTTCCCACTCCCAGCCCACTCAGTCCCTAGCATGCACTACAGAGGCCTTTACAAACAACAAAAAAACCCGAATAAAATAGGATTTTTGTCAGAACAAACACTGTGCCTTGCCCCAGGGTACGCAGGGTCCTTCAGTCTGTCTGCCTGCCCAGGTACTCCATGCTCCCCGAGCACAACAAGCAAATGCATCCCATCAGGAAGAGCAAAAAAACTTTCCGTTTCTGTCAGTGAAACAGGGGCATATTGCTCTGCAGAGGCAAGTCTGGCTGCTTGCATGCTGCAGGTGCAGTGGAGCACACAAGGCCCACATGCACCGCACAGGGCAAGCGCATCTCCTGCTGAGCATCAGGCAGCGCCAGCTACCTCCTCCATTGCCCATTTTTTGTCTTTTTGCTGCCTAGCTGTAGTCCCTTTCCCCTCAAGGTATCACTGGCTAAGGTATCATCCCCCAAAAGACACTGTTGAATGTTGTTCCCTCCTCTTACCAGAAAAACCTGTTGCTTTGAGCCTGTCTGTGGGGAAGGGTATTTTGTGTCTCACTTCTGCCACACTCCCAGCCCTGGCTGACATGGGAGCCGAGAAAGCAACAGGAGTGGGTTACTGTTAAACAGCCTGGACAGCTCGTGATGCTGTCCCACTGCAGGATGGTCTGCAACTGTTCATTCGTGTTCCCCCTCCTTTATCCTTGCTATTATACACGTGTTCTCCAAAACACAGGGAAAGAGCATGAACCCAGCGGGGCTCAGCCTGCTCCTGACCTTGGGCATCGCCTGGAAGCCAGCCACGGTGGCTCGGGCACTCATTGAGAAAACAAAGCATTCCTGCACCTTCTTTCTTGAGTGCTCTTCCCCTCCACCTGGAGAAGTGTGGATCTCCTCAGGGCTGCAGCACGACTCCCCTCAGTGCAGCCATGCATTCACCAAAACACACCACTCATTATTTTTGCCCACCTCTGTAGCTGAGTGAACCTCCTGCACATGCTTCCCCTTCAAAAGAAGCCATTTTCACATGACTTTGGAGAAGGACCTAACTGCTTTCAGCGGTGCAGGTAGGAAGGTAGAGGTAGTTCTCCCCATTTTGTGCCCCTCTGACCTGTCAGACCACCAGACCTGCAGTCCCCATTCCTCAGGGACTGGATCACTGGTTTTGCGCTCTGGAAACAACTCTCATTTTGAAGTGATGGGGTGGCAGTGGCAAACAGGCTGTTTTCCTTTAATTAGAAACCCCACACTACTGGGCTCCTGAACATGCAGCCATATGATTCAGAAAAAAGCCCAACAAATAGAGCTCTTGTCCTTGTACCTCCAGCCTTGGGGACAGTGGTCTGTTCAAACACAAAACTTTCCGAACTCTGGGGCAGACCCTTGCAACAGGAACCGCACAGCTCGAGCCCAATGCTTCTTTCATCCTCTGGCGCTCATCCCTTTGCAGGCAGGGATGAAAATCCCTGCAGCAGTCAGCACTCTTGGGCACAGCAAGGCAACCCTGGCTCATCACCCTAGAGATGACTGTCAACGTGAGACGCAGCCAGGAGCTCAGTGGTCTCTGACTGCACATAATGGCCTTTATCAACAAAAAACCCTTCAGTGCAGGTCTCCCTAACTCAGTTTCTCCTTCTATAAAATGGGAGCCATGTTTCTCTAGTGCAAAGGCTACTGCACCATGGACAGCCCACGTGGACCTCCTTGGGGTCTTCAGGGGCTGCTGGATGGAGAACAGACAGGACCAAGGCAGACCATTGCTGACCACTTCAGAGGGAACTGTAGTCTCCTTCCTAGGGAACCTGATTCAGAACTTGGTTTTCCCTTGAGAGATTTATACCAAAATACAGTAAGGTCTTTCTGGAAGCGCCAGTCCTGAGTTACGTGGCTTTTAAGGCAAACCCAAGTTTGAGAGTTCCACCTCATCTCCCACCTAAACAGCAACAAGCTGTGTAACCACCAGATTATCTGGTGCACCAGATAGTTTCTTCCATCAGTTTATTTCCGACTTGAATGGCAGGAAACTTCCCTGCCTTTTTTGTGTTGTTTTCTTCCTTCTCTCATTCTCCATCTAAGGATATTACTGACATCTATCTCTTCAGAGCAGTCAAAGCACTTTTTCAAAACTTGAGACTTCCTTCCCCTTCACAGTATAGTCTCACACTGAACTATCCCAAAACTGTCTTCCTGCAGTGTCCTACCATCAGAGCACAGAAATACTGCTTTCTTACAAGAGTTGATCACAACTGCTGCTTTTCACTGTCTTGAGATAAAATACTGGGACCATTGCACACTGGTGGCCAACCAATACGTGGACTTGTGTAAAGCATTTGACTGTGTCCTGCATGACATCCTTGTCTCTAAATTGCAGAGACATGGATTAGACAGAGGAATCATTTGGTGGATAAGGAATTGGCTGGGTGGTGTCAGACTCAAAGGGTTGCAGTCAATGGCTCGATGTCCAAGTGGAAACCAGGAACAAGTGGTCTTCCTCAGGGGTCAGTACTAGGACTGGCACTGTTTAACACCTTTGTCAGTGACATGGACAGTGGGATTGAGTGCACACTCAGCAAGTTTGCTGGTGACACCAAGCTGTGTGGCACAGTCAACACGCTGGAGGGAAGGGATGCCATCCAGAGGGACCTGGACAGGCTTCAGACATGGGCCCATGCCAATCTCATGAAGTTCAACCAGGCCAGGTACAAGGTCCTGAACGTGGGTCATGGCANTGCCCCATCCCTGGAAGTGTTCAAGGCTAGGCTGGATGGGGCTTTGAGCAGTCTGGTCTGGTGGGAGGTGTTACTGCCCATGGCAGGGGGTTGGAACTAGATGATCTTTAAGGCCCTTTCTAACCCAAACCATTCTACGATTCTACTAATGCAAATGTTAATTTTTAATGACAGAACTACGGCCTTAGCAAAGAAAGCAAATTACCCAGAAAAGCACAAGCAAAGTAGTTGTTTACAAAATAAAAGCTTTTCTGAGGCAGCTCTTCCATGGAAAGTCCAGACAGCGCCACCCCACCCTTTCCACATGCAGACACAGTACCTGATACCAGGCCAGATGGTGGTAGTATCAGGTGTCTGCTGTACACTTATATCAGATACAGTAAATAATACAAAACTAATGCAAAATATCAGTTTCATTCTGTTCCTACTGACTTGAGACAGCGCTGCATGCATTACCTTATCTCTAGCTGAATGCAACACATCTGCCCAAACCCATCACTGAAGACTGAATTAAATTTCCTTGGCAGTAATATTATTACATATGCAGCATGTTTATCTAGTGCTGTCTTTTCTATTTTCTATCTTAAGTGTCTTGAAAATGTAAAAGCAATTCAATTTGCCGCCTACTCAAATACTTTCTACCAAACAACCTAATGGGTCGAACCATGTGAAAAATGGTAATGCCATTTTCTTTTGTTGGTCCCCTGAAACCAGCAAAAAGCCCTGCACACAACAAAAACAAGACATTGTTTCTCAAACAGCACATCATATGGTGGTAAAACAGAGTATGATTATGATTCGTGTTAGGAAGGAAGCGGAAAGTGGCATTTGGCAGCGAGCTGCCAGATATGGTATGGAAATAACTGGCTTATTGTATCTATGCAACTTAGCCAACATATTGTATAACCTACTTAACAAACCGCAAGTGCTTCATGCAGGTCACAAGAAGGGAGACAAAGAGGAAGATGTCGACCTTCATCCCAACAACTACCAGAGAGACACCTCAGACCCCCACACCGAACTTACACAAGCGCACTAAAAAACAAACAAACAAACAGACAAACAAACAAACCCGCTAGGTCGCAAGCAATTCTCAGAACCAATTTGCATCGCTCCGCCGTTTCCTGGAAATAGTTTACATAATGTCGCATATGTAAGACTAGAATTGTATAAAAGGTGAAAGGCTAACTTGAGTGGTGTGTGAGTGGGCGAAGCGATGGCGCCCCTCGCACCCAGCGCTGCTTGCTTATCTCCCATCAACGAACAAAGAAATTGGCTGCCAACTCCGTGTTGGCGAGATTCTTTATAACAGTATCAGTAGAAATCTTAGTTTGACATCCTTCTGAATCCCTTCTAGTATAATTATAAATACAGCAAAAGCAATACGCTTCTATTATTTTTGAGAAAGTATCTTGCACAGGCAGAGCATAATTAAAAGTAGTGCAGCACTTAAAACAAATGCAACCAGATAGGATCACACTTGTGCAACAGCCATGAGGGAAAACTGCTAGACCCCTGATGGCTATGAGAGTGTTTCAAAGTTGTCATTAAATAGAGAGGAAAGGGGAATCAAGCAGAGGAAAAATTACCTATATGACTTAATTTACGTCACCTTCAATAAAGCTTCAACAAGATACCTCATGCCTTAGAGAGCGTGTATTAATCCCTGTAAAAGCAGTACGCAATAGGAACAGCAGACCTTCCCACCATGTGTGAAGGACCTTGCTGACAGAGGGCTCTGCCCTTAGTCATGGGGGCCTGGGTCCACCTCCCCCAGTCACTGGTTGGCTGGGAGGAGGCTTCCACACCAGACAGCGCTGCAGACCTCTGCTTAACCTGGCCCCAGGAGCACACTTCCTGGGACATCAGCCCTGCAGAAAAAGGCCATGCAAGGCTGCAGGAAACTCACTGCACCTCCAAACTCTGCAAGATGGACAACCCACACAAACCCCTGAGGAACGGCAGGTTCACCTACACAAAAGGCCTTGTCCCTCTGCACACCCAGGATGTCCCCACCTATCGCCCTCCCCAAGGCTACCAAAGGCTGCCTTAATTTTACAGGAAGATTTGTGCAGTGAAGGCCACCAGGTGTGTCCTTCAAGCCTTCCTACTGACTTCCCAACCCAGTCCCCAAATCCCAAAAATGACATCTGTGGGGGCCAGGGCAAAACTGCATTCGAGCAAAGGCTCCAGCTGCCTCCTCCACACAGGAGCCTCAGGAACCGCAAGGAGATGGTCCTCCATCTCCTCACTGAGAGGCACAATGACATCTCTCCTGATGAATGACCTAGGTAGAAAAGGGAATATGCACTGGTGACGCCAGTTTCTTCCAAAGAGCTATAGTCTGACAAAAAAAGAAGAGAGAAAAAAAATAAAAAAGACTGGCAACTCCCTTGGAACACGCCAATGAAGATAACTGCCCAGTGGCCGTTAGCAGTGGGAAAAAAGGGGATCTGGTGAAAAGGATGGATATAATGCAATATTACAAATTTACCCCAGCTATGCCAGCGGGAACAAGAAAACCCGTCTTCCAACACTGAACAGTGTGAGCAAGTAGTGAAATTCACAGGTGGAGGCAGCTAAAGAAAGACGCTGAACAGCTGATGCCTAGAGGTGTTCACTCAGACTTTCTAGTTTTTAATTGTGCTAGGACAGCAGTAGTGGACCAAGCGAAACACAGAGCAATTAGCTCTGCTCTTATCTTGTTAGAAAGCCTATTGCTCATGCCTAGTGTGAATCTCACAGCCACGGTTAGGGCACCGACAGCAGGGTACAGCCACGAGGGGAACCGCTGCACAGAGAGAAATCACTGCCTTCCACCAACAAAGCAAGAGCGACTTCTCCTCCAGAAGAAAAATAAATCACTAAGCCCAAAAGGGCAAATCCACACACACACACACACGCTGGATTCACATCTCTTTGTTTTATAAAACCTGCTGAAGTGGTTCCAGGTTTCTACTTCCCCCATCTTAATCGCCACAGTATTATGCCATGTAAATACTTCTGCACCAGTTAAATGGTCTGTAAACTAAGCTAATCAAACTCAGCCAAACAGTTTAATCAGTATCCGGGAGGTCAGTAGAGGTGAAGACAGTTTTAGAGATGCTTGACTGGAAAGAGGTCACTTAGCTTTACAGAGTTAACTATCCAGCAGTGAAGTACTGAATGTTAACACACACACACACAAAATTAAATTGCAATGGTTAATAGTGCATATCTCTGGAACACAACTCTGAGCTGCTATTTCTCCTTTACTCCTGGCTAGACCAAAACAAATTTTGACCATCTTTATGAGACTGTTCAAATGCATACAGCAAACACAGAGCATTAAAGCAGATGCAACATATTGAAGAGAGCTCAATTAAAGTGTGGAATGTTTCTTGCAAATAAAGGGCCCAGAGAATAACCACCCTCCATATAAATTGCCTGATGCTATATTCCGGTAATGCTTCACTATCTTGTGGAGCTCTTCCAAAACATGACTTATTTGTGATGCTCAGTACAATGTATTCTCTCGCAGTCTAAAAGAAATTGTAAATCCAAGTTTACAGATTTTTTAATTTTTTTCTCTGCCAGACAGCCTTTTTTTTTTTTTCATACATGTGAATACATTGCTAAGAAGGGCTGCTGTACATTTCCATACTGAAATCAGTCTCATTATTTCAGAACAGATTATCTAACAAGACAAAAAAGCTAGCTGAAGGGGAAACATATTCACAGACAATTTGGGAAAAAAAAATACAGGGGCAAAAAATGCACGCAACTTAATAATCTACTAAAATTTGCACGTATTAATTGCCTAGTGCTTCTGTTTATGGGAGAATTATTCACCTGTGTTTTGCTGGATTACACTATAACGTCTAATATGTTATAGGACTGACCCCTGAGACTATTTATGGCAATACAAAGGGCAAAAAAAATCTACACACTGTGGATTTATATATATTGCGTATATAATTTTCTGGCTTTCTTCACTCACTCCCCCCACCATAAATACCTTCTCTCCCTTAAATCAAGACAGATTTCTAAAATCAAAAATACCTGACCCAGCTGTCCCCAGCCAAAACATCTTCACCAGCTACTAGGATTTCAATCAGATCACGCTGCCCATTCAGCCAATGCTCTGCGCTGTGCCTGGTTTTTAGGCTGATGCCAGGCACCGGCTCGGACAAAGTGGGTGGAGACCTCACTTGCTTGTTTAATTCCTAATATTCAGTTCAGCAAAAATATGCCGTTTATGGGTTTCTTAGCTATAGACTGCTATGAAATGAAGCTGTGTGCAGAAAACAGGATTTAATTCAAAGAGGTTTTGGACACCAGTTATTTGCATGAGGGGGTTTTTTTGCATGTCTTAGCTTAGGGGTACAAATTTTAAATTTGTAAGAAGCTACATTGACACATAACTTGAAATCTAGAAGATTTTGAAATTATCAGCCTGCTGTTAGATATTCAATGTTCATAGAATCATAGAATCCTAGGGTTGGAAGGGCCCTCTGGAGATCATCTAGTCCAACCCCCTGCCAGAGCAGGGCCACCTTAGAGCAGGTTACACAGGAACCCATCCAGGCGGGTTTTGAATGTCTCCAGAGACGGAGACTCCACCACCTCCCTGGGCAGCCTGTGCCAGGGCTCTGCCACCCTCAAGGTAAAGAAGTTCCTCCTCATGTTTAGGTGGAACTTATTTGTTATAAAACTTGTTTGTTATATTTCACTTATTTGTTATAAAAGACAACACTTCTTTTTAACTGGTTTAGTTCCACAACAGTTAACTGTATTTTTGAAAATCGGAGAGGGAAATGTTAAAACCTGAATGGTTTAAAATTAAGTCACCAACACTCATCAAGTCGGCCAAACTTGCTAGGATTCACACATCTGGCACAGACTGTGCCGAGCACTTCACAGAACAGTTTCAATTGCAGTTTACTGGTTGTACAATAAATGTTTGCTTCTTGGGTCTAAAAAATTCAACACTGAGTCTGTAAGAGCTCAGTTTCTAAAAAAGCACCCTTGATTTTATAGTTACAGATGAGAAGGTTAAAATATGCTTTAAATAAAAAAGAAGGGAAAAAAAAAAGCCAGACATTATTTTTTCCCCCTAACAAAGCTAAAAAAAGATAGTATGAAATCTAAATTTCAGACAGGAAATACTCACTTTCCTAGTTAAAGACACACATACACACACCAAAAAAAAGACTCTATAAAAAGCTTTCAGCTACAGTAAAATTGGAGTAGATATTTAACCTCACAGTGTAGCACGGCATGACCTGGTGTGACTACGGACTGCTGTAGGGGCATAATCCATATGATGGAGAATAGAAAATTCCAGTGAATGAGTCCATCGGCATCTTCTGTGCAAAACTGGCTCAATGGCAAGGATCGACATCTCACAGATTAAAAAAAAAAAAGTGTCAGCTTCTGCATTTTGAGAGTAGTTAAATTTTTTTTCCATCCTGCAATATTTTGCAAATTCTAAGCGATAACATTTGGAGTGTTACCAGCTAAAATATGCTGGCTCCTTATGGTGTGCTGCCACAGATTTTGCAAACTATCACGGGGTGACAAGGGTTTTCCCTACAGCTTCAGGAGAACACGTAGCAGAGAACATAAATACATCCTCTCCCTGCTGTACTTAGGCTGGAGAAACACCAGAAATACAGAAATTAGGGGCTGTGGCTTCAGGGGTTTAATCATGAAAGAAAAGTCAGTAAAAATTAGGGGTCCTCCTAAGCAGACACAGTTCCTCTCTCCCTGCTGGCAGATGCTCAGGTAAGCTCGCTGTGGGGACCTCCCATGGCCACATCCTCGCAGGTTATCCCAGAGCTTCCTGAGCCTTTTTCTTAAGAGAGCACGTTTTGATGACCTTCCCTCCTACTGAATATTACTGTTTCCTGTCCTATCCACCTTGCCCATGGTGCAAAGTTACTCCCTTCCCTGTTTTTTTTATTTTTGCTAAAAAAAAGTATCTTGGCCAAAAAATTGCTACCTGGCTTGCAATTTCAGTATTTCCATAATCCGACCACAGAGCAAAACCCTGCGTTTTACACCCCACACCCTGTCCTCTCCAGCCCACGTCTCCAACCTGTTGAGATGATTTTGAAACCTGAGGCACGTTATTCCTTCTGCTGCATCATTCAGGAAAACACTGGCTAGGACTGGGAGCAGGACAGACCTCGGTGTGGCAAAACAGAGTATGATAATGATTCGTGTTAGGAAGGAAGTGGAAAGTGGCAGTTGGCAGCGAGCTGCCAGATATGGTATAGAAAATAACTAGCTCTATGCAACTTAGCCAACATGTTGTAACCTACTTAACAAACCGCAAGCGCTTTATGCAGGTCACAAGAAAGGAGACAAAGAGGAAGACTTTGATCCTCATCCCAATGACCACCAGAAGGGCTCCTAAGGCCCCCGCACCGAACCTATGCAAGCGCATTAAAGGAACCGCCAGGTCACAAGCAATTCTCAGGACCAATTTGCATAGCTCCGCCGTTTCCCGGAAATAGTTTACATAATGTCACATATGTAAGACTAGAATTGTATAAAAGGTGAAAGGCTAACTTGAGCGGTGTGTGAGTGGGCGAAGCGATGGCATCCCTCAAACCCAGCGCTGCTTGCTTATCTCCCATCAACGAACAATAAAGAAATTGGCTGCCAACTCCGTGTTGGCGAGATTCTTTATAACAAATTTGGTGACCCCAACGTGATTCTCTCTACCCCTGTGGGCCGAAGCGGAACCTGTCAGGAGGGCGCCCCCACTTTTTTTTGTAGTGGTCTTGCAGGGAAGTAGAAGCCACCCATGGAGAGGGAATCTATTCGATGAGAGGTAAGCAAGGAACTTTGAGCTCCCAGAAGGACTACAGTTTCTTTTACCCATAATTCTTGTGCACAACGATCCAGGTCAGAACATCAGGCTGTAAGTATCACTTGGTCAGGTGGTGAGTGAGGTCGGTGAATGAGTGTCGGTGAATGAGTGAGACGTAACTCGGTTACAAAGCGAGTGCGGAGTCCTTCTAACCTTGGTTCCGTCACCCCACCAGGGGAGCAGCAGGTGAAGCGATGAAGCGAAAGACGGGATCCATTAGGGATCGGGGAGTGGTTACTATTTGAAGAAGGGACAAAGCGAAAGATAGGACCCAGGGATCGGGGAGTGGTTACTATTTGAAGAAGGGACCTCAGGAACAATGGGGCAAGGTGCTAGGAAAGCAAGGGCCCCAGGCATTAAGGGAGCAAGAAGACATCATTACCCCAAGTCCGCCCATTAGAGGTGATGTGGTCAAATTGGGAAAATGTAGAAGAGACCAAATCCAAGAGTAAAAATGGTCCAGTTCTGTATAGCAGAATAGACGAAGGAGAAAAATAAGGCCACAATATGACTCACTCAAGGGATAGATCTATCCAGCTATAAATCTGTACGTACACAATAAGGAACCCTTCAGTGAAGAGGAGGGAAGTTACATTACATGTTGGAAAGGACAAATCTGGCCGGTCCGGGTTTTTAAACTTAAAGCTAAGAAAGAGGAGGAGATAGAACCCAAAAGAACAACTTGGGATCCCCTTGATAACCTCCCTCCTCCTCCATATTCCCCTGATCCCCTTCCCCCTTCCCTTGTTCCTCAGC
>VXBO01006471.1:24778-35859 GCA_013400135.1 Rhinoptilus africanus | reverse complement strand
CCTCCCCAGCACAGCCCCTTTTGCCCTCCCCAGCAAAGCCAGAGGTGCCACCCCCACAGCCACCCCCCCTGCCCGTGCCAGTGACCGAAGGGGACTACGAGGAGGGCTTCGAGCCACCCGACTACGATGACTGTGAGTGATGAGCCAAGGGGCTCTGGGGCACCCCAGGCCCCCCATCCCTGAGGAGCTCTGCCCGGCCCCTTGGGTAGCACCCACCCCTGCCCACCCCACCCTAAGGGGGTGTCCCAGCCCCTCCCCATCTGCACCCGCAGTAGCGTATGGGCCGCCCCCCCCGCTGAAACCCAGGAAACACCCGGACAAAGGGGACAAGATGGAGACAGACGAGGAGAAACTCAAACCTTGTGAGATATCAGCAGGGGCTGGGTGCCAGGGTGGGGGGCACGTCCCTGGAGTGGCACATCCATGGGGTGGGTGGCATGTCCCAGGGTGGGTGGCACATCCATGGGGCAGGTGACATGTTTTCAGGGCTGCTGGCACATCCCCAGGGCCGGTGGTACATCCATAGGGTGGGTGGCATGTCCCTGGGGTGGGTGGCATATTCCCAACAGCTGCTCTCCCATCCCAGGGAAGCCCAAGAAAGGTGGCAGCAGCAAGGAAGAGGAGGAGGAGGAGGGCCCCTGGGCAGAGGAGAAGGGCTGGGACCGCAAAGGTGGGTGCCAGCCTCCTGTCCCTATCCCCTTGCCCCCATCCACCCAGGCTCTGCACCCCCTCATGCACCCCTTTTCCAGGAAAACCCAAAAAAACAGGAGGGAAGAAGTGGGAGCCGGACGAGGACGAATGGGCCCCTCCAGAGGAGGAGACAAGTGAGTGTCCTCCCCGTTCCTGGGGGGAGAGTGGGCACCTCACTGTGGGGGTGCCCATCACCTTCTCCACCCACCCCATTGTCCCCAGAATGTCCTCCCATCGGCCTGGAGTCCCACCGCATCGATGACGACCAGATCCTGGCCTCCTCCATGCTGCGCCATGGGCTGGGTGCCCAGCGCGGGCGCCTCAACATGCAGGTGAGTGTCACCCACCCCACGTCCCCACTCCCTTGCCTGTGGAACCCCCCACCCATGTCCTCCTCACCATCCCCACCCCAGGCAGGCACCAACGAGGACGATTTCTTCGACGGGGCTTGGTGTGCCGAGGACGACAGCCGGGCGCACTGGATCGAGGGGGACACCCGCCGCACCACTAAGTTCACCGGTGTCATCACACAGGGCCGCGACTCCCAGATCCAGTACGGGGATGGGCAGGAGGGGAAGGATCTGGGGACACAGGGTGGGGGGCATCTTGGGGACAGCCCCTCCCAAACTGTCCCCTTCCTCCCACAGCGAGGACTTTGTCACCAGCTTCTATGTGGGCTTCAGCAACGACAGCCAGAACTGGGTGATGTACACCAATGGCTATGAGGAGATGGTATGGGACCCCGAAAGGGGTGGGGTGGGACGAGGACAACAGGGACCCTCTGCTCCCCCTCAGCTACATCTCACCCTCCTCGTCAGATGTTTTACGGCAACGTGGACAAGGACACACCGGTGCTGACCGAGTTCCCTGAGCCCATGGTGGCCCGTTACATCCGCATCTACCCCCAGACATGGAATGGCAGTCTCTGCCTGCGCCTCGAAGTGCTGGGATGCCCCCTCTCCAGTAAGAGCCACCCCAAAACTGGGGGTACACCACCAGTGACAGGGCCACAGCTCCCCAGCCCCCCAGCGCTGTGTCTCTGTCCCCTCTGCAGCCATCAGCAGCTACTATGCCCAGCAGAATGAGGTGACCTCCACCGACAACCTGGATTTCCGCCACCACACCTACAAGGACATGAGGCAGGTGAGCACCTTGGTGGGGTGCGCTCCCCCGTGGCGGTGGATGCCGCCCTGGGAGGTGGGCTCAGCCCTCCGAGCGCTGCCCCCCCCATCGCCCGCTCCCTCTGCGCCCGCAGCTGATGAAGGTGGTGAACGAGGAATGTCCCACCATCACCCGCATCTACAACATCGGCAAGAGCTCACGGGGGCTGAAGATCTATGCCATGGAGATCTCCGACAACCCGGGCGAGCATGAGACGGGTGAGGACGGGAGGGTGGAGGACATGCGGCCGCGGTCCCCTGGCACAGGCAGGGTGCGGGTGCCATGCTGAGCCTGCCCCCGCGCTGCCCGCAGGCGAGCCCGAGTTCAGGTACACGGCAGGGCTGCACGGGAATGAGGTGCTGGGCCGGGAGCTGCTGCTCCTGCTCATGCAGTTCCTGTGCAAGGAGTACCAGGACGGCAACCCCCGGGTGCGGAGCCTGGTGACCGAAACCCGCATCCACCTCGTGCCCTCCCTCAACCCCGACGGCTACGAGCTGGCCCGCGAGGCGGTAAGGGGACAGTGGGGGGGTGGGATGGGACAGCGGGACAAGGGGACGGGATGGCGGGATGCAGCCCCGGGGCTCACTGCTGCCCTGGGCTGCCTGCAGGGCTCCGAACTGGGCAACTGGGCACTGGGCCACTGGACAGAGGAGGGCTATGACCTCTTTGAGAACTTCCCCGACTTGGCTTCGGCGCTGTGGGCGGCCGAGGAGAGGAGGCTGGTGCCCCACAAGTTCCCCAACCACCACATCCCCATCCCGGAGCACTACCTGTCCGAGGATGCCACGGTGAGTGCCGGCACAGGGTCCAGTGGCAGAGCAGTGATGTGGAGATGGTGTCTCACACCGCCGTGTCCACCGTGGCAGGTGGCGGTGGAAACACGGGCCGTGATGGCGTGGATGGACAAGAACCCCTTCGTGCTGGGAGCCAACCTACAGGGTGGGGAGAAGCTGGTGTCCTACCCCTTTGACACGTCCCGGCCCATCAGTGAGATGCCGGCAGCCGCCCCTCGGCCACCAGATGACTACGAGGACGACAATCCTGAGCTGCAGGAGACGCCCGACCACGCCATCTTCCGCTGGCTCGCCATCTCCTATGCATCAGCCCATCTCACCATGACCGAGACCTTCCGTGGGGGCTGCCACACGCAGGACATGACCAACGCCATGGGCATTGTGCAGGGGGCCAAATGGCACCCCCGGGTTGGCAGTAAGTGGTGTGCCACACTGTACGGCATCGGCTTGCCTGCCCCATGCTCCCACCCCACCAAGGTGCGAGCTGGCTGGGCATGTGGTTGTTTGTCTTGCAGGCATGAATGACTTCAGCTACCTGCACACCAACTGCCTGGAGCTCTCCATCTACCTGGGCTGTGACAAGTTCCCCCACGAGAGCGAGCTGCAGCAGGAGTGGGAAAACAATAAGGAGTCGCTGCTCACCTTCATGGAGCAGGTAGGAGCTGGGCAGTGTCAGGCAGGGAGGTGGGTGGCTGCCCTGCCCCACACCGCTCCTCTCATCCTCTTTCCTCACGTAGGTCCATCGGGGCATCAAGGGTTTGGTGACAGACCAGCAGGGAGAACCCATCGCCAACGCCACCATCATCGTGGGGGGCATCAACCACAACATCAAGACAGGTAGGGTGTGGGGCAGGGCGTGGGGCAGGGTGCCAGCAGCGCCCCACTGCCACCTTCACACCCCGCTGCCTCCCCTCGCTGTTCACAGCCAGCGGCGGGGACTACTGGCGCATCCTGAACCCAGGCGAGTACCGCGTCTCGGCTCGGGCCGAGGGCTACAACCCCAGCGTCAAAACCTGCAGCGTCTTCTATGACATCGGGGCAACCCAGTGCAACTTTGTCCTGTCGCGCTCCAACTGGAAACGCATCCGGGAGATCATGGCCATGAATGGGAACCGGCCTATCCGCCGCATCGTGCCCGGCCGTCCCATGACACCCCGTGAACGCATGCGCCTGCGTATGCGCCTCCGGCACCGCATGAGGCTCCGGGAGCAGATGAGGCTGCGGCGACTCAATGCCACCACAGCCGCCAGCAGCCCCACAGCCCTGCCCCCCACTACGGCCCTGCCCTTCCCCTTCAGCAGCACCACCTACGCGCCCTGGAGCCAAGAGCCACCCACAGCCAGCACCTGGGAGATGGAGACCGAAACGGAGGTGGTGACCGAGCTGGTGACAGAGATGGAGGCCTGGGAGCTGGGCACGGGGACAGTGCAACCCTTCACCACGGCCGAGACCTACACCGTGAACTTTGGTGATTAGGAGATGCTCGTCCCCTCGCTCCTGCCTCAAGCCAAGGCTGGCCGCTCGTGGCCGGTTTGGTTTCGCCTGCCACAGGCTCTGGCATCCGCTTCTGAAGTCTTCCTCAAGCCCTGGGCAGCCTGCCCCGGGTGGGCTCCAGCTCCTCACCCGCACTGCTTCCTAGGACTGCAGGGCACGCCGTGCCCACACTCACCCCACGGCTGGGCGGCTGCAGAGCATCCCCCTTGCCAGGCTCCAGGGCCAGGCAGGAAAGGACGTGCTGCCCCAGCCCTTGGGGCTGGGCAGTGCCAGCCCTTGCCTGGCAGGGGAGGGGGCCATGCAGGACCCATCCCTTGCCCCATCCCCATCTCCCGGCACGGTGGGGTCGGCGGGGTGGTCCCACTCTCCAGGGCAGGGCCCGCACGGAGGCAGACGCAGCCCCTGTCCCCTCCACACAGTTTTTTGTTACACAAATAAATCAAGTTATATTGGTACGAGCATCTTCTCCCTCCCGTGCCCCGGCAGCTCCATGGCAGCCCTCCTGGGAGGGCAGATGGGGGTGACACGCAGGCAGTGGCCCCCTCCGAGGGGCCAGGGCTTTATCAAGTCTGTGCTCTGCCTGCTCAGTCAGTGCCCAACCTCCATGTCCCCATCATCATCCTCGGCCCCGAAGCCAGAGAAGCTGATGGGCTGGCAGCTGAGGTCGCGCAGGTTGACGAGGCAGGCGGTCTGCGTGGTGCTGAAGACAGGCACTGTCACCAGCAGGACCTGCTGCCCGTCCTCCCCTGCAAAGACAGGCAGGCATCAAGCAGACAAGCCCCCATTTGGCACCCCAGCACTGGGCCCCAGCCCTGAGGGAGGGGGTGCTGCAGGCGGCAGGACTCACCTTTGAGCAGCTTGGACTGGAAGCGGGGAGCATTGCCGCAGAAGTAGACATGAGGACAGTCAGTGAGGACGAAAGGGTCTGATTTGTAAAAGGGGTAGCAGCCTGGGAGGGACAGAAATTAGGGAACATGCACCTGCACCCCTTCGGAGGACAAATGTCCCTCAGCCTCAGTGCCCGCCCAGCTCTCGCCTTACCCAGGGTGTCCGGGGCTGTGGGGCTGATGTGTCCCGCCAGCAGCGTCCACTCCAGGATCTCCAGGTAGTCATCCATGCTGCTGTATTTGAAGATGTCGCTGACATTTTGCCCTGATGTCCCCAAAACCCTACATTTTGGGGGAAGGAAGGAGAGATTCGGACAGCTGTACTTGCCATGACTTCCCCTGCGATCCTACACCGCCCGCAGTTGTCAGAGCTGGTGGCACACGAGGCTTTTTTACCTGATTCCATCCAGGTCAGCCTGGTAGGGGTTGGTGACCAGCCGGAGCGTGGAGTAGGCGCTGGCGAGGGGCAGCATGCAGCGGTGCAGCGGCTGCTGGGGCAGTGTGTAGTTGGTGGGGTCAAACTCACCAGGCATCACGTCCACAGGCACCGAGGTCTGTGGGCAAATGGGGATTACCGGGCTTGGCCAAACCACCCTCCTTCAAAGGGGCTCAGAGCAAAGCCCTGATCGGAGCTTGCTCTGCCTCGCTCCCCGATTTGGCTCCTGCCACTTCCCCACAGGAAGCCCAGCCTGGCTTCACCACACAGAGCAGATGGCAGGAGAAGGGTCTGAAGCTGGGCTGTGCGCTGCCTCCTCCTCTTGCTGCGTTCCCGAATGGCACCATACACAGCAGAGCTCAAAGGGAAGGTGGGGGCTGGGGAAGGGGCTTTTGCCACCCCCCACCCCAGGCTGCTGGCGGAGCGTTGCTTCCCTGGCTCGGGAGCCAGGCTCCCTCCCCCAGAAGGTACCCAGTTCCCCAGTCAACCCTACCCTGCTCCAAGCACTCACACAAAGCTGCATCAGGATCTCATCCAGCATCTTCACGGCCTCCACACTTGCTGCCTGGGTCTTCTTGGTCAAGTACTTGGCCTGGGTCAGTGGGGAGACAGTGAGGGAACAGCCCTGGGCCACATCTGATCCCTCCTTCCCCACCTCCGTGGAACTCCCTGTGCCAGCCCAGGCCCCGGAGAGCATTGCCGAGGCTGAAGATCCCTTGCCCACCGTACCTTGTTGATGGTGTCCCGGCTCTGTGCGTTCTGGCTCAGCAGGTTCCCCGCCAGGATGACGCGGGAGATCTGTGCGGCGCAGCTCTGCTGGCCCTCAGCGCCCAGCTGCCCCGTCACCACATCCACCAGCAGCTGCGTGCTCAGCAGGGACTCGCCGCTCCCGCTGCCCAGCCCCAGCCCTGACACCAGCAGGACGAACCTGGGCGGAGAGGCGGGGGCAGCACGCCATGCTCCCTGCCCGCCCCAGTCCCTGCCTGCGCAGCCACACCAGGGCTGCCCACATGGAGAGCCAGGTGTGGGGAACAGCGATCCCCATCCGCCACCGAGGCACCGGGGGGCAAATGGGGGAGATGGGGAGGGACTCTTTTCCAAGGAGTCATGGTGTTGCTTTTCCTGCCCTTGCAGGGTTTGGATGCAGCGGGGCCGGCAGAGCAAACCCCCTTTCCCCGCTGCAGGGAAGGAGGATGAGGGGAGCATCAGGGACTCATGGGGCAGATGGGGAGGGTCCAAAGGAAGCCAGGAAGATGCCCAGGGGGCTGGAGCCCCTCTGCTGTGGGGACAGGCTGAGAGAGCTGGGGGGGGTCAGCCTGGAGAAGAGAAGGCTCCAGGGAGACCTTCCAGCCCCTTCCAGGCCCTCAAGGGACTCCAGGAAAGCTGGGGAGGGACTCTGGAGCAGGGAGGGGAGCCATGGGACGAGGGGGAAGGGTTTTACACTGACAGAGGGGAGATTTAGCTGAGATCTGAGGCAGAAATTCTTTGGTGCGAGGGGGGTGATCCCCTGGCGCAGGTTGCCCAGAGAAGCTGTGGCTGCCCCATCCCTGGAGGGGTTCAAGGCCAGGTTGGACGGGGCTTTGGGCAACCTGGGCTGGTGGGAGGTGGCCCTGCCCATGGTAGGAAAGATGATCTTTAAGGTCCCTTCCAACTGAACCCATTCCATGATTCTATGAAATGGTCCCCAGGGCTCGGGGATCGGGCAGGGGACATGGTGCCACCCGCACTCCCATTGCTCTGGAGACTCACCGATCTGAGCTGGGGCCTTTCCAGGGCAGTGGCCGGGGCAGGCTCGCAAAGCAGTGATCCTCCACCAGGAACTTGCCACCGTCCTGCTCAGAGCCATACACGGCAAAGATGGTCCCTATGGCAGAGAGCGGGTGGTCAAGCCCCCAGCCAGAGCCTGCAAGAGGGCTCTCACTGAGAAGCCATCGTCCCCTTACCTGTCACTAGCTTCTGCACCTCGACGGCTCCTTCCAGTTTGATCCGCTGCAGCTCATCCTCCAGGATCAGCTCATCGGAGGGGTGGATGTACTTGGGCTGGGGCGGCTGAGGCACCAGGTTGTGCTGGGACGGGGAGGACAGGGCAGGCTGTGATGGCCTCGGTGAGGCTGAGCTGCCCCAAAGGGCCCTTCCCCCCACAGCCAAACCCCGCAGGTGGAAACCAGAGCGCGGGCCCGTGACTCATGAGCGCTGCTGCCGCCGTGGCCCCCCCCCACCGGCCAACACCCCCGCTGCTGCTTCAAAGCTGCGAGCCAGCTGCACAGCACCCAGGCGAGCCGGTTTCACTTAACGCTTCCCCGCAGCATGCCGGCGAAGCAAACACGAGCACGGCTCCCTGGCCAAGGAGGAAGTGGCTCAGCCAGGTGGCAGGGGCCGGAGCTCTGGCTAGGCTCAGGAAACGTGTTTGCAATCACCGCCTGGGCAAGCACTCCGCCACCTTCGACCCCTGCCCGGCAGGCACAATGCTAACCTCATGCCGTGACCAGCAGGCTCCAAACATCCCAATGTGCTCCCTGAGAGCCAGCTGGGAGCACACGGGCCCCCGGCACCGCATGGGGACAGCAGAGCTTTCCCGACGCCCCCCTCATCCTCCTCCCCTGCAGCAGGGAAAGGGGGTTTGCTCTGCCAGCCCCGCTGGATCCAAACCCTCCAAGGGCAGGAAAAGCAGCACCAAGCAGGCGCACACAGGATGCATGCTGGCACAAAGGGGTGGCACCAGGAGCGGCACCAGGAGCGGCAGTGCCCAGGGACGGGGCAGGCAGAGAGAAGAATGTGCCCAGGGACAGGGTAGGCACCAGCTCCCCAGGTCAAAGCTCGGCGGTTCCCTTTGCTCGGCTAAGGAAGTGATGGGAAGCCACCTGAGGCCCTGATGTCTGTTGGCACGTCCCCCAGAGCCATGCAGAGGAGGAGGGAGGGAACGTCCCGGCCATTACCTCCTCGCTGATCTCCTGCAGGATGGAGGGCTGCAGCTGCATCGCCTTGAAGAGCGTCCCCACCACGCAGCACTTCTCGCCCGTCCGCAGCTCAGAGAGCTTCCTCAGTACCACATCATTCCCTGCAGAGAGAAACGGGGCTCAGCCGGCCTCACGGATGGCCACGAAGGCAGGCAAGGCTCATGGCTGGCTGGGACCAACTCAAAGGGTTCAAGAGTGTGGAGGCCAGCAAGAGGCAGTGGGGGAATGTTTCAAAGCCTCTCATCTTTCCTGAAGGCCTGGAGCCGGATCCACATGTGTAGGCCAGATGGGGCCAATGGAGCATGCCAGAGAGACAGCACTGCCTGCAGGCATTTCCTCTGCCTTGAGGGGGAGGAAAGCCGGGTCATGCCGGGGACTGCAGCTCCCAGCCACCACCCAGGACAGTGTGCAAAGCTCCCGCTGCGCCCATGGATCCAGCTGTGCCCAGGAAGGGTGGATGTATGGGTCTGGGATTGCCCCACCTGGGCACAGCACTGGTGCTCTCACCCTTGGGCACGAGGGGCTGGTGTTCCTGCTCCCCAGACAGGAGACGACCCAAACATCTCACTCGAATTGGACAGGCAGGAGAGATCGTTCACCACCCCCAAGTCTGACCTCTGCCAGGGCCGGATCCTCAACCTGGGATCCCTGCTGGAAGCCAGGATCCCCATCACAGCCGGGCAATTGGGAAGATCCCAGCATGAAGACAGGCTGCTATGGAGGGTTAGGGTTTCCTCTCCATGAAAGGCACAAACAGGTCCCTGGGCTTTAGACAGGGATCCACAGGGAGATACGGGCTGGGGGAACCAACCCTCAGGAGATGCAAAGAGCATCACAGCCCCAGCACTTCATCATCTTTGTGGCTGGGGAGCATCTGCAGACAGCAAAAAAATGCATCTCCCTCAGCACAAGCTGAGCTCAAGCCTTCTCACCTCACGAATGAGGGCCCAGAGAGGCTTCAGCCCCACCCTTTACGAGACTGAGGGACTTCTCTTTCCCCCGGTTTCAATCAAGCTGTGAAGCCCATCCATCCCGAGCCTCAGGGCCGGGAGGGAGGAGGACTGGCTGCCGCACTGCGCTGGCGCTGCGAGAGCTGCTGGGCTCCTCTCCCAGAACAACACTGCCAGAGCCCGCTGCCGTGCCAGACCCTCCGTCAGGTCATCCTTTCTGGTCATGGGATGTTTCTCCCTCCAAACTCTCCCTTTGCTAATCACGCGCCTGCTGAACGTGACTGCTGTCCGGGGGAAAGCACCCCGCTGCCATCACAGGCACCCCAGGCTCAGTGGAGCTGGAAACACGGGTTCATCCATCCCAGGAATACAAACACTCGGAGTCAGAAAACACAATCCCGTTTTAGTTTCTTATTCTTGGCTCTGACCCCCGAAATGTGTGTGTTTAGGGGGAGGGGGGCTGCTCTCTCCAGATTTTGCCTGCAAGCACTTCTTGCTGTGAGACAAACCCCAGAAATTGCATCCCATCGCGTGACTCCGGGAAGCGGAGCTTTACGAAACCGCTGCTTCCCATCACCCCTGGCAAAATCCAGGGTTATGGCGCAGGGGCGGCCAGCCAAGGAACGACATCCGCTGTGGAACCAGCACAGCCTGGCGCAAGCTTTGCCTCCCCACACAGCCCCTGGGGCTGGGGAAAGAAAAACAAGCAGTCAGCCCAAAAACCTCCACAGAAGGCCAAAGTCAAAAGCTTGGCTGGCCTGAGAACGGTGAAATTCGATAATGGGCTTTTATGGCACTGGGGGAGCCATGTGCTGTGCCGAGGCTGGCCAGAAAGCGCAGCCAACATGCCCTGGCAGCAGGAAGCTGGTGGCTTCATCCAGCACTGCCGTTACACCTTCGGATGGAAAGTCTCGGGTGTTAGGATCCCACCCGCCAACCGCTCACGCAGCCCTGCAGGCAGGGAAATGGCCCCCCCCGCAGTGCAACCTGCGCCTCTCCCATCCCCGGACAAACCTCACGCTTCACTCGCACTGCTGACAGCCAGCGGAAGGTTTGAGCCGGTCTGGTGAGACGAAAAAAGAAAAAGGTTTTCTCCGCACAGGTGGTGTTTAAATGTTGGGACGCTGTCCGGCAGAGAAACCACCCCAAAAAATCCACCCGTGGGTTATTTGACCCCTTAATGTGTGTGTAAGCTTAGGACCTGCTGGCCAACTTGTGCTGAAAAATTTGCAAAAAGCTTCTAGCCCATGGTCGGGGCGGCTTTGTCCTCCTTTCCCACAGCAGGGGGGGTTCCCCAAAGGGACTCACCCCACTTCTGTCGCGCCCGCGCCTCCAGGACGGGCCGCATCTGGATGAGGCGGGCGGCGTAGATGTGCGCGTACTGGCGGCTGAAGCTGCGCTCGCCCAGCAGGAAGGGCTGGGAGCAGTCCGTGTACGCTGAGACCGGCACCCGGGTGAAGGTGGAAGCCTCGGCAGAGGGGGGGGTCAGCAAACCCTGCGCCGTGGGGGCCGCCTGCTCTGCGAACATGGTGGGCGCCAGGCCGTAGCAGCGGGGGCGGACACCGGAGGGTTTTAACGGTGGGGCTGGAAAGCAAAGGGGGAAAATTAAGGATCCTGGCAAATTCCTGGCACCCCCCAGCCAATGCCATCACCACTAAGGTGCCACAAATCCCTCCCTGGAGGTGGCCCCCACCCCCCAACTGACCCCCTCA
>VXBO01006469.1:0-19867 GCA_013400135.1 Rhinoptilus africanus | reverse complement strand
GGGCGGGGCCGCGCAGGCGGGGCCGGGGCGCCGTCCCGCCGCCATCATTATCATGAGCGTGGCGCTACGGAACGCCCAGCGGGCCGTGCCGGTGCGTCGAGCCCCGCTCCGCCGCGCCGTGTGCGCCCTACGGGCCGCCCTGGGCGCCTCTCGCTTCGACGTGGGGCTGGTCTGCGCTGGCAATGGGCTGATGCGGCGTCTCAACAGCGCTTACCGGCAGCGCTCGGAGCCCACCGACGTCCTCTCCTTCCCCTTCCACCAGGTGGCGGCGGGGGAGCTGCCGCGGCCGCGCTGCCGCGACGAGTACAACTTGGGGGACATCTTCCTGGGGGTGGAGTACATCCACCAGCAGTGCCGCGCCACCGGGGAGGACTTCGAGAGCGTCCTGGTGGTGAGTCCCGCCGCGGGCTGCCCGGCCCGCTGCGGTCAGCCGTCCCCCGGCTCCTGCGCTGCAGGGAAGGACAGCCGTAGGGTGTCCCGCAAGGACAGGGTAATGGCTGCCGCTTTTCTAGCCCGGCCGGGCTAAACAAGGAGGCGATGATCTCACAGCTTACCCTGAAAGATTAAATCTGTGTTTTAAAACTTACTTATTTTAACTGGTGAATTCGGACACTACCTGATCTTTGCCGTTTCGCATACAGAGTAACTGGCTTTTCCCCACGGGTTCTAGCAAAATGGTAAATGATCTGGTAGGGGGTTAGCCCTGGTCACCTCCATCCCCTGGTTTGTGTGGGGCAGACTGTGGCACTGGTGCCAGGGCTGGCTGTGAAGGTGAGCTGCTGGCGTTCAGGTGAAGTTTGTAATATGTGTCGTTTGCTCTTGCCTCTTCACACAGGTGACAGCAGCCCACGGGTTGTGCCATTTGCTCGGCTACCAGCACAACACAAAACGCGAGTGGCAACAGGTACAGCAGTGCCCTGAAGCCAGGGAGGGTGTGTGGCGTACAGCCTGTGTCAGGTTGTACCCGGGTGGAATGCATCTCCCTGTCTCACACCCCTGTGGCAGGGAACCCACGGGAACAGCCGGCCAGATGGGCGGCTCAGCAGGGCTGTAGCTGATGTTGATGGTGGTGTTGGCAGGTGCTGAGACCCTGCTAGTCCAGCCGTGGAGCACAGTGCCAGCGGCGCTGACCGTGACTTCTCTCCTTCACCCTCCTCCCGCAGATGTACCAGAAGGAGGTGGAGATCTTGGAGGACCTGAACCGGCTCACAGGTGCCAGCCTCCGTCCGCTGACCACGGGCCTCTTCTGAGGGAGCCACGTCAGGGACCCCGTGGCCGCCGCTTCCCGCCCGGGCACCAAGGGGTCAGGCTGCTGCTGGGGCCACCCCAGATGTGGCGCGGCACAGGGATGGCGCCGCAAGGCTCCGTCTGCCTCCTGCTGGGCCTGGCCACACTCACCCTCCTGCCACTTGCTGCCACCCAGCCGCCACCCGCTGCCCTCCACGCTGGCCACGCCGCCTCCTCACTGCCCGCCGTCGCTGCCACGCCACGCACCAGGTGAGGGGTGGTGTCCCCCGGCCACCATGGGCCCGGCAGGGCCATGCCCGGGCAGCAGCCCCACTCCACCCCTACCCTCGGCCCAGCGCAGGCCCACATGCCAGTCCTGCCTGCCAGGCCAGTGCTGCCTGCCAGGGTCAGCCCTGCTTCCCCCGGGATCCTCCCCTCATCGCAGCCTGCTGCGTGGTGTCCTGAGGGGATATGGTGTGTCCCCTGCACCAGCAATCTGCCGTGTCTCTGAGCCATCAGCTGCTGGGCGTGTAAAGTCCTTCTTCACCTGCTGATGTTGTTTGGGTCATTTCTTTGCCACCACTGCAGCTGTCTGGGGGCTTTTCTGCTGTGACCGTGGCCTGTGGGACCCCATTCATCTGCCCTGCGGCAGGTGGTGTGTGCCCATATTCCCTGTCCCTCTTGAATGTGACCTTCCACCTTCATATTCAGCTCATGGGAATTGGCCTGAGTGATGTGCCGATGGTTTCATCATTCTCACCACACACCACATTACCCTCAAGAAGTGCAAGACATCAGGTGTTTGCTCCTTGGCCCCCGACATCCTGCCCCACCACAGGAAAGGCTTGTGGTATGTCCACACTCAAAGAGTTGCGGTCAATGGCTCAATGTCCGAGTGGTGACAAGTGGTGTTCCTCAAGTCAGTACTGGGACCGGTGCTGTTTAGTATCTTTGTTGGCAACATGAACTGTGGGATTGAGTACACCCTCATCNCCTGGAGAAGAGAAGGGTCTGGGGCGACTTTATGGTGCCCTTCCAGTACTTAAAGGGTGCCTACAGGAAAAATGGGGAAGGATTCTTATGTATAGTGATAGAATGAGGGGTAATGGTTTTAAACTGGAATAGGTTAGATTTATGTTAGATATCGTGAAGAAATTCTTTACTGTGAGGGTGGTGAGACACGGAACAGGTTGATGAAGGAAACTGTGGATGCCCCATCCCTGTAAAGTGTTCAAGGCCAGGTTGGATGGGGCTTTGAGCAACCTGTACTCGTGGGAGGTGCCCCTGCCCATGGCAGGGGGGTTGGAACTAGATGATCTTTAAGGGCCCTTCCAGCTCCAACCATTCTATGATTCTATATGCCACCTTGGTGATGTCCCATGAGGAGACCCTGGTGGCTCCCCCAGCACCTGCAGCATGCACTGCTCTGCCTACCCCTACTTCATCCCTGTCCATCTTCTGAGAACCACAGACTCATGAAAGAGGAACCATTTCCATCCCAATAGAGTTGTCCCACATGATTGTGGGGTAAAAAAAAACGTGTAAAAGTTTTAAACTCCCCAAAGTAATTGTATTGCTTTGTTCTCCCCAGATACCTTTTGTATGATGTAAATCCTCCCGAAGGGTTCAACCTTCGCAGAGATGTCTACATTCGCATTGCTTCCCTTCTAAAGACCTTGCTGAAAAGTGAAAACTGGGTGTTAGTTCTGCCTCCATGGGGACGTCTTTATCATTGGCAGAGCCCTGACATCCTTCAGGTCCGGATCCCTTGGTCTGAATTCTTCGATCTTCCAAGCCTCAACAGGAACATCCCTGTCATTGAATATGAGCAGTTCCTTGCAGGTAGAGTATGGAATCATACAATCTACAATTGACTAAACATTTTAAGTGGTTTCTTCACAGGTTTATCTATATATGTGCTTTTATCCGTATATGTAAAATAAAAAAAGGTGTCGAGAGGAGGGATAGGAAAGAATTGTGCTGAGTAACAAACCACTAGGATGAGATAACCCAGTTATTTGCCAGCTTATTCCATGTAGCACTGTTGGTCCCTTAACTTCCTAGGGAGCCCAGAGAAAGGCAGTTAATAGCTCTGGTTAAAGTCAAAGATACTTTTGCATAATTTTGCCCAACCCTGTAAGGAGAAAGAGGCAGCCTGCAGCTCTCTGTTGAAATACAGACAAGCCACCTTTTTTCTGGAGGTTGGACAGGAAAAGCTGTACCGCAGGTTCTTCGGTGAACTTACTTTTTCAGCATCAATGCTGCACACACTCAAAACACTTAATCTGCTTTTTGTGTACACAGTGCTATATAAGAGAAAGGCTTTCCCTAAGAATATGGAAGCTGTTAAGTTGTTTCCTTTAGGTTTTAATGCCATGTTGAGCTAATCACCAAATGCCACAATCTGCAGCAGTGTCACAGACTTTTTCAGCAGAGGCAATAAAGGCCACCAAATGTCACAGCTCTGCAAAGAGCTTTGAAGGGATCGTTGTCCCCTATCTTTCAGGAAAAAGCATTTAGAAGCCTAAAATTTAGAGGAAGAAGGGCTTGTACTTAACATTTTCTTGGAGGCACTCTTCCCATAGCAGCATTGAAAACCTCTGCTACACAGTGTGTTTTACCCATCTTTTAAATTTACGTTTCCATGGTGGTTCAGTTCTGTTTGGCACATTAAATCACACATAGCTGGGCGGGAGTAGCAGGTTGTCACGTTCCCTGATCCTTTTAGCTTTTCTGACTCACACAGAACTTCCTTTCCTTTTTTATGAGGAAAACGGGAAAAAAGAGAGAATATTAGCATTTGTAGCAGATTTTCAACCTTTATCATGTGGGTTTTCATGCTTACAAATGCTTTGCTTTGCCTTCTGCTCAGAGTCAGGTGGGCCCTTTATTGAACAGATTTATGTCCTACAAGGCTATGCAGAAGGATGGAAAGAAGGAACATGGGAAGAAAAAACAAATGAAAGGCCATGCATTGATCAGCTTATGTATTCCAAAGACAAACATGAGTACTACAGGTAAGGTCTAGCAGTCATTTCAGTCTTCTTTTTAGTTGTTTTCGATGAGATGTTTGCCTACTCTAACAGAACAGACTTGTGTAGTTATTATAGTGTTGTCTGTGAATCTCTGGGTGCTTGGGGTTCACTTTGTTTTTAAAGCCCAGTCAAAATGTTATATTGGTTATAGAAGATCTAGTTTTAGAAAGTTGTTCCACGCACATACAGTATAAAGGAGCTGGCTGGTTTATTTATGTTATGTATCATCTTTCTAGGGTGTGCTGTTTATTTGTTTCATTATATGTGGCATTAATTTAACATACAACGCTGTGAACCAATACTTTGTGTTCCCTTTCAGAGGATGGTTCTGGGGTTATGAGGAAACGCGGGGCCTTAATGTCTCTTGTTTGTCTGTCCAAGGATCTGCCTCTATTATGGCTCCTATCCTTTTAAAGAACACTTCAGCACAGTGAGTTGTCTTGTATTACTATATATTGTTGTATTGTGTGCCCACAAACCCATTGCCAGGTGGGAAGAGCAGGGAGAACCTGCGGGCTGTATTCCACTATTGTGGTACTTCATCACTGAGTTACTGTAATCCATTAAAATCTTTACAAAGGGAATTTACACTGCAAGAAACACCTAACTGTAAGTTAGGTTAAATGCTGCAGTGCTAAAACCTAAGACGAAATAGGCTTCAGCTCCTTCATATTCTCTCTCGAGTAGCTAAATGTCCTTGCCACCCTGTGTTAACCTTTCCTTCCTTTACCCTTCGATGATGGCTCAAGAGGGAATGAACACAGTGGAATCAGTGTTTCCCAAGCTCACATCTCAGATCACAAGGTGCAGTGCCTGGTCTCCTGTGACATCCATCCTCAATAGTGTGAGCTGGGTTTAGAGAAAGCAAGCAGCATGTTTTGTCTTTCTGCGCTGAGATGCCACAAGGAAAAGACAGCTCTTATATGAGAGACAAACCATGGTTACGTTATCCTAGTAGCAAAGTATTTCTGGTCAGCTGTGATGCTGTAACAACTGAAGACATCATAGCAAAACAAAATCTACTGGGGTACAAGGGAGAACAGGAAAAGGAAATAATTACTGTCTATGAATAGGGGAATAAATCCATAGCAGAAACAAACCGTGTAAGCTAAAGTGTGGTTTTCCCAGGAGAGCAAAAACATCCAAAAATTTTACATCAATATGATTTAATTGGAAATGAGATGAAGGTTCCCCAAAGCAGAGGAGTGGGGATCTGTAGTACCTCTCGCTGGGAGCAGGGGCAGCAAAGTCCTGGTTTTTTTAATAGGAATGTTGTTCTGTTTTTAGGAGTTGTACCATAATCTTTGCCAGTGACAGTGGAAAATGGGATTAAATAAGCCATAGAGCTCTCTGTGTTTAGCCCTACAGTTAACACGTTCATGGCAACTGTCAAAGGTCTGGCGATGAGGAAGGTCAAGGGAAAAATTAGGACTGGTGCCCAAGTGTTCCTAAGATGCAGACAAGGTACCTTGTCCACAAGATCACATTTCTCAGTCAGGCACAAGTAGGAAGAAGTATCAACATAACAGCAATGTAAGGGCAGCTCCAGTGGTTCATGTTAAAGTCTGTCTAGTTTGGGGTGTGAAATCCAAGTGACTAAAATCAGGTGTCTGGGGAAATGTACCAGAACTGGGCAGGTGTGTGCAATGCCCCACTTGAGTCCTGTCACACCCTTCAGATTTGTGGTTGTAGAGACCTTCTGAGCCCAAAGTGATCTTCCTATCTTTTATATCCTTCAATGAGTCCACAGATCCCCGCAAGCTTCCCTTTGAACCCCCATTCACACTGTTATCGTCCATAAAATCTTGTGACAAGACTTCAAAGTTTTGCAGCTTAACTGTGCATCCTTTGAAAATCCACATCTTCTTGTAACTCCTACCGGCAAGTTTTGTCTCATGTGCCCTAGGTCATGTAGTGAAAGAGACAATAAACAAACAGCTCTTCCATATTCACCTCCACACCATGCATGGTTTTACATTTCTTTGACATATGCGCCCCCTCAGTTGTCTGCTCTGCAATGTGAAGAGTATGTGAAGGGATGAAGGGTGAGGGAGGGCTGGCAAAGAGAAGGAACAAACCTGCTTTTTATGCAGAAAAGATGAACATACCAGGCTTCTAAAATAATATGTTTAATTTCTCCAAGTCAGCTTTATTTCTGTCAACAGCAAGGGTCAGGACAAAGTATTAATACTACACGGTGTACTGGTGTTTGCTGACTGCTGCACTGAAAATGCACCAAGCTGCTTGCAGTCTAGTGAAACAAATAAAAATAAGAAGAAAGATTAAGGGTTTGTAAACATGACTATCCCCATAATTCATGGATGATTTTCCTCAAAGTATATATTCTTTTAATGAGCCTCCTTTAAATGCGGTGATTGTATTTTTTAGTGAGCATTTTCCTTTTGAGAAAGCAATAAAATGTAAGTGATAACATCAACAAAATCCTTACTTCAGTTGTAGTGCACAGTGTTTCTGACTGTAAGTTAATGTTTTACATATTAATTTTCTCATCTCTCTGATGGGCAGAAAATTGCTTTAATATAAATGCAGTTAAATTTGTCAATTTATATCTACATGGCTTAGGTTTAGAAATGTATTACAAACAGTATCAAATTGGTTGATAGCAATTTAGCAGCTTTTGTGAAGGAAAAATGTGTCAGGTGGGAGGTTGAGGTAGAATTTTTCTTGCATTATAATTAATGTACTTCTAATGCTTATTGTCTAAACAATTATTTTAAAGGAGACGAGGAATGTGACAAAAGTGTTTTGATGATTCTTGGAAATGTTAGGTTGGACTTCTGAATGTGCAGAGGGATTTATTCTTTTTTTTTTTTTTTACCACCCAAATAAAAAGATTTAAAATAAACTTTTTAGAAATAAAAGTGAAAATGACAACAATTTTGGTTCAAAAATTCTCCCACCATTTCAGCAGATGAGAGAATAAGAAGGAAAATAATTTATCTATTTTATCAACTCAAGCTTTCTTTTTGAAAACCATACTTCTGTGCCAGTAATACTGTTTGCAACTCACTCGGCAAAGTAATAAACATGGTCTTATGGTGAAGAAGTGTATTATCAGCTTTCCCTGTTCTTTGTGTGAAAGCCATTCCATGCCTTTGGTCGTCCTTGCTGCCATTTTCTGAAGCTTTACAATTCAACTGGATTCTGCACACTGAGTGTGGGTAAAGCCATTTCATAGTGGTATAATGACACGCTCTGCTTAGTGATCTCTCTTGTTTCTGGTAATTCCTAACATACAGGTTCCTTTTTTTGACCTCTGATGAGTGTTGCCTTGGTGTTTTCATCAAACTGTCCTCATTGCTGATCATCAAGTCCTTTAGTTATCAAGTGAAGCCAGTTTTTTTTTTTTTTACTACATGCACTCCTACATTAGATTTCATCTGCCACTTTATTGGCCAATCATCACACTTCTCTAATTCTTCGCAGCTGGCCTTTGACTTTGCTGCCCTGAGCAATTTAAAATGATTGGCAAGCTGTGACCCCAAAGTTCACGCTCTTTTATAGGTTGTTTAGGAATATAGTGAAAAGCAGATACCTTCCACTTGTGACCTCCCTCTACAATGAGAACTGGATATTTATCCCTGTCTTTGAACTTTTTTTTGATCCATGCAAGAACCTTCCTTCCTGTGCCATTGCTGTTAAGTTTTCTTAAAAGCCTTTAACAGAGGCTGTCTGGAAATTCTGACAATGTCAATGAGATCTATCTCCATGTGTGCTTTTGTCTTCAAACTACTCTGATTGTTCAGAGCTCTGTGTTGATACTTCTCCAGTTTACTTTAGGTATCCATTATTTCTGTTTTTTATAATAGTTGCTAATAAAAGTTAACAGTACTGACATTCGGTTTAATGCTGTATTACATCCCAGACTTCACAAGTGTGTTTTTTGAAAATTGACATCACAGTTGCTGTGTTGCAGTTTTAAGCGAGAAGTTGCATACCAGAACTAGTGGCGTAGCTGCTTTGTTCTTGAGTTCCTTGACAACTGTTGGGTGAATTGTGTCCAGAGAAGTGCCATGAGGATGATCAGAGGGCTGGAGCACCTCTCCTATGAAGACAGACTATAGAGAGTTGGGGTTGTTCAGTCTGGAGAAAAGAAGGCTCTGAGGAGACCTTATTGTGGCCACCAGTATCTGAAGGGGGCCTACAAGAAAGCGGGTGAGGGACTGTTTAGGATGTCGGGTAATGGTAGGACTAGAGGGAATGGATTAAAACTAGAGATGGGTTGATTCAGAATGGACGTTAGGAAGAAGTTCTTCACCATGAGGGTGGTGAGACACTGGAACAGGTTGTCCAGAGAGGTGGTGGAAGCCCCATCCCTGGAAGTTATTAAGGCCAGGCTGGATGGGGCTTTGAGCAACCTGATCTAGCGGGAGATGTCCCTGCCCATGTCAGGGGGGTTGGAACTAGATGATCTTTAAGGGCCCTTCCAACCCTGACAATTCTATGATACCAGCCATTGGTTTGTTCATTTTGTCTAGCTGTTCCATCACTGAACACTTCCTATGAACACTTTGGTTTGAGACATGTCCTCTGATGAGTTCCCCTGTAAAAAGTAGTTCCTGCATGTGAATTTTCTCAGATCCTACACCTAGCACACAGCTACTAAAAAGTATTTTAGCTGTTTCAGTCATGACATTACTGTCTCTTAAGTGCTTATTAAACCTTTAATTTACTTTTACTTTCTATTGTAAGAAAGATTTGTCATTAGATTGAAGGCCTTTATTTATTGTTGCTGAAATTCTTTTTTGACCTTCTTTATTGTCTTTTTCTGTTTAACTTCATGGAGTTTATGAGCTTTTCTGTTTTCTTCACTTGGACACTACTTTGGCATTTTTACGTAGTCTGCTTTTCGAAACTGAATGCAACTGCGGTTACTTCCTGTTGGCCACCATCCAGGAGGATGCTGAAGTACGTTTACGGCCACTCTCACAGAGTCCTCTTCCACTGTGAGATTTTTGGTCCGTGTCTTGCTGTTGCTCAAGACAATGTCGGGACCTACCCCCTGCTCTGTTGACTCATGGAACTATCCTTGACAGTGTCTCAAACTGCAGTTGCTTAGTCACGTCCTGCTATGACACTTGCCCAACCTACATGAGGATAGTCGAAACCTCCAGTGTCCTTACTGATCTCCCATATTTCCCTTTTGACCAGGCAATCAGCTCCAAGCTTCCTGTTAAATACATTGCTGCTTCTCCACCAACAGTCTAGTCTATTTTCCAGGCTGTTTGTAACCTTATGTGCAAATGTCCAGCTGCTTATCAGCAGTGATAATATAAAGTTGATTGGTGTCATAGTTTGAGCTGGGTTGGCCAGTGACAAGATGACAGCTGCTCTCCCCCACCTCTTGCTCCAGGGAGAGGAAGAAGAGAGATAAAGGGATTTGTGAGTTTAGGAAAAACAAAACTACTTCAATAAAATATTGATATCAAAATAAAAAGGAAATAATTAAATAGATGCAATATATACAAACATACACAAAACTGTATCAAGCTCCCAGGCAGATGTCCCAGTCAGGCACTGGGAAAGTTCCAGATGGGACTCAGTGACAAATGGGAACTGGTAGACACTGACCAGGATCAAAAGGCAGATAAGCTGACAGGATCCTCCTAAGGCATCAGCCACTGAAGAAAGAAGCCACCAAAAAAACCCCCATCTGACCCCTTTGATCCCTCAGTTTTTATACCAAGCATGGCACATGGGATGGAACACCCTATTGGTCAGTTTGGGTCACCTGACCTGTCAGCATCTCCCCAAAGGTGTGACCCCTCCATCGGGTGACCAACCAAGTCAGCTGGCCCTGGCTGCCACAGCAGTAAGAGCACGAGCCTCTCTTACTGAACAAAAAGTTGGTTCTGCTTCACCCCAAACCAGGATGACTGGTTATTTGCATCCTCTCATTTGAGTAGAAGGTCCAGGTAATGATTTTGACCCCCTTCAGCAGAAGCATTTCTCTGTGTGTTTGCTCATATTCAGTATTCTCAGAGCACAAACTAAGCCTACATCTGCTGTGTATGCTTCTGGATACTCAGAACTCTCAAAATCTCTTCTGTTTCTTAGAACTTGAATAGTGCAGTTGTGTTTTCAGTATACAATCCTGACATAGACTGTTTTGATGTTAGTGAAAAAATTTAATTTTAAAATTTGTACTTAGTTGCTAACACACATTTGTGTAGTGTGTATGTGTTCTTTGATCTGTTGTTTTACTGCAGGATGTTTTATTCCACACATGGAAAACACCTTCTCTGGTTTTGCTTTTGTGATCATGGCTCCTGCTTCCTCCAAGAGGCTCTCATGTGCTTCAGGGCTGAGCATCATCTTATAGGTCGCTTCTCCCCTTCGGATCACTCTTCCTGTTAGGAATCTTATTTCTCCAGCAGTAACAACTGTGGGGACTATGTAAGGGATTGTTAGTGCTTGTTGGTGTTTAACTGTCAGAATTAAGCAGAATTAAGGAACAGAGCGGG
The DNA here is from genome assembly GCA_013400135.1 of Rhinoptilus africanus. Classification (NCBI taxonomy): domain Eukaryota; kingdom Metazoa; phylum Chordata; class Aves; order Charadriiformes; family Glareolidae; genus Rhinoptilus; species Rhinoptilus africanus. Next base: position 9,120 of record VXBO01006469.1, on the reverse strand, counting down.
AACACACTGGCACGGTCCCCTTCTTTCCCCAGCTGGCTATGGGTCACAGTTTGCTTTACACAGAACAGATTGGCAGCCTATCCCTTATTCCCCGTGCTCTCTCTACAAACAGATCATAGTCTGAGCTTTATCCTAGCAACTGTATAAAGAAACGTCATAATGTAAATTCTATTCTTAAGGGAATTACACTCAGTTTTGCAATTTTTAATAGGTCAGTGATGTTAGACAGAGCTGAAAACCTACTTCATGACCACTACGGAGGGAAAGATTATTGGAATGTGAGTATTTTCCAGTTAGCTTCTCTAGACTTTCTCCTTGGTTCTGATAAAAATTCAATAACCAATATGTGCTTCAGTTTTGCCTCGTGTTTCTTTTCTTTAAAGTAACTTGTGTCTTGTGTTTCACCAGTGCATGCTAAAAATGGTCTTCAGGCTGCTGTGGATTAATGTAATGCAGGAATTTGTCCTGGTGTCTTGTCCCCAAAGACTCAGTGCTGCAGAGCGTGGCATATAGAAGGACCTCCCCTATGCAGCACATCTGCAATCAGAAGGGAGCTGCCTTTGTGCAGTTTCTTGTCTAGTCAGCCTCATGATTAGACTTTTCAAAAGAATTCCTGAAAGTGCTCAATATTGTCCTTTCTGTCTCCCCATTGGCTTTGATGGAAAAATTCCAATTGGTCTCAAGGTAACACTTTGGGAAACCCCGCACCAAGGACCTATGGTAAAATAATTCCTAGGGGAACAGTTTTAAGACAAAGTTAAGGATTCAGCCACAGGAAAACAGAACATGATATGGAGTGCTTGAGGTAGTTAAAATTGCTAAGAGAAAGTGACTCTCATGATATTATGAAACAAGTTACATAGACCTCAGTCTTTTGAGATATAAGCATCTGGCTATTCACTTGGTTTATGGCATATTTTTTAGAAACGGACCAAATGGTATTTTGCTAACTATGAACTTCTAATTTAGAGTGACTTTCCGCACAGAGAAATGCAATCCGCGAATCATTTCTGAGTCTGACTTGTAGTCCTGTAAAAGCAGACATGAAATCTATACGGATTCAGAAGAAGGATCTTAACAGTGGCACTTTAAACATTATCTCAACAATTTAAACTTGTCTCAAAGTTATTTCAAACTAAACCTCCTGGAAAAGGTTTATTATTCTTTCTTTTATTTCAATTTTAACTACCTGCATGATTTTGGGTTGTTGTTTTTTTCTTATTAACTCTCTGGATAATATCTGGTTTCTTTATAAATCTGGCTAGCAGATGCCCTCTTGTCTCAAAGAAGTTTTTAAATTGTGACAAGCCAGCTTCCCTTTGCAACCAACCTACATCTTTGGTGTCCAAAAATATTTGAATTTAATATTGACCCTATTGCTCTCACTGTTGTCACCATTTTTGTCTAGGCTTCTCTACCACTGCAAGCTGAACGGTGTTCTTTTGGGATAATTAATGGTTGAATGACCACGGAGCAAGAAAGACCTCCCAAAATGGTTTAGAAGCAACTGTTGAATCCCTTGAAGAGCATCAATATAGCATGTAGACAACACGAGTTGCTTTACCATCTGTATGGAAGCAGAAAGTTCTCTAAGGACAACTCTAGAAAAGCCAGCAGTTTTGCCTTTGGTTTCACCACTTTTAGGGGATGATCTAAAAGAATTAGAGGATCTGTACTATTAATTCAATTCATATGCACAAAAAGGACCATAACAAACACTAATTTTGTTTGTTTTCGTCCCAAACTTAAATCACAGAAAAAATTAAATGGGGAGGTGTCTCAACCCTACCCTGCCTAGAGGTTTGCACTCCAGAACTTGATCTGGTGGTTTGGGGCTCTGTTCAGCTGAAGGTGGAAAGTCCCCACAGATGGAGATCCACCACTTCTCTGGGGCTTCTCCCGCGGCTGTGCCACTCTTGTGGGCAAGAGGTTTTGCCTGATAGCCAGGCAGGAGTTGCCTTGCTGAAGCTTGGGACCATAGCTTCCTGTCTTTTTCCATGCACCTCTGAGAAGTCTCTCTCTCTTCTCTGTGTAGACAAAAAGGGAGAAGCAGCAAAACTGGGAGGTAGTTGGAAAGGGTGACAATACTGCATGTGCAGATTTGAAATACATACTTTAGTTAAGAGGATAACCAGATACAGCGAGTATTCACTTTAGAAAGTATGTCAGTGGGGATTCAGACATTCACTTGCTTTCTGTTTTACATATGCTGTTGCAAAATAAGTGTTCATCCAGAACAGCTGCTGTCAGAGGAGTGCTTTGAGCCCAGGAAGAACTTGGGACATTATACTGTGTGGGTGCCAAACATGACATGGTAGTAGCGCAATCTGTCTGGATGAAGTTTAGAGGTGTTTGACACAAGCATAGCATTGAAAGATGTTTATTGGCCTCCCCAGTGCACTGCAATGCCATGGGTTGCTTACATGCTTGCTGCCTCTTGGGCATACCATGTTCATCATATGTTGGGTAAGGTACTCAATGACTTGATTCAACAGGATTATATTCTGTTGACATAATACAAAAAGGAGGGAAAATGTCTCTGAACTGCAGCGTGAGCATTCTGCAGCAGACAGTGTATCTGTCTTCCCTTGATAAAAATGTTTTGCTGGAGGATTTGGGATAGGATTAGAAAGCCAGTGGTGATGTCTTTAAAGGTGCTAGAAGAGCAGGCTTTTTACTTCCATTAAATATTTAGAGGGGCATGGATTTACAGGTACCAGCATGATGGATCTTAAGAAAACTAAGTTATTCTGTGTCTGTGTGAATGATATGGACAAGGAACCAGTTCAACCACAGTGAGTTTGGCATATGGAGAAAGGTGAAAAAAGGCTGGCAGATTCTAGTTCCTGCCTCTTTGGCAAATCCACGGGCTGTCTTGGAGTACTAGTAATGCTCTGCCTGGCTTCTTCGCAGCGTAGTGAACTCTGTCCACTGTGGGCTTCACTAGACTGCTGGAAACTGAAGTGTTTTCATTGCACCTTCTTTCATGCCCATCACATGACAGGCTACAGACTTGTCTAAAATGAAGAATTAGACCAAATTGTCAAGCGTCCTTTGTAAGTGATGTAAGTCACATGGGATTTCCTTGGTTTTGTTGTGTGTGCCTGTTACTAAGAAGACTATGTGTGACTATGTGCAGTGGTAACTGCATCACTGAATCTTTGAAAGAGGTTATTATGCAAAGGTGAAGGAAATAATTCCTTTTTCATCACTTTTCCACTGAATTTGATAGGAGTGTTGGTGGCTAGATGCATGATTTTTTTAAAGCAGGTTTTATTCTTACAGGTGTTTTGCAAGCTAAATTCTTTGCCCAGCTTTTGTTTCCAAAGGTGAGGTATATTGCTAGAGTGTTTCATTTGGTGTATTATGTTTTCCGTTGTGTAAAAAATTACAGTCTACTCCATACACCTCTGTATTGCAGGGTCGGATGAGTATACTGGTTATAAATATCGTTATTATCAGGATTAAACAGTTAAAGCTCAGATGAAAGGTTAGAAATTGTTGCATGTAGTGCTGCATGGATGTATCATCCTGGAAGCTATGTGTATGTGAAACTATCTCCATTTAGTTATTTTTAGCTTTCCCTTTTTCTGACTTGGCATCTGCTCTTATTCCAACAGACCCGTCGGAGCATGGTGTTTGCTAAACACCTCCGTGTAGTAGGAGATGAGTTTAGAAACAAGTATCTTCAATCCACAGATGAGGCAGACAGGACTCATTACAAGGAGGACTGGACACAGATGAAGGTAAAATCTTAACAGTCTGTTTCCCATAAAAAATGTAATTTTTTTATTTTTTTATTTGTGACCTCCTGTATGTACACCACGGAGAATATTGGAAGATACATGTGAAAATAGCACTCTGCTCACATCAAGGTGGATGTGCATGTTCCTACTGTACCTTCTTCTCCCTGTGTCACGTGAGTTAACAGAGTCTGTTGAGATGTTGCTGACTGGTTCTGGGTACCAGATTTTTATTACCCTCGTTTCACTAAAGGAAGCTTGTCTTTCTTATATTCAGCATCATCTGTGGGTATAAAGTTCAGCTGCAAACTACCAGTTGTGGATTTGGTCAAGGAGAGCAATTTTTGCTTAAAAAGATTTTGCACTCTGGTTTCTCTTGTATGATGCAGGCCACCCAAGATCAAAATACTGCAATGTGTCCCAAAAAACTTCCAATCTATACCTTAAAGTTACTTTCTGCCGCTAGAGTAATTCAGTGCCTTATCCAGAGATTGTGCATTCAGGCCTTTCCAGTGTGAATGAATAGTGGTGCTCTCAAGTTTTAAAGTTTATTGATCTTTCTCTCTTAGGTTAAGATGGGCACAGCTCTAGGTGGTCCATACCTTGGGGTTCATCTCAGAAGGAGAGACTTCATTTGGGGTCACAGAGAAGACGTGCCTTCCCTACAAGGAGCAGTAAAGAAAATCCGCAGCCTCTTGGAGGTGCATAAACTTGAGAAAGTTTTTGTAGCCACTGATGCTGTCGAAGATGGTAAGCAGATTATAGTCAGTTTAGGATTAATAACTTTTGACAATGAGTGCAGTTAATTACCACTTTGTTTTTAGAAATGACTGGAAGTTCATATGCCACCGTCATTGAATGGTGAATTTAACAGGATTGGGCAGCTATTTGCTTCCAGTTTAAATAGTTGGTATCAAACCATTCATTTGGTATTTCCCATAGGAGGTTTGATAGTCTTTACAATAGCAAATTAGTAACTGAATTTGCCTGTTCCCCCTCCTTGTTATTCCATCACACCTTTTTTCTTAGCGTTTCAGAGAGTCTCAGACATGCTGATGGGAAGGGTCTCTGAAGTATCCCACCCAGCCTTCCCCTTGACTGTCCCTAACACCAGACTGGGGCAGACCTGTCTGTGTGTGGCCAAGGCTTAGACTGTCTGTGTGTGGCCAAGGCTTAGAAACCCCCAAGAGTGGTGTTCCCCTCCTTCCCCCAGGCCTTGTCTCAGGGCTTATCCCAGGACTGCACCTCCCTCCCACTAGTATCTAGAGATTTGTTTCGATGCGTGATGTTAAAATAAGACTGCAGGGCATGGTATCTGCAATAACTAATCTAAATTTGCTGTCAAGAAAGGCCTCTTGGTACACCTACCCTGTAGGATTAGACAGTGAGGCTAATGGTAGCATCTGTTCTACTTCTTGCAGGCTTCCCCGCCCCCTGAGAATTGCTCACCTTGTCACTGGCTCCCTCCCTGCCTACGATACTCTTAATATTTGGCAATTGTGTTGTAACTGTTCATGCAGGCTTTCCTTAAACACTTACATTTCATGACAGCAGAGAGTTGCTCTTTATAATGTAAGAATAAGTTTGCATCTTTCCCTTTTTCAGAGATTGAATTGCTCAAGAAACTGCTGCCTGAGATGTTGAGGTTTGAACCTTCTTGGGAGGAGCTGGAACTCTACAAAGATGGGGGCTTGGCTGTGATTGACCAGTGGATCTGTGCACATGCAAGGTAGTGAATTCAACTTTTCTTTGAGGAGCCAAATCTTACTATCACAAAACTGAATATTGTTTTTGACCTAGGTATAGTTGTTTACAAATCATATATGACACATTATTATAAAATTGATACATATAGTACATATATAATAGTATATTACATTGTACATATCTATACATGTATGGTATATTTTATATATATTGCATATATAATAGTATATTATATTGTGTGTATGTATATATATATAGTAATTTCATCATATAATTTCAATGAACATTAAAGTTCATTGGACTGAAATCAATTACTTGCATTTCAAAAACTGACCCCCTTCACAAACATGTTCTGATTTTTTTCACAGATATTTTATAGGCACCTCAGTTTCAACATTTTCCTTCCGGATCCATGAGGAAAGGGAGATCTTGGGATTTGATCCAAAAACAACTTACAACAGATTTTGTGGTGAAAAAGAGAAAAACTGTGATCAGCCAACTCACTGGAAAATTGTATACTAAAATACAGAGAAATCTGGACTTCAATATCAGTGAGCTCAAAAAAATAAAGAAAACCTATGGGGAAATACCTCCCTTTGACCAAACTACAACTCAGTCCTCTACCCTCTTCTCAGTCTTTACTTGACATTTGGATTTTGAAGTACAAGCAATATTCATCTTCTTAGTCAGGCATGGGAGTGAGAAAAAGTAATCTCAGCATAGCTAGGATTCGAGGACAATACCAGACACTGCAACACCAGCTGTTTCTAATAGCAGTCTCAGTGTGCCTGTGCTGAGAGAGGCACAAAGATGGGGCTTGTAGGGTGGTAAAAGAAAGGTTATGTTTCTTCTTGTATTTTAGCTACACAAAGGAAACATTTTTTTCCCATTGTCCTCCCAAAGGCCTGTTCAGTTGGACCCTTTTGGGATCACCCAGTCACTCAATTAAGTGTTGCTGATGCTTTGCTAAGGAGCACACTAAAAGGCCTTTCAAGTTTCCATGTCAGTTAAATGGATTGTCACGGTAATTCAACAAATAAATTTTCTGTATTTCTGCTTTCGGTTTATGCAAGGGAGCAAACTGTGGAAAATCACAGACAGCAAAGGTCATTGGGCCTCGGGATAATGTGTATAAGCCTAGCAGTCGGTAACCTTGCAGGTGAGGTTGTGTTCTGATGGAGACGGCTGGCTGGTGGTACAGGGGAAGAGCCCTGTGCTACACCACCAGCCAGGGGTAAAGTGCAGCTTCTGTTTGAGAAGGGTTTTGTAGGAATACCAATTCTAGCTCTTGAGGTTTCCCGCTATGTAGGACTGTGTGCTGGGTCTTTTGCCCTGCAAGTCTACATGTCTCTGTTAAGCAGGAGAAACCTTTTTCAAAAGTGGACTAGGAGACAGATTTAAAAAGGTGAAGCAGACACTTTTCTTTAAAATCAGTTTTCTGTTAGCAGACCCTTCACTTGATCTTTCCTCTTGGCTTGAGTAGGAGTATATATAACCCTCCTGCACTCTGCAGTGGCCATTTCACAGATGCTCCCAGACAATGAAGTTGTTACCTCCCGTGCAACTGCAGTGGAAGCTGGGAAGACTTCTTGGACAGTAGTAGCAGCAACTGTCCTGTTCTTACCAGCTGTTTACTATATCTTCATGCAACAACTGAGCCTCTCTGGCAAAAAAGTGGGGAGCCCAGCATTTCAAAGCATTGCCTTTTCCCACCAAGTCAAATGTTCTCATAAAGCGATGGTGGTATTTTACGTGTAATGTATACCTCATTAAGAAAAATACAAAGCTTTGTAGCATTTTATCTGACGTGTGCATGCTTCTTCTTTCTCACCATGTGTTTTGCTATCTCCTGGCTCCCAAGCATTGGACTCCAGTGTAGGAAAACCTTGCATGAAACCTGCATGCACTGGTAAGATTTTTTTTATCGTCTGTCCCATGAGCTGCTGCATTAGCAAGTGTAGCCGGTATTACCTGTCTTGGCACAGGGAGAAGGCATCTGGTAAATCTCAGTACTCCCCACTGCAGGAGGGATGTTCACAAACAGAGAGTCCAGAGAAAGGCTGCTAGAACCACTGGAAGCTGGAGTACATGGCATATGAGGACAGGAGAGAGCTGGACTTTTTCAGCCTGGAGAAGGTGAGAGATCTAACTGTTGTCTTTCACTACCTCAAACCAGGACAACTACATAAAAGGGATCACAGGGAAGGCAGAGCTGGGCCTTTCTCAGAGGTGCACAGCAAAAGCACAGGAAGCTACAGGCACAACCTGCCACAGCAGATCTTCTGCTTGGGACAAGGCCTGGAGAGGAGCAGTGGGTCTTCTGGCTGTGCTGGTTCAGCCTCACTGAAAGAATCAAAGGCAGCAGTAGGTAGAGAAGTAACAAGCAAGTAGGTAGAGAAGTAACCTCCACCTTTCTGGCTCAAATAGAAAACATGGATTAGAGAAATGAGAGCAGGGTGACAGCTGCCATGGTCAAGGTTTTCCAACACCATCTCTTCCCTCTTGAATTCCTGTCATCACAATAAAAAGCTGGAAAGGAAACAGCAGTAGATGAAAGAGCAGGATTTTCTTCTTATTTCTTAAGTCCACAAGATCTTGAGACATGATTCTCCTTTAGCTTTACAGTGACAATACATATATTTACAAATATACGTATGTATGAAAATACATACACAATGATGCATGTATACATGACCGCAGTGTCTTTCATCTGGCAATCTGTGCCAAAACATGTGTTGGCCTGCAATTCTGTATTTGCTGGTATTCTACCACTGCTGCTTTCTGGGTTGTAGAGAAGGAATTGAGCAGTGTAGACCTCGTTATCCTATGGCACAGGAAAGCTAACTTAGAAAACTTGAATCCTTGGCAGTAATGTTCTTACATTCTATTTCTAGAGTAGATGGACTTGCAGGATCAGTTCTGTCTGTCTCAGCTTACAGTGGAAGAAGAGACATTCATCAATGTGAAAAAAGAAGAGCAGAAGTTCTCTGAAATGCAAGAATATCCACAGAGAGTATTTTGATGAGTTTTTCTCTTCACCACCTAGGACAAGCATCACATGTTTTGTGTCTACTCCCACTCCTTTCTGCAGAGGAAGTTTTAAAGAGGGAGCAAAACCCAAAGCACAGCTGGGATGGTGCCCTTTGCACAGCCATCATAGGAACCTGCTGTTTTGTTTTTTTAATTCTATGTCCTTTCTCGGACATTGAGCTTCCTGGCTGCCAGCATAGCCTTTCTGTCACAAGGTGAAGAGAGTAGACCAGTCTGTGATCAGCTCCAGAGCCAGATCTCCAGATCCACAGTGGACCAGAGCAGCTGTCTCCTGCAACTGGCACTGGAGTAGTGTTTCAAAGAAATCAATCAAAGAAACTGTGATTGCCTTTAAATGATAATCGTGCATGTGGATTACTGTAACCAGCCGTGGATGGTTGCTGAGAACTGGGCAGTGAGGCAGGAGTTATTTTCCCTTCTTCTGGTGAACGATTTCCTTTTGGGGAAGGAAAGGAGTAAAGATTAATGGCTACCAGGCATGTCCATGGGTCTACTGTGTGGTTTTGTAAGCCCCAGTGTTTCTTTTTAGATGTGATTGGAAGAAAATACCTGTGCATTTCCTTTCTATTCTCTATAAAATTGAACCCAGAGTGTTGCACCTCTTAGAATCATAGAATCA
>VXBO01006465.1:2513-18315 GCA_013400135.1 Rhinoptilus africanus | reverse complement strand
AAAGAATGAACAGAAATGCTTACATTCAAGAGTTAGGCAGATACAGAGACTCAATGATTATAAAATACTAATTTAAAAATGATTCGCTAGACAGTTGTGTGCTTTTCTTAAAGGCCAAATAGTTGATACATTTTTACCAAGCTATGTGAATCTCATTTTTTTATTCCATATAATGTTCAGGAAAATGGGTGCCAGGACTGGAAGAGGATTTTTATTTTAAATCTACAATCTTGTTCTGTTTCTTTGGTTCTCCATCCCTTTCCAGATCCCACTCTCTTCCAAATAAAACTAGAAGCAAAAATATAAGGTACCCATTGCTACATAATGTTTACAAATACTGGAAACACTTTAACTTTTTACACCCAAATGGTAGGTGATTACTAAAACTTGTCACAACAAGTAAGTCCGTGTGATCGACAGTATTTTTCTGAATTACTATATTTTTTTTAAATAAGGAAAAGCACTACAGGCAAAGATTAGTTAATTGATCAAAACAAAGATTACTCTATGAAGTGCACAATCACAAAATTAACAGCCTGAACCCCTAAGTCTGCAAAAATACTTGCAACTTGTATGCCATGCAGCCTTGGACTGAACATTAAGTGGAAAGTTCTTCACTTTAAAGGCCCTCAGAATAGCTCAATCTACTTTAAAATCTGATAGTCCTTTACAAGAAAGTGATCTGCAAAACACCTACAGCATTAGCCCGCAGCCTCCCACTCAACTGGCAGACACAAAACAGTACCTTTCTAGAGGCACACTGAAGAACGAGCTTCCATCAGAATACATTACACTTAATCTTAAAACAAGGCTGCAATTTTCTATCTGACCTTCTGATACCAAAAGTCCCTTCATATGAATGAAGTCTAGAAACAAGTTACATTTATTCAGAATCATGATACTAGCTTGCCTTTACAATAGCCAAGTCCTCAGCCTGCGGATACAGGCCCATTTCATATTAATAAGTCCAGAGCAAGTTGCCACCAAAAGAAGGTGTGCTGCTTTTCTTTTCATGCTCTCTGTTGTCTTTCACCTGCTTGTTCAGTAGCAATGAAGCTCCAGAGCAGGTGGACTAACTTGATTTGGCAAAAATTTGCTCTAGGGAAATTATTTGGGGGGGGTGTGTGGGGATAGTAGTTTTCCGTAAGTTAAGATGACTGTCCTTTCTGCAGGGAGTCCATTAACTTGAAACTCTATTCAAAGGCTCTTAGTAATAACTTCTTCATAGTATAATCCATGCAGCAGCTGAAAAGAGCAACAGCGTGGCTCCAGTCCTTTTGATTCTGATCCTTAACCTCAATTTCTGTTATTGTGATAAGGAACCAGCCCACCTCAGATTAGTTTTTAAATCATTAGGTTTTCAGGCACACTAATGCTCTGATACTCATGTTTATCATATGAATGCATGAATATTATTACAGGCATAAAAGAGGTGAAAATGAGGAGGGTCCCATATTCTAGCAACTATCAGTTTCCCTTATATTCAACTGCCCATGTAGCCATTGCCTGACAGACAACTAGTTCCCATCTTCAGAATCAAACTTGCTTTCTATTACATGATCCCCGCCCTCCTCCCAAACAAAAAGAAACTTGAAAAACTGGCTTGACCACTGGAGTACCGGTAGATGACCCCATTGGTGTTGTGCAGTATGACCTGCACACTTTTTCCCTTCCAGTAAGTTCAAGTTTCAGAAGTTAACTGCCTGCAAAAGGTCAAGGCAAGTGCTGGGACTTCAGTCCAATAACCAGGTCCTCAAGTGTTTGGGTCCTGACCATACAAGCTGGTAGTAAGGTCAGCAGTTGGTACAGTTCCAGCCTCTGTTAATCAAAACAAAATCCATTCCTTCTATTTGAAAAAACAGGTTGTATGCACTATTAGTTATTAGTTTAAAAAAACCCAAACAACTCCAAAATAACAGATCCCAGAAGGAAGTTCCACATTCACAAACACATATGGACCATAGCAGAAGGAAATTAATGGCATGAATGCCATGTCTGAACAACATTTTCGAGACTAAAGAACAAACACATGAAGTCACCTATCTAATTCTACTCTAAACCGTGATATTCAGAACAAGCATCTAAAGTAATTTTGCACATTACTGGAATATGTCACTATGACTACATTGACGTACTCCGGATGTCAGACTTTTTTTCTGAACGGTAAGTGAATAGACAGAAACTCCTCAGAAAAAATTCTCATACTCACAAATCTTGTTTGTCAACATACTTTAAGACCTTTCAGTAATAGAAGTAGTTGTAGAGGTAAAAAATGGTAATAGTGAACCTTAACATTTAGTACCTTAATGTCATTACAAACAAACATTAAAGACTAAAATCAAACCTGTGCTTTAAAAGCAAGAAAAAATATCCAATTTGCAGCAAATACCATCGCCAGCCCACACAAAACAGGTGTTATCCTACTTTTAATATCATCAGAAATACATAATTTTCAAATTGTAGGCATTTTTATTAAAACTACTGAATTAAAACCAACAGCTTCATAACATTTGGGCCTCTGCACAAGTGATATGCATGCAAGCTGGATGTAAAAAGACAATCATCTAGTATAGGAACAGAGAATTCCTTTGTTTGTCTCAACATACTAATNAATTAAATTAATTTTGGTGAAGGTATCTTAAAAACACTGACATCAGCAAGTTGGGATTTTTTCTTTACTACTGAACTGAAAAGGTTGATACAAGTCAAGAGTATTCTAAATAGATACTTGAGTCAGTATCTTTTGAGCCAAGATAGAAAACAGTTCTTCTCCAATTCCAGCTACTTTATTTGAAAATTAGTAAACTATTGAAAGTTACTAGAAACATCTAAGGAAAAGATCTCACCTACCCATACAAAATATTATGTAGAAATATCACAGGTCAGGCCATTATTCAGAGGAGATCAAAAGAAATGTCTTACCTTTTGGACAAATCGATGAGTCCCTGCAGCAGAATACGCATCTCCAGAAGGTAAGGATGTCGGCCAGTGTAATCTGACCTTTTCACTTTGGGACTGGAAGAAAATAGGTTTAATTATTAGTAGTCAGCTGCTATTGGGTGGGCTATGAAACAGAGTGAGTCATCCTCAATCTAAACAGTGGCTACAACAACTAATGCTGACCATGACAGGCACGAGGCTGTCATCCTGCTGGAATACTCCATAAGTGAATGGACCTGAAGACTGAATTTGTCTGTACTTCAAGATGTACTTCTGAATTACAGAAATTCAGAAAGCAGCATTAAGGGCCCATGTAATAGTACAGCAGTCACACAAAACATTTACGTAGGTAAACTCTGTTGAATATTATATGCCCACTAGAAAGTCTTCTAATTCTTAACCAAGTATTTATACTCACTACAATTCTTAAGCCTAAACACTTAAGACAAAGGATGAACCACTTTATTCACTCTCATTTTATATACTGCTATATGTTCTCATGTTCCATATATTTCCTCACATACATCTTATCCCTTTTTGATCCTTGTCACTGAAGTCTAGGCAAGAAATGAGTTAGAGAAGTAGCCATAGCCTACATAATTTTAAAATAAAAATAACTTTGTCCTTCCTATTTCACATAATGCTAGAGTCAAAAGAAACTTCAGAGCAGCAACTAGGTTTTAAGAGATAGCTGCAGTGGCTGGTATTATTTGCATGGGGCATCAGTAACATACAAAGTTAGGTTTTATACAGGACACTTATTTAGGAATTAGAAACTAGAGACATTCGATTAGCTTAATACTTATACTATCCTTTCTATGTAAGCTGTGAAGTCACTTTCTCAAAATTAGTGTTAAGCAACAACATTTAACTGTAAAAATTAAATTAATTCCCCTTGTCAGTGTCAGAATAAAATATCTAGGGCTTCAGGAGATGCACTCCAGGACTGAGTTTAAGCCACAGAAGTCTCCTATGAAGTGCCCATCATTAAGACATTTAAGTACTTTTTTTTTTTACCTGTTCTTCCATTTTATCCTGTCTATCAAGAGCAGCTTCAACAGCATCAAAGAATTCTTCTTCATTAATCAGACTATTAGGACCCTCCTAGAGCACAAGAAACAAAACTAGTTCAAAATTTTGGAGACATGAGAGTTCCAGTTTAATTTCAGAAATATGTATTTATATATTATGCATATAACTGATGGAAGCAAATTTCGCCTATAGACCTCAAATATTTTCACCAATGTTCTTAGATTACAATTCCTCTAAAAACCCTACTTGCTAAAGGAAGTTACTCCCTCTAACTACAATTTAGGGATAGTTGTATAAAAAAAAACAAAACAGGAAACTGAGTAACAGTGTCAATATGCTTTGACATCAGTTTAAGCTATAATTAACATATATCTTCTCTTAAAAATGTTTACAGTGTGTCAGTAAAGTATACATTATTAACATAATTGTGTACTCAGACTCCTTCCAAGTGTTCTAGTGCCTTAGGGTGGATTTCAGATGCGTGCTCAAAACTTAACAAGACAAGACAAAATTCTGGGAATCTCTATCGAAAATTCTTGGCAAGAAGAGTTTAACACTCAACAGCAGGTAGAGTTGAGTCAACTATTAAAAACTGGAGTCCACTAAGTAAAATGGTAATTTCAGAAAATCAGGTTTACTGCTTATACTGTATTGTAAAACAAGCTGGTACAGCAAATTTAAAAAAAAAGTACTTTACATCAGGGATACCTGGGAGAAGAAACTGGGTTCATAATCAGGTAGACAAAGCACAACTTCCTCTCTGTCTTTTTCTTTTACAGTGTATGCCTCCGTCACAACACAGAACCTAAGCTCAAGTATTTTTTAAATATTTCAACATATTAGTACTATTTCTCAGGCTATGATTTGTAAGTAGAAACATGTTTGACTAACATATGTGGAAGGGTCAAGTTCCTAAACATTACACAAACTGCATTATAGGTGCACTGGCTTACATTATTCTTCAGAAGGTAGTTTAAGAGTCTCAACATTTGACTAAATAGCTCACGGAGGAGGAAGCTGCTGAAATACGCAATTTAACAGATGAAAGGAACCTAAAAATCACTGAATTTGCCAACCTAAAATTTCAAGTGGCAGTGACAGGTTAAAAATCAATTCAAGTTAAATTTCAGATTCCAGGACTGCCTCTGCAGCCAGTGTTTTCATATTTGCTTTACATATCTATACAGCTGAACCATTAAAAAGGGAAGATACAAAACTATTGCACATACGTAGTATCAAGTATACAAGAGAAATAACCGAAAATCAGCAGAAATATCTGTAAGCAAAATGCTTTAGACAAAAGCAGAACATGGAAGGCTGAGGTGAAGACAGACCACCATTCTAAAATTAGGGACTGAGATTCTTCATACAGTTTTAGTTTCCAAGAAAAGTGGCATGAACACACTTGCACAAGCAAAACACCTTGATTCACAAACCTCTTTTCGTTCTTTGAGAAACAAAGCAATCTTTAAAACTCATGTGTTTTTAAAAATTTCAATTGTACCTCATAGTCTGGCCCTCCAAAGTGGGACTTTTTCTTCAGTTCTGTCACAGCATTTTTGTATGCTTCTTCAATTCTTCTCCTTTTCTCCGTCTCCTGTAAAATTACACGATTGTTGGATGTGGTGAGAATGAATTGGCTGATAATAGTCAACATGTCAATAAATGGAATGACCAGTGTAATTTTTTCCCAAGTGACAACTACAAAGTTGCTGATTTTTAGAATTAATTTGCATGCATGCATTACATATGCCCATACACACACATACAATACAAAGCCTGGGGAGCTAGCTACCTTGAGGATACCTTCTTTAAGTCACATGGAAGAAACTAGATCAGCGTGCAAAAACTAGTATCTGGTTTAAGCACAGCTATCCATGGTTGACTGAGGGTCAGATTTTGTATCTGACTGACAGTTTATATAAAACTCCTTGACACAGATGCTTCAGCAGTGGTAAGAAAGGGTAAAAAGCTAACTTGTTGAATGTGGTGAGATACTAATGAGTCAGAGCATGTAACTTTGTATCTATACTTAGGGGGCATAGGATCAATGTGAATCATTTTGTGAACTCCATGTAGGGACTAACAACATCATTCTCCCGTAATAGGTGTGTGACTGCACTAGAGCCACTGATGATGTCTATATTCTTGTATGCTTTGAATAAAAAGGTAGTAATGCCAGAATCAGATGAAATCTAATATTTCCTCTGCAAATTCTACATACTGTTAGATATTCTCAGTGAAAAAGCTATAAAAAGAATTGGAATTCTTGTAGGATTCAGCTTTAATACTCAAGGTGTTTCTCTGTTCCCTTTCAGAACCACTTCAGGTGGAAGAAAGTTAAGTTTTACGGTGACAACTGGACACCAGACACTACTCATTCTTGCAGACATGAGTATAACTATTCATCAACCCAATCTGAACTTTAAAGATTCAGTGGCAAAGCCTTAAGCAGTATTGGAAGGCCGAACTCACCAACTGGGAATTTAGTGATAACATTCACTCTGGAACACAGTTTCCAGTTTCTCAAGTGAAGGTTGAAAAGCAAACCAACAGTTTCAATGTGAAAAAAAGAGTACAGTTTTCCATAGAAAAATTCTTAGTAAAAAAAGAATGAAGACACTATTGCCTTTATGAGTGAATGTGGCCTTTTCCTTTCTGAAACTATCACAAAGAGGCAATAACTGCTAGCACATTTACAAAATTTGCACCTTTATCTTTTCTGAAAGTAACTGAAGAGTCCCGAAGATACATAAAGCATGATTTAAGTCAGAGAGAAACCATAAAAGTTTTACCAGACCACTTGGAATGCAAAATAAAAAACAAACAAACAAGGAAACAAAACACAAAATAAAACATAACTCCTCCTCCCACTTGCCTCAAATCCCCACTTTTTGTACTTCAATCTGCAAGTTAGTGATAATTCACATGTGTCAAAACAGAACTCTCCAAATCTGCCAGCTTTTCTTGGCAACAACATCAAAAAAGGCAGAAAGTGTGAAACTGTTTGACTGCACATCAGAAAAACTACTGGTGTATTAAAACTCTAAAATTTAATGAGAATTTAAGTTACAATTGTCAAAGGTGAACAGAATAAGCTGCCTAAACATGTTAATCTTAAGGTAAAATTTAATGTTCAGAAGGTAAGTTTGCTTGTTAATAACAATTAGTAAGACCAAAGGACACATGAATAGAAAAAAAATATTGTAGTCAAGACAACTAAAAACATCCTTACAAGGATTTTGCTGCAAATAAAACAATGAAACAAACACAAGATATTAAATTCTTTCCTTGCTTATTCATTTTAAGAAAAGTCTAATTTAAAATACAATGCAGAGGCTCACACCGAAAAATATACTGCACTGGAAAAATAAAGAGTCAAGATCAAGAATAAAAGGTTGAAAGTAAA
Source organism: Rhinoptilus africanus (assembly GCA_013400135.1). Classification (NCBI taxonomy): domain Eukaryota; kingdom Metazoa; phylum Chordata; class Aves; order Charadriiformes; family Glareolidae; genus Rhinoptilus; species Rhinoptilus africanus. The sequence continues at coordinate 10,934 of VXBO01006465.1, read as the reverse complement.
GCAGTTACTTTTTGATAACATCACATGCTTTTGTATTACTTTTATTCTGGACATCTGACTGCTTTGGTAACAGAAAGAAAACAAAATTTAGAATTCTAATATTAGAATGGGAAATCCATTATTTTAGCAGTCTCCTTAAAAATTAAAAGATGTTTTTATAATTTATTGTTTTTAAAGGTTTAGAAATAGTTTCCAACCTTCAGAATGTAACTTAAACACCTTTTATTTTAAAATAAAACAGGGTTATAGAGAAAGATACTCTAGACAAATTGTAGTCACCTACAGAATCAAAAAATTCTACTGAACTTGAGCTTTTTTAATATGAGACATTTTTTAGGACAGTTGTCATTTTGAAACATGTTTGTTTCAAGTTCAGCAGACATGAATCTATCTTGCCTCTTTAGGCTAAGCTGACCCTCTACAAGATGGAGGCTATACAATTTTGTGAGGTAGCGGGACTCCTGCTGACCACCGATGTGTGCTGCTGCTTAGTAAAAAGCAGTTCTGAAGCTACTGGAGTGAGGAGGCTGGGGAGGCAAGGAGAGTGAGCTGGATCACAGTGTCACTTACACTGCTTGTAAAACATCCATTGATTTTAGCCACTGGCAGGGATCTTACACTCCCTGTGAAAAACGTGCGCAGCACAGAGCCAGCAGCATGAATCTGCTAGATGGGCCTTTTACAGTCACTGGACACTTACAAGAGCTCTAAAAGCCCCCAAGCTAGAACTTAAACACAAACAGCTGCCTCAACTTAATAAGATTTTCCCCTCTAATCTCTCTCTGAGAAGGTATTCTGAACTTCATCATCTCACAATATTTACGCCCTTTTCAGAGCCGTTTACACATCTATCCAAGAAAAACAAAAGTACAAAGATCAACACCAATCTCCTCCCACACCTATTTAACAGATGACTGAGTAATGTTTTTTTGCTTAGGCCCATAGTTATACAAGATACTCTTATAAAGCCATGCTTAACCACTAAAACAGCAAGATAAAAGAAAAACCAATGCAACTCTACATCTGAAGTGGAATTGTGTTAGCAAAGGTCTGAATACAGTCAGCTTCTGTCTTTAAGGGTGTATGTCTCAAGATGTTGGTCACGGGAGACTCCAGGGGTGGCATCTGTGGGAGGCGGCCAGGGGCTGCCCCAGGTCAGACACAGGTAGTTCTAGCCAGCTTTGAAATAGACCCAGTGCCGGACACAGCTGAGCCCATTCACCATGTGTGTGACACCTCTCTGAAAATGCATTTAAGAGTAAAAAACACTCCTCAGGAGAGAGGAAGAGGGAAGAAAAAGTGAGAAACAACAGAGGAGATGCCAAGGCCAGTAGAGGAGGGGGAGCGGCTCCAGGGTAGAGAACATATCCACTCTGCAGCCCATGGAGGACCCCACAGCAGAGCAGAGGAATATTTCCTGAAGGAGCTATGTCCCATGGAGGACCCACACTGCAGCAGATTTTTCCCAGGAGTGCTGCCTATAGAGAGGACCTGCGCTGGAGCAGGGAAAAAATGTGAAGAGGGAGGAGTGGAGATGAAGTGCTCCAATCCCTCACTCCGCGCTGCTTGGGCCTAGCAAGCAGCAGGTAGAGGAGCCTGGTCTAGTATTTGTCTTTTTGTTTCCCATTAACTGGATCTATTTTCTATCACCAACAAACTGGTCTTCCCTAAGTCAAGAATGTTCTTGCCATGATAAGAACCAGTAAGCAATCTCCCTGTCTTTCTCTTGACGCATGAGCTTTCTCATCCTATTTTTTCCCCCCTAATCCTGCTGGATGGGTGGTGAGTAATTGTGTGGGCATTTGGCTGTTAGCCAAGGTTAGCCCACCAAATAAAAATCTCCTCTTCCAAAAGGCTAGTAATTGGAGGAATACAAATAAAAAAAGTAATTGTTTTACAAGGATTACCATAAGTGTGCTGTAAACCCCAGAAAATTTGACAAATATGACTTTAAAGAGTTGCAAGTCTACCAAAGCAGATCAACTTAAAATCTCCAAGTTTTTAGAAGACTTTGCTATTTTCACTTCTGGGAAAACAACTCCAAATAAGCTTGTGACCCCCTTTAAAACCTATTTACTCATGCTGTATGAGGCATCAGTCACATGAGACCTAAAGTGAAATTTAGGTTTGAATTTGTTAACCACTTGAATCTAAAACCAAGTGCTTTAAAGTTTGTGCACAGAAGAAAAAAGAAGTGACAAGTGACTGATCCAAACAAATTCAAATTCTGTATTAAAATATTATTCTGCATCAATATATACTAACCAGGAGTCAGGAAAAATTCACTTCACCCATGCTTTAAGCAAAGTGATCAATAAAACTGACCTATGTTTGCTCAGCCTGGAGAAGAGAAGGTTTTTGTGGAAGGACCTAATAGTAGCCTTCTGACACATTCAAGAAAGTCACAAAGAAACTGAGCCAGACTCTTCACAGCAGTCTATAGTAGAAGGATGATAAACAATAAGCAGACACTGGATTTAAGAGTTATTCCAGCTAGATAAGGAAAACCTTTTCACTGTTAACAGCTGAGCAGCAGAACAGGCTGCCCAGAAAACGTGTGCCATCTCCAGCCTTGGAGACATGAAACTACATCTGATAAAGCCCCGAGCAACCCAGTCTGATATCAAACTGTCCTACCTTTAAGCGGGAGGCTGGAGAGAGAGACCTCTTGATGTCTCTAGTCCAACCTGAATTACCCTATGATCCGATGAACAAGATTCAGATCTTGGATCAACAATAATTCCTCCAACTACTCAGATGAAGCAGTAACAAATAAAAGTATTGACAGAAGTTGCAATACAGTTAGACAGTGCCAAGTCTTTACATATGGATAAACATGACCCAAGGTCAAGAATTCAAACATGGATGTATTTTATCTGAATGCTTTCATTTTTTAAATTGTATACCACTAAAATATATGGAGTAAGATTTGACGTGTAATATACACCACATGGAAACATATTAAATGAAAAACAAGAGACAACAACGGCTAGAGGACAGCACAGGACACCAGCCAGTGATGGCAGGATTCTACAAGTCAAAGCCTGAAGTAAAACCTAGCCATGCCTCCAGCACATCTCATGAGAGAAGACACTGCTCGTTTCGAGTTGCTATAGCGGTTGCGTAGGCTTAGAATGAACTATCACTACCATTTGAATAACAGATGTTCCTCTACCACACACCTAAAAAATTTAACCAGTTAGTATAAAGCATGATTTAATCTCTTCCATCTCCTAAAGGAAAAGTGAAATAACTGTATCTTAAAGCTACATTTAAAGTTAGAACTGCATGTCCTACTCAGTATTGTCACCACCTCTTACCACAATTACAACATTTCATAGATTTGCACATCATTCTGCAAGCATGGATTATTATGTCTCTTTTAGAAGGCTACAAGCAATACACTTATCATGGAATACTGTCAGGTTCTTTATAGATACAAAAAAAATATAAGAACACTATCTGAACAAGGGCTTGGAAAAGAAAGACTATGATGAATACTACTACTATATCACCAGCCAGGATGAGGCTTTAATATTTTATGGGAGTAATAATGAAATCACCTGAAGTTAATAAATGCTGTATATAAAAGTATAAGCAATACCTGGGTAAAAAGTTAACAACAGCTTATTTGAAGTTGCAAATTCAAGCTAAAGAAACTTTTTTTTTTTCAATAAGAGCAAAACGAAAATGATCTTACCTNACAAGTGACTGATCCAAACAAATTCAAATTCTGTATTAAAATATTATTCTGCATCAATATATACTAACCAGGAGTCAGGAAAAATTCACTTCACCCATGCTTTAAGCAAAGTGATCAATAAAACTGACCTATGTTTGCTCAGCCTGGAGAAGAGAAGGTTTTTGTGGAAGGACCTAATAGTAGCCTTCTGACACATTCAAGAAAGTCACAAAGAAACTGAGCCAGACTCTTCACAGCAGTCTATAGTAGAAGGATGATAAACAATAAGCAGACACTGGATTTAAGAGTTATTCCAGCTAGATAAGGAAAACCTTTTCACTGTTAACAGCTGAGCAGCAGAACAGGCTGCCCAGAAAACGTGTGCCATCTCCAGCCTTGGAGACATGAAACTACATCTGATAAAGCCCCGAGCAACCCAGTCTGATATCAAACTGTCCTACCTTTAAGCGGGAGGCTGGAGAGAGAGACCTCTTGATGTCTCTAGTCCAACCTGAATTACCCTATGATCCGATGAACAAGATTCAGATCTTGGATCAACAATAATTCCTCCAACTACTCAGATGAAGCAGTAACAAATAAAAGTATTGACAGAAGTTGCAATACAGTTAGACAGTGCCAAGTCTTTACATATGGATAAACATGACCCAAGGTCAAGAATTCAAACATGGATGTATTTTATCTGAATGCTTTCATTTTTTAAATTGTATACCACTAAAATATATGGAGTAAGATTTGACGTGTAATATACACCACATGGAAACATATTAAATGAAAAACAAGAGACAACAACGGCTAGAGGACAGCACAGGACACCAGCCAGTGATGGCAGGATTCTACAAGTCAAAGCCTGAAGTAAAACCTAGCCATGCCTCCAGCACATCTCATGAGAGAAGACACTGCTCGTTTCGAGTTGCTATAGCGGTTGCGTAGGCTTAGAATGAACTATCACTACCATTTGAATAACAGATGTTCCTCTACCACACACCTAAAAAATTTAACCAGTTAGTATAAAGCATGATTTAATCTCTTCCATCTCCTAAAGGAAAAGTGAAATAACTGTATCTTAAAGCTACATTTAAAGTTAGAACTGCATGTCCTACTCAGTATTGTCACCACCTCTTACCACAATTACAACATTTCATAGATTTGCACATCATTCTGCAAGCATGGATTATTATGTCTCTTTTAGAAGGCTACAAGCAATACACTTATCATGGAATACTGTCAGGTTCTTTATAGATACAAAAAAAATATAAGAACACTATCTGAACAAGGGCTTGGAAAAGAAAGACTATGATGAATACTACTACTATATCACCAGCCAGGATGAGGCTTTAATATTTTATGGGAGTAATAATGAAATCACCTGAAGTTAATAAATGCTGTATATAAAAGTATAAGCAATACCTGGGTAAAAAGTTAACAACAGCTTATTTGAAGTTGCAAATTCAAGCTAAAGAAACTTTTTTTTTTTCAATAAGAGCAAAACGAAAATGATCTTACCTTATCTAGCCTTTTTTGCCAGCTTTCTTCACGTTTTACCATGAGTTCAATACAGTGAGAGAGTGTAGCAAGGATTCCAGCAGTAGTTGCCTTGAAAGTTATAGCTTCTCCTTTAAAGTCTATGCCATTAATTCCCTTGGGTGTCACATGTGGAAACACTAAAAACAAACATGAATCGTTCACTGATAGCTGCCTTTAACTCAAATAAGCATTCTATATGTATGCTTTGTATTACAACTGAAGAAAATAGACTGGCTAGAAATTTAGTTGAAAATAATAATTAGAAGTGCTAATAATTTTCAGCTATCCACAAGGTAAGGAAAGAGATTCAAAAGGAGGAACGCATCCCTTCAGCTTCATCTTGCTATACTGTATTTCAAGTCTGCTTGTAATGCTGTATTACTCTGTACTCTGCAAATCATGTGGGTGGAGGGAGTGGTAATACTTCGTAACAATAGCAGTTTGACAGCTTGAAGTGGGGCCTAATTAACACAAAGCAACCTTAAAACTTATCTGATACAGCATTAAGAAAGGAAGGATTTCAAACTGCAATCAAACCCAAACCGTAACATTCAAGGTTGTTTTAAGCAGGTAATTATAGATTTTAAAACCTCAAAGTAAAAAGGTACGATGTACGAGTATCAAATCTGTTGAATTATCCAAGTACTGTGGGGTTTTGCAGTTCCAACAACTACTTCATGCTGTCAACTAGGCCAATCTGTTGCTAAGGCTATTTAAACAAGTCACTTAAAATGTGTGACAAAAATGTACCTATTCTATGTCAAACTTGTATGTAGGTTGACATAATAACAAATCAAACACTACACAATAATGTCAGAAAATCTTAGAAAGCAGAAGCAACACCTATGCTGAAGCTGACTGAGCCCAACAAGTGAAAGTAACTCCTGCTATGCCATGGGGCAAGCCAATGACATCACCTACATGGGTATCACTTCCCCATCCCCACCCCTAGTCTGTCACTTTGTCAACATGACACTGTTATCATTTAAAAAGTACAGATAAATATTTGTGCAAGTTTATCCAGGATCTGTCTCCAAGGGCAAAGCGGAGCTTTCAAGCAGCTCAGTTCTTGTTGGGAAGAGAAATGCAATTGCTGTTCTCTAATGGTTGAGCACCACATCTACACTTTGGTAACAGAAAGCAATCACATGAACTTAAGCAATGGTTTAAGTCTCTAGAGGTATTACACTCCCTCCTTTCAGAAGGAATCAAACTATTTTTCAAATAGATGATGATTACAGACTACACACTAGTTCAAATACCTCAATAAGCATACATGGTATGGCAGAATGCAGCTTATTTTTTGTTTCATGTTAATCAAGAATACTCCCTAAAAGGTAATGATGATGGGGGCTGGAGAAAAAAAGGAAAGTAAGAGAAAGAAAAATCTGCTTCAGAAACAATGAGCAGAGCAGCTCTCCCTCCCTCTAACAGCTGCAGAGGGAACACGGGGGAGGCTGAGACTGAAAGTGGCATAAGCTGGCAAGAAGGCAATGCAGTGGATTCAGTGAGAATAATGAAAATCACACAAGAGCTTCACCCATAACACTTTACAACCAAAAAATATAGTTGACACTAATAATTTATCCTGTTCGTGCAGAGTGTGTTCATGTGCAGGCTTATCAGCCCAGCTACAATGCTTATAGATGTGTTTTTTCTCTCTTAATTTTGCAAGATGCTAGACATGCTGAAGAAACTACCACTGGCTGCAACATTGCAAAATAATTTCAGAAATCTCCATGGTATATTCTAGGGGAGATGCAGCAATGCAGCCTCATTTCCTAGAAAAAGCCAGCTTTTGTTCCTGGATAACTTTAGGTCTCAGCTACAGCTCATTAATACCTCCACACAGTTTCAGTCTTCATATATTCTAAGTCATTCTTTAACGGCTGGGTCTCTTAGTAGCAGTGATACAGAGCTTGCAATTTTAAAGTCAGTGCCCACAGATCACCCTTCAGCCATTATAATTGTGGGCAAAACCAAACTTGCAGAAAAATGCAAAACCTGTTTCTTTGAAGAGACGGACACTTAATAGATTCCTTACAATGGATGGGAGTATTTTGGTTCATTCCTCACCACAGGAGATAATTTGTCTTCCCAGATTGTGTCAGAAGATGACCTTAAACCTCGTCTCAGTAACAGTTGAGCTTCAGCACACTAGAAGTATTTGTCAGGATATTTTCTCTTTGAAGAGCGTGAACATCTTTCCTATTCCTTTTTTATGCCTTTTTTTTTTTATGTCCAATACAAGACTGAGTATTTAAAAAAATGAAATCTGGCATCAGGAGATCTATATGGTTCAAGGTAAAGGCTAATAGGAAACTGTTCTTAGCATTGCAACTGCTCTTCTACCTTTGTGACCAAACTGCATGCAGACAACTGAAAAAAAGCAGCAGGATGATTTTTCTCTAACTCTAACTTCAGTTTCAGCACCTTCCAAGCATTTCCTTTTTAATTATCCTGTCTCTTAAGCATTTAACTTTAGTTCTGATTTGTTTTCTCTTGCCTTTCACGTAAAGGATTCCTCATACTTTAGCCTTCAATAGCATTTTAGCCCTTCTCTCCTACATTTCTACATCTGTTAGGACAGGTCAGTTTTCCCTTCTTGTTCTTAAGATTCTCCTTGTAACGCTTTCCCAGATGTTCCAAACATCATGTGTTTGATCAAATCTGTTTTTCCAGTGAAACAGAAGATTATTTGAAAGACAGTAAGTAGAAAGAAGTTCCTTTATCTTTTCCATTTTATGCCACCATAAGATTTTATGTGACATTCTAAGTGAAAAAGAAATGTTCAGGTGCATGACATTTACTGATACTTACTGCTGTTGATCTTCTGTGGATAGAAGTAGGATCAATATGATGAGTTTTAGTCTAACAACCACCCCATTATTTCAGCAGTAAATTGGTGAATATTATTCCTCCATTCACAGTACAAAAATCCAACAGAAATCCCACTATGCTTTACATCAAATTTCTCATATTCAGCCTCTGTACCATTTCCATCTTCATAGTTCCAGTACAAAACCATTGTATGTCTTCCAAGAGGTTCCTTAAGTAGGTTTCACCTGCTCCTGCTATTCTTACATAATTTAAATCTAAATACACTCATTTTCCTGAGCATGGGAACAGAGAGATGAACAGATTCCTGCAATGCATGGGAGCACTTGCTGATCAAGACTCTACATTCTTAGAAT
>VXBO01006464.1:387367-450982 GCA_013400135.1 Rhinoptilus africanus | reverse complement strand
TAGATTTGGCACTTCAGGGCATGCTCTAGTGGCAGAGATTGTAGGGGTTTTTTTTGTGAGTGTGTGGTTGGACTCGATCTCAAAGGTCCTTTCTGACCATGAAGATTTTATAATTCTGCGATTCTATGATTAGTTTTTGCTGGACAGGTGATAAAGTAGTAAAGCAGATAGCTAAAATACTCTCCCTGTCACTAATAATCCCTGGATCTGTAAAGCCTTTCCTTGGCCCTAAGTGCAAAAAATGTTGCAGTTGCACAGGAGAGTATTCCTGCACATATACATAGGCAGAAGAAGGAGTCCAAGCACAATAACAAAACCAAACCCCACCAAACCACTCCATGCCCCCGCCCCCTGCCCCCCCTCAAAAATAAAAACCCAAACGCTAAAGAAAAGGAACAGAAATGAATGAGGGATTGAAAAGTACAAGACAAATATAAAATCTCTTCAGCCTACAACATCATAGGAAGCTGAGCTTGCAGGACAAGTCTCAGCCCAGCAAACAGCTACAGATGTTCTTTTCCTCCTGTTCTGTCACAAGGCATATTTTACTGCTAGATATTACATATGCCATATTACATAAAATGCAATGCCTATAGAAGTAGTTCCATATAAACTGTAAGAGATATAGCAGCCTGGATTAAACAGTTTAAATGAAGATTTCTATGCCATAGTTGCCTATATTTTGTTAAATGAATCCCAAGACTATGTTTTAGATCAAGCCTGTCATAGTCAATAACCCACACCTGCAGAGGAAATTCAACTCTGAATTAGTACCTGCTGGCAAGTATGGTGAGCTTTATTCTCTGATGCTCAGCCCCATATGCACTGATGGCTCATCCTCCCCTTGGGTGGTGAAAATGACCACAGGAGACACTGGTAAGAACACATCAGTCCCGCTGGCTCGAAGGGATCATCCAGAATCGACAGAAAGGAAATAATACTCACTTTTCAGTGCATTGGAAAAAATAACCTTGGACAACTGAAACCTTTTGTGAAATAATAGCACCCTCGAACTACCCCAGCTCAGGTGTATCACATCATTACTTTAACGCAGACAGAAAACCAGCTGCCATTGATTTTTCCAGACCTCTCAGATTCACTAGCGAAGAATCGGGATGACAAGAGGAGAGCATGGGAACTATACCTGCATCATTTCAAATTCAAGAGTCTTATTTTTAGACTCTAACCTATTTTCATCTTGTCTTTTCNCCCTTTTTTTTCTTTTTTCTTTTTTTTTTTTTTTTTTTTTTTCCTTTTTTTTTTTCCTCTTTTCTCCCAAGGTTTCCTAAGCCACATCTTTTTCCTAGGCTGTATCATATGTCTGACCTTGACTAGAGAGCCTTTTTGACAACATCACTGTGCGGGTAACCCAATAAGCTTGAGGCACTTACATATTCTCCACCTTACAGATGATACAACTCCACATCTTAATCAGTTGCTTTGTCCTTCTTTCCCCTATAGATGTTTTATTATGTATGACAGCTTTTTGTGGCTTTTCATAGTACGCACCACACTGTGAGTGAGCCTTGTGCATACACTCTTTTCCCATGTTTGATCCAATCATGTCATTACAACAGTACTTACTGTAGCAATTAATAGTAGGCAACTATTCCTTTTTCAGTATCTAGAGACTAAGTCTGTTTAATAGGCACATTTTTCCTATTGTAAAAATTATGGTGTAGTTTCTATTTCTAGGTATTATACAAATCCATAATTGGTTTTTGCTCAAAATCCTGGTGTGGCTCCTATTCAAACATGGCCATGATTACAGAAAATGAGCTTCTTGCAGGGCCCATGTCAACAAGGCTTTTGATGGCCTTTCGGTTTACTTTTACGTGATTTAGAACAAGGAGTACCATGAGCTTTATTAACACCTGGGCAAACTCTCTCAAAAGAGCAGCAGGTGCTCTATAGAGCATCAGACATCCCGTTTCCCCACTATAAAAACCGGGCATGATCGTTTTTATATTAATGCTAAAGCTGAAATGTCTAGGAATAGAAAGTTTATATGCAGTATGGGAGCATTGCTGCAAAAGAGAAATGTACTGTGGTTTGACAGATTTCATTTTCCTCTTACCCTTTCAGTTCTTGACCTTTCTATGGCAACTATCAACAGAGGCAGAAAGTAATACTGATTTGTGTGGTAGTTCTGATACTGTCAGAGGCTTGCGGCCAATTTTACAAAAGCACCTAGACAGAGTAAACAATACAAACAATGAGAGAGATTCAGATGTCTGTTCTCTCTCCGTCAGTCAGCATGAATCCATCACCACTAAACAAAGATTCAGATTTAGCTTGGAGAGTGGATGAAAGTTCTTTCATTTACATTGTACAAAAAATTTACTCTTGTATTGATTATCCATCAGTTTCCAGCCAGGCAGAGATTAAATTAACAGATTTTGAAGCCAAAGAGGACCATTATATAATTTAGCATCATTTTTTACATCACACAGGCTGAGAAGTTTAATTCTATTACCCTCACAAAAGAAAGACATACAGTCTTGATTTGAAAATGTCAAGATACCCATTACATCCCCCAGCAGTTTGATGCAATGGCTGATCACCCTGACATTAAAACATGCGCTCTACTTCAAATTCAGAGCTAATTCACAGACTTGGGTTCTGGTTCTTCCTTTTTCTGCTGAAGCTCTTTAATGGATGGTGCTTATTCCCCCTTCCGCCCTTCCTTTGCGAAGATACTAATCCACTATAATTGAGTCACCTTTTGAGTTCCTTTTCAATATAGTTAAACAGCCTGAACTCATTAAATCTCACAGCGAAAATCATATCTTCTGACTCTTGAAATAATAACTGTGAGATTTTCCTCTACTTTCCCCATTTTTTCAGTAGATTGATGCACCCTGTCTTTGGAATAAAACGGAATATTTTAACATCACGGCCAAGGCGGCAGGAAGGCGGAGGCAGCACTCACCTCCTCTTGCTGGGTATAACTCCCATCTCCTCACTGTCTCCCTCCAGAGTGACCCTCCTCGCCTGCCACCATTCATCGTCCGAGGCGTTGATGACATGAAGGATGTCTCCGTACTTAAAACTGAGTCCTTGGCTTGGGAGGCCACTGTCTTTGCTCTTGTCATAGTCAAACATGGCTCTGTGAAAGGAAATAAAGATATGAAGACAGGTGATCATATCAGTCTTGGGAAGGTTTACTTCTGAACAATTTGTCTTATTTCATGTTACAGCTAACCCTTGCTCCTTTCCAAAGGGAAAGGTCCTGCTCTTTACAGAATCCTCATTTTTTAAGAGAAACTGAACAGTAAAATCTAGTATTTACTGTTTCACTTAATAAAGAATAATCACCAGATCAGAGTATCTAGTAAACCTGCCAGGCAGAAGTCCCTCTTGTCACTTTTCCAACAGCAATTTGTGGTTGTTGAGCTTGTCCTTTGCTCTCACATTTCCCTGTGCTCAGAAAAGGGGTGTCTGGCAGACAGGGGTGCATTGGGAAGACTACATACAAGGGACCAAAACCACGCTCAGGATATTCAACTCAGATCCTGGGAAAGATCTCCAGCCTGCCCTGAGCTCTGCATTTCCAAGCTACAATGAAACCAGTTCTCAGCCTCGCCCAGTCCTATAGCTGGCACCTGCAACGGCAAACTTCAGGATTTATATATTCCAGTTTCCCAAAGGAAGACCTTGCAAATGCATCCCAGCAAGGCTGGACACGAGTGCGGGTTGCTCTTTGGAGTTACCTAGCTAAAAATCCAGATCTTGGTTTCTTACAGGAAAAAATATATGGGAATATTTTTCCCATGTAAAATACTGTTTAACGATGGTGCCTGTATAGAACTGATGTTTATTTCCTATAGGGAAAATAATATGGTTAAAAATCTGACTACAGAAATGTTAGATCAATAGAGTCCCAAGAGGGGTATAATAATTCCCACTCTTTTATTGTGAGAAATAAAGCTGTGGCAATCTCTTTACTAGTAAACACTTCAGTGAGAAGGATTGGATATAATTAATTGTTCTGCATTGTAGTTTAATTGAAGAGAATGATTATAGCAGCCTTATGGGTGGATTTAAAACACTCAAGGCTACCTCTCATAATGAGGAGGACTTTAAAAAAAAATTATCAAAGTTGTAACTATGCAACCAAAATAATTTGAAAGCTCTCATAAGCACTTATCCTGCATGAAAGATCTGGTTCAGGAGGAGGACAAATGCTATTTGCAACATGTCTTCTCTGAAAGAGTTTACAGACATGTACTAACATCTTCAGAAAAGCCCAGATAATTCCCTTCTCTGAGGATGAAGACAATAAATAATCCTGCTGAATTTTGCATAATCCATAAATTTAGATATGCTTGTGCCTTTCTTGGGAAATGTTCATGGACTGCATGTAACCTTTGAAAAATTGTAATGGCCTAGGGGTGGAAATCCTTTAAAAACTTGGCTATATCTTAGTAAAAATTTACATTCATAAAGGATTCTTATCAGTAGCAGGTCATCTGCTGCCTTCTCAAATAAGGCCTTCTGTGAGGACTTATGATGAAGAAGCATATAAATCTCAAAGCAGCTAAATATCATCTTAACAGCTTAATGACACTTGATGTCTGGAGAAATGGCAATGCACACACACAGGCATACAACATATCATCCTGTTGGTATTGCCCTTATCAGCATGCAGTGGTCTGAGTTTTATCACTGTATCGAGCATTTGTTGTCTTAACACTTCACTGAATAATTGTGTACCTTGCCATGGAAGCCTATCAACATCTCAAAAACCCTGATGACACAGCTGGCAACCACGCTGAATACCAGGCAGGTGTGATACCATCCTGAATCCACGCCTAGCTAAATTACTCAAAACAAATGACAGTATCTTCTGTTGCAGAGAATATGCAAGACCATCACATCCCAGATGTAAAACACATGCCAAACCGGAAATGTTCAAGATGTGGCAATGTCTAAGATGAAAGGTGTGTTTCAAAAGTGAAGTAGTAGAAAGAAAGTAGGACAGAGTCCTTGAACAGACATTTGTACCTCAGAGCCCACGTGTTAACTTGAAATCACTGACTGCCATCGTGCTAGCTGATGTTAACGACGAATGCAGATGGCAATGTTTGTCACTGACTTCCGTTGATTGGAGTAATCATGTGAATGTTAATTAAAATGAGATTAAAGATCTCAGATGAGAATTTTTGAGCACACTTTTCACTGAGTGAAAGATTTTGTGGCTGCATGCTCTACAGATGTTGATTACTCCATTAGTAAATGAAGATGATATGAGAGCTGACTTCAGTGCTGACTTTCAAATCAAGAGCCAAGTTTAAGTTGATAACTTAACCATATTTAAGCTTACAACTTTGATAACATTGCTGGCTCTGTAAAACATACTTCTGCAAGTTGGCAGCTGGCCCAGCTGGAAAACAAATCTTTGCTCTAAGCACTGTTGTATGCGTGTAGAAGTTAACTTGAGTACCTTGGGCAATAGATCTTGGCACGCTCATCCTCACCGCCTCCTTTCAGTTCTCAGGTTGTAAGTACAATTTGGATCTCTACATGTCCAATTGCAAGCTCTAGTTTTACTTATTTAAGAGGTCAAGATGTCATTTCTAATTTTCTACCTGATGAACAGCACCCGCTTCTGTTTGTGCTCAGTCTTGCAAGTGTGTATAAAAATAACACATCTGCATCTGCTGAGTGTCATCCGAAGTGATACAAAATGAATGCAGCCAGACCTCTCGTTTGGCAAAAGAACTGGGAAAAGTAGAGAGAAAAAGATGGATTGTTTTTTTTCTTTGCTCTTTGTTGGTTTTGGACAATGGCAGCCCAGTGTTACAGGATACCACCCTGTATCCTGCAAGCACTGAAACTTTCATCAGAGAAGAGAGTTCAGCTCTCAGCAAAGTCTATTTGGGCTATGCAAGCTTCTTTACCCATATAACATGCTAGATACATAGATATATGGTATGCTAGATACCATAGATAGGTTCTGACATGCCAAGGGGAGTATCAGACGAAAGACGAAAATCTAGTATCATCTTTGAAGAATATTATGGGTTAAAGAGAGGACATAAGCAACCCAGTCCAGCAGGAGACCGACCCACCCATCCATCACCCCTCTCTGAGAGATGAACACCATATTTTCCTCAGCACAATCAGGACCTGCCCTAACTCCCCCAGACAAGCAGCCTTCGAAAACGAGATGTCTAAAAGAAACAGCAGAGAAATGTTCTTCAAACCAGCCAGAGGATTTAACCTATTGTGAAAAGTCACAGTGCCTCTTTCTGTGACGAGTTAGAGGTATCTCTACACAATACGAACAAACATAGTGCAGATATTGGGGAGCCTGCTCAGCAAAGCTAAAGAGCTTTCTGAACTTGCTAACATGTTTTCGTATGGCTGAGTCTGCTTATTCATGGGTTACACAGGCAGTTCTTCCAGGCACTAAGCCGTAACTCATTTTTAGTGTATTTTCCTGCAATCTTAAAGAATAGTAATCTCAATAATCTTACAACTTTCTAATGGCGCTTATCTGACAGGCTTGGATACTAACAGCTTCTGCTTTTTTCCTCCACAGCTGATAAAAGCACTTCTTATAGAGCAGTTTTTCTTCTTTCAAGTGTTTTATATCCTCAGCTAGCTGCTTGCATCTACTGTTCATCCCTTTTTGGATCATATAGGACAGAACCAAGAGCTCTACAAGGTTTTCTCTATGGCACTAAGAGGTCTTTTTCCAGTCAGCTGATTAAGTCTACTTTTGAATTGGGTTAGTCAATTTTTAATAACAAATGGATCAGTTTAAATTATTTAACTTTCATTTTAGAGCTATCACCAATGCTGTGATCACACCAGCATCAGGAAAATTCCCGTTACAAACAGGATAGATAACACATTTTGAGGTTACAAACATAGTAATCCCAGTGATTTCTCTGGGATATGGATAAAACACTTCGATAGGGAACAGAGCTTGCTGCAAACTAATTGAACAGATGTGGTGAAATCATGATTTGGCCACTTTAGTTCCCTTATTAGAAAAATAACAATAGGAGTGGCTGTATATTATCAAAGGCCTAAAATATATGCACTAAATTTCCATTAACACCTTTATATTTTTTTCCTCAATTCAAAATTTTTGCATGGGTTTGGGAAAAATGTTTAACATCTGTACAACATTTTGAAAGTGAAAAGTTCTATTCAAGTGATAAGTGTTGCTGCTGTCTTCTTGGTGAAACTCTGCTGCTTGTAGGAAATTAAGAAACACTGTCCTGAGAAGCGAAGGAGAAGGTGCAAACATTTAGACCAAGGTGAATATCACAAATATATAAGATTATGTGAGTCTTGTTTCCTTGGTATTATCCTAAACTTCAGAAGTGATCATTACACTACGCTAATCCCAGTAGTAATTTGGATAGAACCTAACAGGTTTTATTTCTGTGCTTGGGTGCCTCTTAATCATTTTTAGGAACTCACATCAGCGTAAAACATGAGACAGGCATTTCAGAACAGCATCAAAATTCATTGCTCAAAAATTGTTTGAAATGAAAATACTGCCATGTGCCAAGCTGTAATATACTGCCAAACGCGCAGAGGTGTCTGCATGGCAGTGAAGACCACTACAACAAGAGCATTTTTTCCCCTCCACTTAGTGTAAATACTGCAGCATTTGAGGTATGTCCAAAAGCTAAGTTGCACTGTGTAGTAAATTTCTATTTCTAATGACACCTATTCTTGCAACTGGAGTAATAAATGTTTGACATCGGAGGAAATGAACTAGCTTTAAGGAAATAGTGAATCAGTTCATTGTGCAGTCCCATATATTGCAGCCTTCCGGCACCCACCATGCCTATATTGTTACCAGCATTTTAAGAATGAAAAATAGGATAAGAAAGACTAAGTGATCTTACTAAGCCAGTGGCAGAAAAGGGAATTTAACAGAGAAACCCAGCTTCCTCGTCTAACGCTGTAAACACCGTTTGTAAGGTAGTAGTATTCACAATCTTCCTGGCAAGGCAAGGGATATTAGTGTATTTACAGCACAGCAATATATTTTGCTGAATGCTCTGTGTGTTCTGTGTAAACCACCAAAATTTTCTCCCATATCACTGCACTGTGGCCAGTAATCTCAATTTGATACATTTCAGGTACTGCGTGGCAGCTTTATTTGCATCTGTGAAATTACTTTCTTCTTCTGGCACAGATGGGAGTTTGCACATAAATTTACAGAATGCTCTTTGCCATTTACTTGATTATGAAACGACAACAACATTTAGCAAGAGAGATCTTCATTTTCTGTAAACAGTCCTAACTCTTCTGCAGCACTGCAGTTACAGCACCTAAGGTTATTACTTTTTTCTCTGACAATTTCCTTAGCACAGATTCGCAGACATTAGGCTTTATAGTATCATCATAAGGGAGAGATACGTTATTCCCCTTCTTCTCCCCATCTATCCTACTCCAGCCCTTTTTTTTTACAGATGGGGAAATCCAGTGCACAGAGGTTTAGACAGTAATTCAGCGTCAGATTCAGAATCAGACCCCAAGTTTCATAGCTGTCTTTTCTTCACTCTCAGTAGTAGATATATTTCCACCCACTTACGGGCTTAGCTTGAAGAAAACATTAGAAGAAAATGAAAAAGATCCCAGCATAATTCATTGCTATAGCTGCAACAGAGAGCACAGCAGTGCTGTGAGAGAAGCAGCCATTGCAATACAATTAAGATGCTATTAAAAGGGTTACACTTTTACATCATGGCATGTCAATAAACACTTTCACCTTCTCCTCCCAGCTTTGTCTCCATCTGGAGAAGCTGAACAGGTAAATCCTACATATAGAGTGTAGAAAAAGTTTCTCTCTCCTTGTGAGGTGTGGGAAGCTCTGAGGTGCTGCCTGCTACGACCGGAGGCTGCCAGAATAGTCCCTGTGCTAGGGATGATCCACTTGTACATTGTCACCTCCTCTGAAAGAGTGGGAAGTAACTGTTTTATTAGCTTTTATTAGTATATACTACAACAATGTGATTTTAACACAAAAATCTGAATAATTGACTTGTTACCTAGAACTCAAAGATACTGATTCCTTCCTCTCCTCTCCTCTCCTCTCCTCTCCTCTCCTCTCCTCTCCTCTCCTCTCCNTGTTTTATTAGCTTTTATTAGTATATACTACAACAATGTGATTTTAACACAAAAATCTGAATAATTGACTTGTTACCTAGAACTCAAAGATACTGATTCCTTCCTCTCCTCTCCTCTCCTCTCCTCTCCACCCATCCCCTCCCCTTCTCTTCATATTTTCTCTCTTAACAATGTTGCACCTCTTCATGAAGCTGATCCCCTCAACGTTAATTACTGCAGTTGGGCAGAGAGGGACAGTGTTAGCAGCATCTGTGTTATCCAATTCAGTTATACGAGGGCACTGCAACATGGTGGCCATATTCCCTTTGGAAGTTAGCACAGCTCAGGGACCATTCCCAGGAACAGTTTGGAGGCACCTCCCTTTTCCGGTGGAAAGAAGGACATAAAAGTAGGGATGCGGGCTGTTGCAGCAGGCCATGCAATGTGTAGTTTAGGGTGTTAGCATAGCTGACGGCGCTGATGGAGACCCTGAGGGAGTAGAGCTGCCCCTAAGGCACCTTCACTGTCCCAAATTCCATTGCCCATTTGCATCCAAGCCTTTTCCATTTGCTACAGTATTTCTGCTTTACTTCTTTCAGCAATTTCTTCATTCAGTCCAAATCATTCTTTATCATTTTGCTCCTAGTGAGAATTTGGCAGAGAGTTATGCCATGGGCTTCAATGAAAAAAGGATTGGAGACAGTAGTATTGGTCTCAGAAAAATTTCACTAAGAGGAGGGAGATACTTTCTTTATGGTGTTTACATCAGGAAAGAGGATTGCCATCTGCCCTCGGGAAATATTTTCTTCATTTTGCAGATCCGACCATAATTCTTAATGTCCGCTCTTATGACCCAATGTTTATGTTGTTGATGGGCTTTCTTGTGTCTTCAGCAAGTGCTTATGTTCTCTGGAGGAAACGGATTCTTCTGTAGTGAAAAGATTTATATCACCATTTTCAGAAGTATCAATCAATGAATGTATGTTGCGCTTTCGTGTTCTTGCTACACAGCAGCACACGCAGCTCACAGTGAAGGACTGACCGCTTTAGTCTTTCAGCTGTGGACACGGACAAAACTTTTATCACCCCCAGGTTTGCCTGGCTCTAAGTATTTCCAACAGGAATTGAAATGGGGCTTGAGAAAATGAAGCTCTTTCGTGTCTTCGCTTGTGCCGGCACAAGGGGAATTCATTTCATGGTACACTTGCTTTTTGTTTCTTTGGCACTTTACAGGGCATAAGAGGGCCAAACTGAGTTCACCTTTTGCGTGCAAACATCTGAAATCAGCATCATGCTGTGCCTCCACCCTTTCCATAATTTATTGAGTAGGAAAAACTGGCTGCCACTTTCATCTGTGATAGACACAGAACCTTTTATGTACATCTACATTGTACTCATTGTATTCCAGATTTGCAGCTTTGAGGTTCGCTTTAAAACTGGGAGACTGCATGGTGTCAGAACACTGATTAGATTTAGCCCTACGTATTTTGACAAACACCAGAGAAAATCTTTGATAGCATCTCGATTCTGGAGTGCTTCTTCAGTGCTCCCAAATTTGTGTGTAAAATTTCACAATAAAACCCCAAACTCGTGAGTGAGATTTGAATTTCACAGCAAGCTGGAAAACTTTGGACAAGTTTTTTTCTAAGTTTTTTTTTTTTTAAAAAAAGAAATTAGATCATTTTTGACTGACCTTAACATCACAGTATTGTTTAGATTGGAAAAGACCTTTAAGATCATCCAGTCCAACTGTTAACCTTGGTCCATCAAGGTCCAACCTTGACCTGGCCTGAGGATTATGCATCAAAATTATGTGAAATTTTAAGTTCTTGGGTTTTTTGTTTTTGTTTTTGTTTTTCCCCATGCAGACAAAGTGAAGCTGCTGCTTGTTGGCATCTTTGGTTTCTGTCTAAGGACTCTGCGCAGTTTCTCAGCACAGATTCCTGTGTTGTGACATTTAAGATTACTCATATCCAGAAAGGAAAAGAAAAGCTACTGGATGTCAAAACAAGGATACTTTAAACTACTGGGTAATTCACCTGAAATTGCAACCTGTGGGTTGCACAGTTTGACACAAGAGCCAAAGATTCATTCTGTGATTCTTATTTTTAAAGAAATAGTAACTTATTTACTGTCTGAGAATATTCACTTCGGTAGTTTTTCCCCCACTAGGGAAAATGAAATAAAAAAACAATTGAAACCAAACCAAACCAAACCAAACCAAAACCTAAACTAAACTAAAATGTAATGTTTCTTTTAAAGAAAATGAGACTTAAAGGGAATATTGTGACTCTGTGTAGCATAGCCTATAGCCACCCCCCCCTTCCCTGATACCAAATGTACCTTCCTTCTAATGCAGAATACACCGTCAAAAAGCACTGATTTTATTATTTTTTTTAAAATAATTGGTTTACAGTAGTTCTAAATATTACAATAGCTCTTCAGGATCTTGTTTTGTTAATTGGGTTTTTTAGGTCTCAGATACCCTGTAGCTTGCAATTGCTTTCTCTTAGACCTAATCATGACCCGTATCTGCTAGCAGCTTTTAAAACTGCATTGTGACCAGGCTGCCCACAGAATTCATCGTGCTTCCACTGGGTTATAATCAAAAGGAAATTTTCAGCACATGAAAGAACCCCACTGATAACATAATTATTACTACCAGCCAGATATATGATGGCTTCTTTGTTTTTTTTGGACAAGGATATTAGACATCTGAAGAACTAAAGTAAGAGAAAGCCTTCTTATGGAAAACTGATCCACATTTGTGATTTGTATAATTTGAACATAATGGCAACAAAAAAAGTGGTAAGACACAGACTAAACACAATGATTCTAGTACTGAAAAATACCCCATCAGCCAAAATTCAGACAATTATGGCAGTAAAGTGGATTTTTTTAAAATTTTTTTGTTTTTCAGAAATCAACATATAATACCAGAGCATTGTCAGTTGTAATATTCTATGTACTTCTGTGGAAGAAGTATAAGATGTGGGGAAGTCAACAGACTTTCATAGAGTGGAAGTGCGCTTTTGTTCAAGCCATTATAAATGTGTTTATACATTCCAAACTTTAGAGATTATTTTTGAAAAAGAATTGTTCTCCAGCTGTTGGAAAAGGATAGGCAAACAAAACTAGGAGAAAGTATTAAGGAGACAGAACCTTGGCTGCCCTTTCTTTATTGAGAGAGGGCATTTTGGAGAAGTCAAGATATTTGTCTGCAACAGCTCTTAGTAATGGTTTGTGCTTGGCCTCAAATATTGTTCTTTGACAATGAAAGAGTCAGAAGTAGGATTTGCATTGTTGTGTTGGCAGAGGGGGTTCTTCTGATATAATGAGGTGTCACATGCATACAGGAACTACACCATGTAAACCCACTGAAAATTATTATGGAATTTAATTCTCCTGCCTAATGTGGAGAAACGTACTAAATCCATAAACTCTGCTGGATGCAAGTATTTGGGAAATCATAAAATCATTTTGTCTCTAGACCAAAACTTGAAGAGCTCATTAAGAGTTCACTCAATCAGTGGGAGGTTGCTGATAGAGTGAGTCCTTTGTGTTTTATCACAGACTTCAACAGGAAGCAATGCAATTAATTTTTGCTTTTGATTTTGTCTCTTTTAAAGAAGGGTGATTTTGCAAAGATCCAAATTCTACCAAAGTCTAAAACTATATTTTTAAGGCACAAAGGCCAAATGATTCCACATAACCTCTGGTTCATCACGCCAAACATGAAATCTCCAAAGGCTTCAGATTTACAAGGTGTAACGCTATAGAAATCAATAGATACAAAAGAATGCTGAAGATGTGAGCTGAACTCAGATGAAATCTTCTAAACTTCCGTTTCTAACTGGAAATAACACAGAAAGTTGCCTGAAAGAGCAGGAGCTATGAGACAAGATGTACTATTTGGTCAACCAGTTCTGTGGATTCCTTGATCTGTCAACCTGTACCTATCATAAAAAAGCTTATCCCACTAAGTTTTATTCTGTGACTGGGTTGAATCAAACCACCCTAGTAGATGATGCTTCCTATAAACCTCCATCTTCTGGAGTCAAATGAATGCTTCAAAAGCTCGGTTTTCATTTGTTTCCCCTTCCTGTGGAGAAAAGCTTGAAAATAAGATACCAGAATATGCAAAAGCAAAACCAAATAAACAAAAGGGGCAAATAAAAATAATAGTCTTTGGCATCACCTCAACAATGTAAAAATATTGTGATTGCTTCTTGGTTTTAATGGTTAGATTTGGTGGTTTTACTCTCTGTGTGGTAGTCAATCCTCTCTAGAAACAGACTTTAAAGAAAAAAGTGCTGATCAGCCACTATGACCCAAGGTATTTATCAGCAGCAATATGTGTTTTAATGTTTATTAAGCAAAGTTGCAAGAGGATGTTGCTAAACTTCTTAGTTTCTGCTGTTTAAACACAAAATTAAACCCATGCTGCACTGAGCCCCTTGCAGCTCATCGTTCGCTCCATTGCACTGTGTTCAACCCTGTTCCTTAGGAGCCCTGGCTGTCATGTGCTCAAAAGCAGGATTAAGGGTAACATCAGAAGTTCCTGCATCCCATTTTTAAAGGTAAATTAAGCACATCTGAGCCAAGGTTTTGTTGGCTTTTAGTGAAGATTAGACTTTGAATTGTTAGGTCGCTTTGAATACGTTACTCTAAGCAGCTTTAAGATTGACAGGATTTGCCTTAAGCTGCTCCGAGGCTGACAAGACGAAGGTCTGGTACAGAAACAGAAGTGCTTTGATTCCTTGCTCTTGGATGGTGCTAGGACCTAGGATAAGCCATTTTTTTCCTGTACCGTGAACGAAGCTCAGAGTTCTGATGGTTTTGTCCATAATGACACTTCCTCGTTCCGTGTGCAATTCTTGATTTAAACAAGGACACTAACAGAACTCGGATGTTTCTTTTTAATATTGTAATTTAAAATGAGTCTCATGGCAATGAAAAGCCTAAAAATAAATCTTCCATGAAAATCGGTTGTGTTGTCCCACCCCCTGCCGTGAAAAGTTTCTACCTATACTGGCTTAAGTTTATCTCAATTTTAAGATGTTCTTCTGTCCTGCAGAAATTTTATTTTACTATGAACCATCTACCTAGCAATTTTAGATGGGAAATGTTTATCAATAGCCATGTCCTTAAGTTTAGGCAAAATAATAATGGCAGTCTCTTGAGTCAAGCTCTTAAAAATAATTTTCTTTAGCATCTGAGTAATCTGACCAACTTCAAGCAGATTATACATACTTAAAGTTATGTGTTGAAACTTATCTGTGCCATAACACATTGTATATAGTAGAAAATAATTCATGGATGCAGTTGCTTTTCTAATATTGCTCAAATTAATTTAAAAAAAATGACTGCACATTTTGGGATGTAAAACTCAGTTTGAAACCTCACACGCTACTACCATTTCCTAAGCCTGAATCAAAGGACTGTGACATGCTGAAAGCTGGAACATGACACACCCTAATCTTAGATTTGTATGTATGTGCAGAAAATACAAGACTGAGGCATCAGTGATAAAAGCCTAGTTTATGTCTTCAGCAGCTATAAATGAACGGTGACTTCCTCCCTGCCTTATAGGTTATCCTGGCATCTTTCCTCTGTTTTTAAAAAACATTCAATAATGCCCTTTACTGGGAGGTTTTGTAGCTGGGAAAGTTGTAGAAGAGATCAGTTAAACAAACATGTCTTTGTGTGTCATGATCATTATAGGCTGATCCAAAACTTTCCTCATGATGTATTGGTGCTGACCTTGATGAGGTACTTGTTGATAGGTTAGGGGTGGACCTGCTGGGAAGTAGCTCTGAGGAGAAGGATCTGGGGGTCCTGGTAGACAGTAAGTTATCCATGAGCCAGCAATGTGCCCTTGTTGCCAAAAAGGCCAATGGAATCCTGGGCTGCAGAGGGAAGAGCGTGGCCAGCAGGTNCAGGGGAGTTGGACTGGATGAGCTCTAGAGGTCCCTTCCAGCTCTGAAGATTCTGTGATTCTGTGATGAGACTTTTTAGAGAGGTGGCTGATGCCCCAAGCCTGTCAGTGTTTCAGAAGCATTGGGACAAGGCCTGTAACAACATGCTTTAGCTTTTAGTCAGCCCTGAATTGGTCAGGCAGTTGGACTAGATGATCTTTGTAGGTCCCTTCCAACTGGATTCTATTCTATTCTATTCTATTCTATTCTATTCTATTCTATTCTATTCTATTCTATTCTATTCTATTCTATTCTATTCTATTCTATTCTATTCTATTCTATTCTATTCTATTCTATTCTATTCTATTCTATTCTATTCTATTCTATTCTATTCTATTCTATTCTATTCTATTCTATTCTATTCTATTCTATTCTATTCTATTCTATTCTATTCTATTCTATTCTATTCTATTCTATTCTATTCTATTCTATTCTATTCTATTCTATTCTATTCTATTCTATTCTATTCTATTCTATTCTATTCTATTCTATTCTATTCTATTCTATTCTATTCTATTCTATTCTATTCTATTCTATTCTATTCTATTCTATTCTATTCTATTCTATTCTATTCTATTCTATTCTATTCTATTCTATTCTATTCTATTCTATTCTATTCTATTCTATTCTATTCTATTCTATTCTATTCTATTCTATTCTATTCTATTCTATTCTATTCTATTCTATTCTATTCTATTCTATTCTATTCTATTCTATTCTATTCTATTCTATTCTATTCTATTCTATTCTATTCTATTCTATTCTATTCTATTCTATTCTATTCTATTCTATTCTATTCTATTCTATTCTATTCTATTCTATTCTA
Organism: Rhinoptilus africanus; assembly: GCA_013400135.1. NCBI lineage: Eukaryota > Metazoa > Chordata > Aves > Charadriiformes > Glareolidae > Rhinoptilus > Rhinoptilus africanus. Next base: position 435,097 of record VXBO01006464.1, on the reverse strand, counting down.
TTCTATTCCATTCCATTCCATTCCATTCCATTCCATTCCATTCTACTTGGGAGGAGGAAAAGCCTCTATTAGAACAACAAACCTTGTCATTAACAAGGAAGATGCATGAGGTCAACTCTGTTGCTTCCACTGTAGGAAGGAGGCGCAAAGCCCACTCTCCTAATAGAGAAATTCATAGAAAGCATGACAAGAACTTTTCTGAAAATCCAGTCCTTGATATAATGGACCATGTAGGACTAAGGAACAGCACTGGACCACATTCACATTTGAATTACGCAGGGATTAGTTCATTGCTAGTGGAGCTGCTCTGAACATGTGCGAGAGGGCAGAATCTCCCCAGGAGGTTGGAGTGCGTTGGTGCAGGTGGTGCAGAAAGGTTCTGCAGTCCTGGGGGGATAATAAAAGCTCAGCTGGGCAAGGCCCTGAGCAACTTAACGTAATTTTGAATTTGACTCTGCTTTGAGAGGGGGGTTTGACATACAACCTCAGAATGATCTCCTCCAAATTAAATTACTTATGATGGTATCTATTCAGGACTGAAGTATAAAGTATGTTGAGACATAGGAGTTTATCTCAGATCATATTTATCACTTTTGGGCATATAAAGAATTTTTAGTTTATATTCTGAATAAAATGACAGTCAGACTTTGGTGTCTGAGAGACAGCATTTTCTGCAGTGGGTTAAAATAATTCATTTTGCTTAAAAGTTCCTTGACGTATGCAGCTGAGGATGGTACAAAGATGCTCAAACTACGTACAAGTTCAGGTGATGTTCTCCAGAACTATGCACCAGTACTACCCCAATCTTGAAAGCACTAAAGCCAAGTTAAAGCTGTACCTCACCACAGCTGATGTGGCCGTACTGTAGCGATTTGGGAGCTACAGTGTGCCTGGTATCGAGCAGTGTAGGCACCCTCAGTGTGACTGTGGTCTTAGAGTAGAGAGGGCTTTCTTTTGTTCATATTTTGGGAAAACAAATTAAGTGCAATGAGGAGATTATTAGAGGAATCTGAACTCCCCAGACAGTAAAGGAGGGTGCTAGGTACCAATGGCAAAGGAAGAATGCAGAGCATTTCCATTAAATGAGAAAAATGGGATGATGTAGATGGTGTGAACATTTCTCTAATTCCATGTCCTGTTTCTCTACTTGTGAAATAAGAATACTTAAGGAGATTATTGTGAAGTGCTCAGAGAGTACAGTAAAGTGGCCATAGCCACATCTATGTCCGTGATGGGTAAATTAAACATAAAGGGTGAAATCTCTTTGATTTCAACAGAAGGAAGCACCTATTGAAGATACACATTTTGTCAGAAAAGCCTGCAGTGTAAATTATACTGTCATTTAGTGATTGCTTATACAAAAACTGTGCCATTAAAAAGAATTGAGTCTTACAGAATAACAGGATACTTAGAGAGCCAAAAGTAAATTTTTTTTTTTTTGATTCTGACGTCCCGGGGAGTCATGGAAAAACAAACAAGCAAGAAAGCGAACAAACAAATGTCTCAGACTGAAGAGATGTTTTTCTCTCACTTCATGTGGACAAGATTGTTTGAAATATTCATCAATGACATTTTTGTGCCCGGACCAATTCTTAAGACTTTTTTAGTATTTCACAGCCTCTCTTGCAAGCTGTAGGAACTTCTTATTTGTTCACTTCCAACATGGAAACAGCAAAGCAATATATTGGGTGATTTAAGGGCTGAATAAAGATGCTCTCTTTGGAGAAGGCTGTGGTGTGCAGTGGGGACAGAATAAGACCGTTTTTGCCCTGTTCCTATATGTTCCCTAAACATCTGCTGATAACCACTGTCGCACTTGGCTAGATGCACCTTTCTTCTGAGCCGGTCACTTTTATAGAGGAAAATAGATACAGAAGGCAGGAAACTGAAAATGTCTGCGCAACCTGCATTAGTCCCGTGAGGAGAAAGGACATGGAAAATTGTCAGCGTTCAAAAACCATGAACAAAGCAATCCAGACGGAAAAAAAAAATCAAACCCTTGAAATATCTGCAGGTGACAAATTATGAAAACTTGCGGCTTAAGGAGAATCAGGTTTAACTCTTCAGTTTGGTGACAGTTTTCCCTGCATGTAGGTGGTGACTCTCACCTGTCAGTCACGGGGAAGAGGAATTCCCAGTTCCTGGGGTCCTGCACAGGCAGCCCATGGACTGCCAGACATCTCAGGAAATAGTAAAACTCACAGGGGACGGGGAGGGACAGTTACTGTGGAGATGTGAGGTACTCTTAGTGCCAAGAGAGGGTTACACAAATGGGCAGAGCATAAATGGGTTAAATACCTCTTGGTCAATACATCTTGGTCAATAGAAGGGCAGCGAAGCTGGTGAGGGGTTTTACAAGGAACAGCTGAGGGAACTGGGGGTGTTCAGCCTGCAGAAAAGGAAGCTGAGGGGAGACCTTATCAATCTCTACAACTACCTGAAAGGAGACTGTAGCGTGGTGGTGGCCGGCCTCTTCTCCCAGGTAATAGGGCAAGAGGAAATGCCATCAAGTTGCTCCAGGGGAGGTTTAGACTGGATATTAGAAAGAATTTTTACACTGAAAGGGTTGTCAAGCATTGGAACAGGTTGCCCGGGGAAGTGGTTGAGGCACCATCCCTGGAGGCTTTTAAAAGATGGGTAGACATAGTGCTTAGTAATATGATTTACTGATGGTTTTTGTCAGAGTTAGGTTGGTGGTTGGACTAGATGATCTGAAAGGTCTCCCCTCCAACCTAGGCAATTCTATGACTCTGTGATGTGGAGTTTCTATGTATGTGTCAATCCCAATATTGTATCAGAAAAAATTTCACCAGGGCTACCCCGTGTCTCCTTGATTGAGGGATGTATTTGGTGATTAGAATTACTTCAGCAATCCGAAAGCAGCTATAGCATCTAAAGTGGTATGTTGCATTAAACGGCAATAAGTAGTGAAATAGAAGCTTCAAATCACCTTTCAAATTACCTGCCTTAACTTTGTATATTGACAACACCACAGCACCTGCTTCCCAGATATGTTGTCTGTAAATGATTTTACTACAGCAATATTGAAACATTTCTCTTTATGTTCAGCTCTACCATCCATACCTTATAGGATCAAGCTCCTTTTGGTTGTTTAACACAACTTGTGTCTAGCAATGCATACATTATCTCTTTAATAGTTTTCCTTCTGTCTCTGCCTCATTAAATTATTATTTCTCATCAAACACTGGCCAAAGAAATATCTGTTTCTCTAGCAAAGTCTGAAATATTTCTTTTCCATAGTTGTGATTTATCTCTGCAGTTCTGTCATTAAGCTCTGTAAAATGAAGCAAGTCAATGGAAAGACTCCGAACAGAATGAGCTTGTATTGTGATGAGCAACTTTCATTTTTTCTTTATAAATAAGCAAGTCAGTACAAGATACAATGTGATTAAATAAATATAAATTTAAAAAACCCCTAAAAACAGACTAAATAAAACTTAATTTATCTTCAGAGATTCCTTTGCCTTATGATCTCAAAATCTGTATCTTAAAATCCTTATCTGAAGTTAAAAGCAAGAGCTTCTCTTCCTTTAAATAACAGGTACAGGCACTATCTTCTTTGACAGAAAGTTGTTCATTAAGCAAACCCTCATTGTGGCATGAGACTGCCTCTGAGGGATTATTTCAAAAGGTCTTCCCAAGTTACCCACATAGCAAGGTCACGTCTGAAAATCTTTTTATCTCCTCCAGTTGTAGCAATAATTTACTGCCACTAATTTATCAGTCCCACAACATTACTGGTCTTTAGTGAGGTGGGTTGAGATTTTTCATTTTCTTGATTTGTTTGTAAGAGTTTGTATTAACGTTCCTCCCTTTACACAAGGCTGAGGGATCTCCTGCATGTAACAGTGGGGATTTCTATACTTTCACATGATCTTCAAGTGAGCCTACACTCAAGTCCAGACTCACTCACTGTTCAGAGACCAGCAGATGCTTGGGGCAGGCATGGCTCTGCATTGCCAGACTCCGTAGGGATAATGAGGAGAAGAGGATGTGCCCCTTCAAATCTTTTCATAACCAAAGTGCAAAACAAGACAAAGAAATGCTGTCCTGGCCTTAAGACATTATTTTCAGCATCTTTGATATATGCTTCTACCTCCTCAAATCCTTGTTGGCAGCTCGTGTAAGACCAGCCTGAAGGAACTGGGATACCTAACTCCTGGTAGAGCAGCTGGTGGGCACCAAAATAAGGCTGTCAGCAAGGAGTCACTTTCAGGTCTGAATCACAGAGACCAACAGGACTCAGAGCTTCAGACACACCTCTATCGTCTTAGCTTTTCTGGTTGGTTGCTGTAGGTATCCCAGCACTCAATGTACTTGCTGCCATGAATTCAATCCTTGGCACTTAGTTCATCTCTCCAAGCTGATACCTTTTAGCCTTTGAGATCAGTCCTTGGGAGTTCTGCACTCAAAGGTGGAGGCAATTTTAAGGAACTGCAAACCTGAGTGTTTCATGACTAAGCATCCTTTGCCTAATGCCCGTCCCTCTGATCCTGCCTCTATCTTTATAAAGCAAAGATGGATGGCCTTTCCCTGCCACAAAGGACAATAGTGAGGATAACTACAGTAAAGATTGTGCAGCGTTCAGATACTAATTATCAATTACACAGGGCATTGGGGTGCAATAAGAAAGCTCAGGAAACAAAAGACCATAGCAATAAAGTTAAATGAATTATTTACAATCAACTCCAGGATTCATTTAAGGATGAACCCACAGAAGATCCTTTCAGACCTGTCAAATCAAACGAACTCTCTGCGCTTGATGTGTCAGTAGACAAAGCTTAATAAAAAATAAATAAAATGAATAGTAATAAATTACCAGGATGATATGAATGACTCAAACATGTGGAAGTGGAAAATACAAAGCCAGTTTTTTCAAAGGAGACCACGAATAAATTAAACCTGACTTGAGTATCAGCTACATATACTTAACCTCTTTAGAGGTATCATGGACCAGGAATATCACTTGGGCTTCCAGAAAGCTTATGACAGACCTCCTCATCAAGAAAAAGTCATAAAATATAAAACGTATAGTGGTCTAGGAGTGAAGGATTAGTAAATGTTTAAAGGATAAGAAAAATTTAAATGTTAAAAACCATTTCATTTTCACAACAGAGAAATTCCCATAAGTCATCTAGAACAGGTAGTGAAAAATGAGGCAATAATATTTGCTGAAGACACCAAAGTATTAAGGGTAAACCCAAAAACTGACTGAGAAGACTTGCAAAAGAATTTCAAAATTTCAGGTGACTGAATGATAAAATACTTGATGAAATTCAATGTCTGTAAATGCAAAGTGAGGCATGGGGAATATCGGTCCTTGGTAAATGTACATACTGATATAGACTAGCTAATTAATTACTCCTCAGGGAAGAAATTATGGAGACTTTGTATATTGTTCTACACAAACATGAATTTAGTGCTTGGCATAGTGAGAAAGGCAAATTTGTTCCTAAAATTTAAGGAAATGATTAAAGAACCCAGCAGAAACCATTGCTATTATACCATGATATAGACACACACACATTTCTACTACAGACAGTCCTAATCCCCTCATCCCAAAGAGGACCTGGAAAAGACAGAGAAGGAGAAGAGAGACCAACAAGGTCTCACAGGAGCAGATTATAAAGACTAAAACTTTCCAGGTTTAAAAAAGATGACCAACAAAAGAGTATAATAAAAGTTGATGAAATTACAAATTTTACAGGGAAGTGAGAATAAGGGACAATTCTTCACTGTTCTCACAGTTCAAGAAATGGAAGGAATCGTAATTTAATCACTAAAAGGTAATGTACAGGATGCAATTAACCAGTGGATGTTCATAGAATCGGTGAGGTTGGAAGGGACCTTTCAGATCACCAAGTCCAACCCTTAACCTACCCTGACAAAAACCCCTTCTAAACCATGTCCCTCAGTACCTCATCTACCCTTTTCTTAAACACCTCCAGGGATGGGGAATCCACCCCCTCCCTGGGCAGCCTGTTCCAATGTTTAATAACCCTTCCAGTGAAAAAATGTTTCCTGATATCCAGTCTATACCTGCCCTGACACAACTTGAACCCGTAAAGTTGTAGAGTTTGAAAGTTTAAATGGGCCTCAAAAAATTTTTCCAAAGGAGAGAAATACCTATCAAGGGCTATTTTTATATTATCTCAGAGGATCTGCTATCAGATTCTATTTGAGACAGAATAATGTGTGAGAAGGACCTTTGGTCCAACAGAGTTTGGTGGTCATGTTCACCTTCACACATTCACCCTGCAGCACTAGGGTTTGGGTTTGATCTGTGTAACTTGAAATATTTATACATTTGAAACCTTTGGCTTGTGACAGCCTGCTTGGAAGACAACTTTTATGTTTATATCCTGCAATATTTGTGGAAACCAACTCAGGGATTCAAGTCGAAACTCCATGTGCACTAAAGCAATGCAGCTGCCCATGAACTGAGCGTTAGGGTGGGATCCAGTACAGAGCCAGGACCCACTCCTCGGGCCAACAATTTTCTTCAGGCTATGCAAGTCATTGGCTGTATCTCTATTTCTTCACTTAGTCTTTCCTTCAGAGAAAGCTTAGAGATGTTAAAAACACTAATTGAGAGATGAATATGACAATTTTTATGTTATTATCAAAACATTTCTTTCAGACAATGCCCTTCCCTTTTCCCTTCTTCTGATGGTTAGGTTTAAAGGGATGGTGCACTTAATTTTTATCCGAAAGTCTTGGTAACACAGTTACTAAGGATTTTAAATCAAAATAATTTAAATCAATTTATACAACATTATTTTGTGTAATCTTTTGGTTTTCCAATATTAAGTAGTCTTGCACAATTACACTGAATACACAGATTGAAAACACATCACAGATTTAATGGCACTGAAAAATCTTCCTGAAAGACAAATTTAACTGATTGATTGTTTTAATGAAAAACTATTTTTTTTTGTTTGTTACAGAATTTCACTGGTACAAGACTTAGCACATACAATAATTAAAAAGGTACCTATATATGTTTAGATTTGCAAGGTAGTGGATGCACACACATGTTCCTAACCTAGCACAGTAATATTAGGTTTTTAACTGAACAGTTGAATACATTTAATATCTTCATGCAGCACCATATTTCTTTTTGCAGTTAATCCAAGTATTCATCATTTTTAGAGAAAATCTTCCACTGCAAATCAAGGTCCTTTTGCCTTTGGGTAAAGCTATGAGTAGAAGGGTAGTTTTCTGGAAATTCTTTCTCAAACCTCATTAGTAAAAATGTTTACATTTCTAAGCAAAATAAACTATGAAATTGACTTTTAAATAAATGCTGAAGCAGCAACATCTAAAGAAATTTTTAAAGAAATATTTCTATATGCTTACACCTCATATACTAAACTAAATAATAGAAATATCATCATAATGTTCATGCAAAAAATGCCTTGGAGACAAAAAATGCCATGCATTCCCTAAAGATACCTTTGTTCTTGTCTCTTGATAAATGATTGACAAGGTAAAAAATGAAGTGATTAACTTCTAGCTGACAGAAAACAGTAACATGGGTCTGTAATGATGGCACCCGTGAGTGGCATAGTGTCCTACTTATCTGCATTTTAAAGCAACAGCTGCTGGGTCTTTTGCAATGTCTGCAGAATTTTAAAGAGAAGCAAGATTAGAAACAACAGTACATCTTTGCTACAAATGCCATGAAACTGGCCTTGACAAGACAGAGATTGAAGAGAAAGTGTTGGGCATGTGTGAAATAATTATGCTGGGGGTGGGGGGAAGCGGTTCTTATAACTCTTGACATGTATGTAAAAACACCCTGACGTTTCTGAATCAACATAACCCAGGTGTATGGTTTCACTCTCTACCAAATTTTCTCTGGACTGAGACATTTGTCTTGAAGATCTTTTGGAATCTGGACACTTTTCCTAAAGAAGTTCATAATAAAAGGATGCAGGTGCCTTATTATTAGGCTATATTTATGCAACTATATCTGTTATATATCTATATATCTATTATATCTATATATAATATCTGCACCAGCGAGTGCTCAGTTCTGCCAACTGGTTTGCAGCCTCACTGTCCAAGGCTAATTCCCTCTCGCAGGTATGATCCACACTGCTTTGCGCTGGGCTTGGGGCTGCTTTGAGGCCGGGTCACATCCTGTGGCCCCGAGAAATAATTATTTTATGAATGTGGTATTCTTCCTCTTCAAAGTGGCTGAAGTAATGTGAACTGTATGTTGTAGCCTCACAGACCATGTTTTATAGCATGACACCAGAAGAGTGTTGCATATCCTAAACAAGTAGCATGAGGGTGTATGGAGGTCTCCGAGTTAAAGTCTGCCAGGCTGTGTCATGCAAAGGGAACCAAACCCCGTGATGTCTTCTCCATGCTGCCTAAAGAAATCTCTGGAGTGATCTATCCTAAAAATAACCTCTCTACATTTGGTGTTGAAGGCAACTAGTTAGTTTGCTCTGAAAGGGAGTTTAGAGTAAATGAGCAATGTGTGAGCAATCAAGGCCCTGGGCAAAAACCAGGCTGCTAGATTATTTGGATTACACAGTCATACCAAAATAATTGGGCCACAGTAACATATTTTTAGAAATAATATCATTTTGTTGGTGAGATAAAGCCATATCTAATATATCACATTGGAGGAGACAGAATTCCTATTTTGGTGTTAAATTAATTTTTTAATGTGAATGTGGCTCACAAATTAACTGTAATATTTTCTTTGCTAATCATTGATATTGTCTTTAAAATGGCCTGATAGTTAAAGGGCTTCTTTGGGAGAAAATGGCAGCTCTAAGAGCTCTGCAGCAGCATGAAATTTCAGGCTGGCATGTGATTTGTTTGAGATATAGCTCTCACTGTGATTGTAATTTCCTTGGTCTTCTTGATGATCACTATTCAGAAAGCTCCAGATGATCCTGAAAATCAGAACCATTTCTAATCTCACCTCTTCGATAGTTGCTTGAAGTTTAGTAAGGTAAAAGGGTATTGAATACAGTCCATGATGAAACTTTCTGTAGACTGATAGGTTACTCAAAGCGGAGAACAAGATTCAGACAGACTGTTTTTAATGTCTAAAATGGGCTTAGATAGACTTTAAGAAGCAAGGTCTTACTGCAAAATTCAGAGTTCCCACTCCCTTCAGTAGACCAAGTATTTTGGACTACATTTGCTCTCACATATTTATGAGAAGCTGCATCTCTTTCTCTCTCTCTCTCATTTAAACATTTATGGAATTCACATTAAAAGCAGAGAAATATCCAGATTTCATTTAAACCCTAAAGGGGTCAATCTTATTGTGCTTCAAATATGTCTAACAAACATATAGAAAAGTGAATGCAGAAAAATAATAATAGGAAAGGCTATTCCCATTCAAAAGTGACCGAGGAGTTAGGAAGGTTAAAGTTTTGGAGAAAGAAGGTGGTGGAGACCCCTCAGCTGGAGGCTGAGGAATGCAGTGGTGAATAGGCTGTCCTGACTGTCATCAGTGATTCCAGGTTGGCTTTAACTGAACCAGGAGGTTCAGGAAAAAAATAAAATGAAAAAATGCAGGAAAAAAAAGATATGCACCTGCCAGGGTGTTTTGCAAAATGTGAGGAACACCATCATCACCAGCATCTCTTCCTCTTACATTTTAGACAGAAAATGCTTCTCAGTAAAGTGCTTATACTCACTTGTACAACTTTGGTCTCAGATTCCCAGGAGAGCTGGTACCTAATTCAGAGACTGAAGTCAGGCTTTCATCAAGAGTGAGAATTCAGATGTATTCCAGCATTTATTTTTTCCCCTAAGCTAAATCCAGGGCAGAGCAATTCAACCTAACCCATCCCTAAGGTGTTGCTGTCCTCTGTAAGGGAGCTCCATTAAGGATGCATTTGGCCAAACTCCCTGCTTAGCACAGCAAAACTGAATTCCCTACTCACCACTTCCATTTGCTGTACACAGAATTTATGTACTAAGTTAGGCACCTTGCATTACCCTCTATAGACCATAAGACGTTGTGATGCCAAAGCTGGGCTCCTGTAGCTCATACTATGACCCGAAAGTTGCTTGTACTTCTACAGGATAAATATCTGAGTCAGCTATGCTCTCTGCTTCTGCATCCTCACCCCGGTTCCTAGGGATTGCTTATTTCTACAAGCCACCTTGGAAAATGCTTTTAACAAAGCCAGTTCTAAGTTTCTCCCCCCATTAATAAGCAATAATGGTTTTTATACAGGCTGCTAAATTCCCTACTTTGACCAAGAACTCTATTCTCCTTCAGTGACATTGAAAACTATTCAGTAAGGAGAGTGGTCATTCAAGGTCTGACCCCTTTTGTACTGACTTGAGGGCGAACAAGAGTGTGCCATGTTGCTGAATGGCAACATCAATTCCTTAAACACTGTGCAGTGAGATCAATGAAAATAAATCAATACATCACTTTCAAAATGGTGTCATGGAAGGACGTCTCATAGGCTTTCCCTTAAGAGATAAAAGAGGTAAAGAACAGTATTTGCTGCAGATGCAATACACCAAATACTGGGAAAGTCCTACAAAAAATGCATTAACTTCCTTCACAGATTGTCACCAAATGGGATTACCTCAAAGCTCACTTACTTTGCTCCCTGTCATTAAGAGGAGGAGCTCATCCCTGAGTTTTACTGAACAAAACCTAGAGGTTTACCAAATAAAATGAGATTATCTTCTGCCTACATAGCGTAGGGATGAGAACAGGATTTAAATTACAGTAGGAGTGATGTGATAGCAATGAAAAGATTTATGTTATTATGAAGGTCTGGGACAGCCTTAAAAAATCAGATCATTAAAACATGGAGACTGTCATACTACTATGCCTTGCTACAAATTTAAGCATTTCTTCCTTTCCAGTTAACATGAATCTGAAAGGAATGCTGATGAAACAGCATTATTTGTACGGTTGTACTAGTTGTATAAATATGTTTTCAAGTAGTTACAATTCTTGTTTCCTGCATATCATTTAATTAATTGTTGTTTTGTTTGAGAAGAAGACAGGCTGGAAGCAGGCGGCATTCATGATGGTTTAATTATGGTTTAACCAATGTCTTATGAAATTTGAGAAAATGGACAGATTATTGAATGAATGAGAATTTATTGTGATGCTCTAATTACATGAAAGTGAACTGTGATGTTATTCAACTGAGCAGAATTGTTAGAACACTAAAACACATAATTGATAAAGGTGTATTTTTTCAATTATCATTTTATTTGCATATTGATGCAAGGACCTGAACGGACTAATCCTTTATAGGAGTGTAATCCCATTCTTTCTGAAATGCAGCAAGGATCAAATCCAAATTAAGCTAGAAAAATTCGTTTGAAATATGCAACTGGACTGCAAGAGTGGAAATGTACTTCAAGGGATGGACTATAATTTCAAAACACCGCCCTGGGGAACAAGTACTGAATAGTGGAGTCTCACGAATTTGCTTCTCACTCAACCCCCCAAAATAGATGTCTTTAACTATAATGACAGTGAACATCCTCTAGGTTTGTGCACTACAGCCTGAGTCCTAGACAGCCAAAATCCCATCCACTTCAGTATGAGTTCCAGAGAGACACAAAAGCACGGCTATGAAGGGTTGAAAGAAGAGAAACGTAGTGACTGTAGCTGTGCTATTGAAGTAATGAAGAGCTGAAAAGCGTGACTGATGAGCTCTTAGATAATGGATTAATGAGCAAGAGGCCTGTAGTTCATCAAAGGATTGATGGAAATCTACACAAGGTATCTGTAGTATACTATGGAGAAGGATGTGGAGACTGGGAACTATTCTAATATAGTATTAAAGAGACGGATAGAGCAAGAACAAAACAGAGTGATGTTAATCATTTCGGTTCATATGCTTATTTAATGTATGTTAACCAATTAGAGCATAAAAAAGGCATGATGGAAAATAACTTGTAGAAGACCATGATTTAGTATATAGAGAACAGATTAAAAGAAAGATGCAACTTGAACTTTTTTTACATTTGAGCCACTAGGCAGACACTGCTGTGTGGTGCTTGATCATTGGCACCCCGTGTTATATGCCAAAATTTGGTATACAAGGGTGGACGAAGCAAAGGGCTACAAAGGAGGAATTTAGAAATATTTCCCAGGCATGTAAAGGATGGTTTCAGGAAAGCTAAAGCTCTGCTTGAGTTGGGTTTTAACAGGGGTGTCAAGCTCAACAATAGCTTTTACACCTACATTGGCAGTAAAAGGCTGAACAAAGGAAATGTGAGTCCATTGCGGAATGGATCAGATGATTTAGTGACAGCAGACACTTATAAGGCTCAATGCCTACCTTGTCTCAGTCTTTACCAACAAGGTAAAGAGATGAGATTCAGGAATAAGAATGACCAGCAGTGGCTCAGGACTGAACTTGACCCATGTAAGACCATGGGACCTGATGAGCTGTGTCCAAAGGGGTGGAAAGAACTGGCCAATGTCACAGCCAGGCCTCTGTCATCTTTGAAAGATTGTGGAGATCAGGGGAAGTTCCTGATGACTGGAAATGTCACCCCATCTTCAAAATAAGATCAAATGATTTGAGGAACTACAGGCTGATCAGCCTTCCTTTTGTGCCTAAGAAAGTCAAGGAGCAAGTCCATTTGGATCACATTTCTGAGCGTGTGAAGGAGAAAAAGAAGACTGGGAAGAGTGAAAATGAAGTGACCATGGGTAAATCATGCCAGAGCAAGCTGATGGCCATCTAGGATAAAATGACTGAGTTTGCAGATGAAAGTGAACAGTGGATGTCATTTACCTTGACCTTAACAAGACATTAATTTCTTGTATCCGGAAATATTTTTATATCCAAGCTAGGTTATTATGGCCTGGATGGGTGGACAACTAGTTGGGTAAAAGAGTGGCCAGATATCAGCCTCAGAATGCTATGGTTAAAGAGTTGTACCCTACCTGGATGACAGTATGAAGTAGGGTATCACAGGGGTCTATCCCGGGATGTCCATCTTGTGTTCTCTGTCATGTATAACATATTTATAGATGACCTGGAGGAGGTGAGATGTGTATTCTCATCAGGTGATCAGACAGCACTACACTGGGTCCACCCAATATACTTGAGAGTGGGGCTGACCTCTAGAGCGACCAAGGCAGGCTGATAGATGGGGCCAACATGAACCTTGTGAAACTCAAGAAGGACATGTGCAAAGTCCTGCAGCTGGAAAAGATTAACCTCCTCATTGTCATGGGACAGGGACTGACACCCTAGTGAGCAGCTCTGTAGGCCCTGCGAGTCCTGGAGGATCGCAAACTAAGCATAAGCCAGCCATGTGCCCTGGCAGGAAAATTGCAGGAGGGTTATTGCTTGTGTCTGATTTACTGAAATGCCCCAGGGCATCATGGGAATGGCCCCGGAGAGAAGGAAAACAAACGCCAGATTTCTGAATCTACGACTATCAATCTAACCGTAAGACTATCCATTTTTAGAAGTCTGTAGTGGTGACTATGTGGAAGTTTTCCAGGCAGGTTTAGCAGTCTACCATCCTTTAACATACAGGGATTACCCACAAGCATGTTCATTCTTCACTGTGGGAAGCAACCTCCTTGTTCCATGTTTTGTGGACTTGTGCTCCAGGAGGCATTTAACCCTTGTGTAATGGTAATAGGAGCCATTTCCACCCCATGAGACAAGGTATTCACAACAGGGGCCTGTAAGGGAATAGAAACAGGAAATACATCCTTCTAACATTACTTTCTCTTGCTCACAGGAGAAGAAGGATGACTGAGGACATCATGAGTATTCAATTAGTGTAATTTTAAGCTGCAAATAAACTGGAGCCAAATGCTTTCCCTCCATTAAAGCATGAGGTACAATATCATAGGCCTTTGGGAAATGTAAAGAACAGCTCCCTTCTACAGAGCATGATTGCTCAGCAACCCCAAACTATAAACATCTAATTTTTTATTTTACCAAGCACAATTATCAATTAATCAGCCATGAGGAAAATCTATGTCAAACAAAATATTGGCAGAGGAAGCTTTAGCCTGCCTAGTAAATGACAGCTTTTTTCAGTGAAAAATGCTAAGAAATCAGGAAGTAAATTCTAAAATTAGTTAATCATCTCAAACAATGTTTCAATTATTGTTGTAATTGGGGATGATTAGATTATTCTGCACACACACTGGGAAAAAAATAATTCACAGAAGTACAGAATCTTTAAGTCCCAGACTATCATGATTATTTAAAAGTATTTATATTTTCGTACAAGCATTTCTCACCAGGTCTAATTAGACTAAATTACTTCTGTTGGTACTTCATTCTTCCAATAACAGTCTGCACAGCTGAAAAACATATCCATTGTTTGAATTCAAGAGGTTGTAACGCTTCTGGTATAAATATCACTCAGAGAGAATTTTACTGAAGTATTTGACCTAAATGTCAGCAAGTCTACTTTCTAGCAATACTCAAAGAGAGCACAAGTGTTGGTTTTGTCCACATCTCAGCACTCTTGAGCCTCTCTTGTGGCTGTAGCCTTTTTGCTATGTAATAAAGACATAATTACAATAAATATTCCTTTTTTTTCTTCTGACTGAAAAGACAAAATCCTTAACTTAGGAGGCTATACCTCTAGATTAAGTGTGGAGATAGATCAGATTCCAATACATTTGGTCTCCTACCAGCTAATTTCCCGAACATCTCTGCAGAGAAATAACAACACTGAAAACTCCATGGAGTTTTACTTTTCTTTGTTCTGCCTCTCATAACAGAAATGGATGAAAGGCCAGATGTGTGATACGCTTTCGAAGGAGAGGATATGGTGATGCATTTTTAATGGAGTTTATTTGAGTCAAGCTGATTTCTTTATTATTTGTGGTTCCAGTACCTTAATAATATGACAGAAGTTAGGGAGCGAGAGACCAGCTTAGGTATCCCTGACCATGGCAGGGGGGTTGGAATTAGATGATCTTTAAGGTCTCTTCTAACCTGAACCATTCTATGATTCTATGACACATCATAACTACAACCAGAGCCTTGGTCATATTGACCTGAAACTTAAGAATTAGAAGAACTTTTCTGAATCCGCTAGAAAAACTGTCTTTGGTGTGTCTCCTTTTCCATTTTGGCTGCAATAAAAAAATCCAACCTCTTTTCACACTTCTAATTCAGAAATTTCAGATAAAGTTTGACCCCAAACTCTTCAGAGTTCTATGACTTAGAGTCTCAGATGATTTATTCAAAATCTATTTTATCTCCAGTAACTGTAAGCAGGTGCCTTACAGTGAACAGCTCATCATAGTGCTTCAGCATCACTCCATATCTTTTTAACAGTATAATTGTGTATTTTTAGGCCCTAAATCAATGCAGAATCTGAGCTCCTTAATTCCACAGTGATACTACTCATCTTCCTCCAGGAAGAGTTCAGGATGGAAAATTCTTTTTGTTTTTTAAACAGGCAGAGCACTTCTAAACAGTAACATGGAGTAAAATTCTTGTTAGTACTAAGATTTTTGTCTGATTTCTGATGGCATATGACTCTTTGATTCATACCACATTAACTGTTAGACTGCAGATGGATTTTAATGCTATTTGTAGCAGATATAATTATTACTGAACATTCAATAAATATATTTAGAATATTTCCCCTTATTCCATAGACTTATCTACCTGCTCTTCCCAAATATAACAAAATCTAATTTCAAATTGATGTCCCCCATAGCTCTGCAATATATTTCGAACTCAAGGCAACTGGTAGAAAAAAGAATGCAAGTTTTTTGTGTAAGGTGCTGGGGTATGTAGTTCATTTCTATAGATGAAACATGAAAAATGCAACTGCAGTGACTTAATGCTTTTATAAGATTTCCTAAAAAAGCAGCATTGAAATCTGAATATAATTCAAGTGTCCTTTCTTAAAAATTCAAGCCCAAACAAACCAAGTAGGAATTTTCCTTTCACTCACCGTAATGCAAATTAAGAGCTGCTGCACTGAACCAAGGAAATTATAACAATTAAAGAGTTTAGGAAAAGGAAACTTTGACCCTTCTGCACACTGTCCACATTAAAAAGGAATACATTCTTATGTCTGCCCAGTGCCTGATGGCTTTGGGATGGCAATACAGAAAAAATAAAACTAAAGTAGCTTAAGAAGCACTGAGCATACGACTCTTTCACACTCTATTAAGAGGAGAACAACCTCATCTTCTACAGGCTCTAAATTCAGCAATGGTCCTTGCATTCAGCTGGATAATTTTCAAGTCATTAATTCAGTCAAAGTCATTATTATTTCATATCCAGCAAGAAAAACGTCCTGTCCGATGATTGTTATTTCTTTTACATTTTTTTTCTCCAGATTTCTCACAGCCAAAGCTTCTGCAATTTTCCTTAAAAGCAAAACTATCTGTTGAATTTTATCCAAACTTTTAAAATTGTTTTGGTATTCTTAAACGGAGCCTATAGGTGACTACTACTAGCTGAATTCACTGTCTACTCTTGTGCAGCGGACAGACAAAAGCAGATAAATTGATTACTGAGGACAAGGAATTGAAAAGAAATCCCTGTATTTCTTAATTATGTTCTAGTTAACCATTTTGTGAATTTTAGAAGCAAACAACAATGTAAATGAACGTACACTAAAAAAAAAAATTATTTAAAAATGAAGAATCCTGGAAGCACCAAGAAAATAAAAGATTATTACGTTAACACAATAGCTACAATAAAACCATACCTATTGGCCTATGTAAAAAGGCAACATGTAATTCAGATATTGAAATAAATTCTCAGGCGTTTGCTGGATGAGATCAGATTTATGTGAAAGAATAGGTATTTGCACAAAAGCAGTGAAACTCGCCTGGCCGCCAGGCCTCATTTCTGTTGTTCATGGAAGCTTGTAACCTGTTCTGAATGCCTGTGGTTACTGCGCTTGCATCAGGAGATGTGAGCTGTGGACTTCAAACTGACCCCTCATCTTCTAGAAGTAACCGCTAGGTCTAGATGGACACTACGACCAATGCAGAAATTGACATGAAGTGCGTAAGGGTCTACTGCTATTAATTTGTATTTTCTTTTTCTTACTGATATTATAATTAATTATTAAAGTATAAGTAGATGACTAGATTTCCAGAGACTTAACAAGAAAATTCAGATCCAGTTCAGTTTTACCGAAAGATCTGCTAAATTTCATGAGCCTTTAAATATGAATCCACAGGCAAATATCAATGAGGAAGGAAGATTTCTGATATTCACACCTGGAACATCTCATGATTATGACTTGAAACCAGGGTAAAGAGTGATGGCTCTAGTTGCACTTTAGTCAGGGCTAACTTCAGCCAGAGTGAAACCCACATGAATCAAATTTGAAGTGCTGTGCACTGAAATCATGCTTTTCCTCCTAACTCTAGTAGAGGCTTTAGGAATCTAGTTGTGACCATGACAGTTTAGGTCATCCTTTTTTCTTCTATAAAGAAGGGCAGGTGTGAAATCAGGACCAGACGCTAGAGTGACAACCCACAACAATATATAGTAGTAAAATCTAAGTTATTTAATAATGTGATAAATTTGCTATTAGATTAATAATAAGTGTATGTCATAAAAATCTGTCTGTAATGTCATGTCTGGATGAGACACTGGGGGAAAATAGAGAATGCACTTTCCAGAGCATCTCATGGGATATTACATTCGCCGCTTCTCCCTGCAGCAAGAGCCTTCTTGCAGCAATAGCTCTTCATGGATGTGGCAATGTTCTGATTGCTGGTATAGAAAGGACAAAATCACTTTCAGTGCTTATACAGAAAGGGTGATTGCATTTTGAACCTGCAAACCACGTTAGAAACATTGCATCTGCCATGTTTCCTGCAGTGCTACTGAAAATGGTTTTGATTCCGTTTAGTCTCAGTTAATCTGTTTTCAAGATGAGGAGTTCACATAGATGTCTGTTTCCTTGTACAGGAATACTTGAAGAAACCATAGACATTTTTCAAATCTAAACTTTACTTCTTGTACAAGAATAGATCCTGAAGGATTCTCAGCAACACCGATCTTGACAGACAAACAAAATCTGCCTGGCTGGGTGCAGAGGGGAACAGCCAAAAGGACTGAACTCTGGTTTTGTATCTTGAACCATCTGCAAGAAAGTGGCAAAAAACTGCTTGATGGCCATTAGGCCATGCTTTCATTTTGTGATTGATAACCTATGATCTTTATCTGTATAAATTGTCTTACAGTCTCTGCAGAAAGGAGTAATTACAACAGCCAGTCATTGCAACCTCTACCTGGATTCCTAAATGTCTCAAGGGCATCAAGAAGAGAAAGCATGTCTGCAGAGATAGTGCTTTTTAAAAGGGAAATTACAGACCTTTTTGTCTCACGGAAAGAAAGGAATATTGATACTTCTTGGAAATGGAGAGGACATGTATAATTATCAGCACACTAAGGTAAAAACTGTTCTAGCCTGGTATAACTAAAATCGAAGTGATTAGAAATATGAGCTTGCAAAAAAATAATAGTCCTTGTATTCTGTCAAGCAACTGCTTCTGTCCTAATTTTCCACAAAGCTTTCAGCTGCTGCCCACTATGCCCGGACCCTTTTGAACAACGAAGAGGAAGATGTGGGAGCAGAAATAGCAACATGCTGTTGCCTTCTCTGTAAGCAGTGGTTTGCGTAGCAGTAGGTATTATGTGGAGCTAGCAGGTGTGTTGATAATTACAGCAGCACAATATATTGGGTGAAGGAGTGGGGTTGCCTGCAAATTCAACTGAAAAGCATAAGAAAAAGAAATAGAATTTATGAAAAACGGGCAAATGTTTCATTACTGTAGTTCCTATTTAGTGAGGAACATCTGGCAAACTCTTCACTACACAGCTCTGCCTGTTAGTCTTCTTTTATTTGCTACATTTGTAGGTAAAGCAATTAGAGTAAGTACTTGTAAGTAAGAGAAGCGTGACCCACAGAGTCTTCACAAGAGATGAAATTGGAGACAAGGCAGAATGCAGATGTACACACATACAAAAATATATATAGACACCCAGATACACTAATCTCTGAAATCTTTTTTCAATCCATTTGCTCTGAATATGAGGCACATTCAGAGAGGATCAAATGCCACCTGCTGAGGCTGGTGTGAGAGGGACAGAGACTTTCACAGCATCCTGCTGGGGCTGGTACCCCCATGTTGAGCTGGGATCCCTTGGACACCAGTTTCCCCTATTGACCAGTGCCACACAACCACCACTCATAGCTAACTTGGCAAACTAGCTGCATCTACACCAGGATGTATTCAACATGATGCCAGTGAGGCCAGGGAGAACCTGGTCTTTCTGTTTCAGGACTTTGTTGTCCTGAGTGGAGTGGCAGGGAGTGACCAAATGGAGTTGCTGAGGATGATCCCCAAATCTGGTAGGCAATCCCCAACATCCTTCCTGGGCTCACTGTAGAGTTAGTACAGTCATTTCTATTTCTAATGATAAATAAAAGGGTGAGCAAAGCCTACCGGTCCCACTCAACCTCATCACTTAACTTGGTTGGGCTCCCTTCTCATAGACGGACTTGTGGTGAGACAAAAGTTCCTCCTCATTTATCTTTCTTGGAAGGCACTTCAAATAAGAACTACCACGGCAGTTTTCAGCAGGGTTATGTCCTGTTTTGACACTGCTCTTGGCTTTTTTCCAATGCAGCTAATTTGGAGAGCCTGTTCTACGGTGTCTGTATTACTTTTCCATATAAGATTTCAGGTAGAAAAGTCTTTAATAGGGTCTAAGCAGTCTTATCCCTTTTTCTCACACTGGCCACTGTGCTACGAGCTTCTGCTCTTACACTTTGCCAACGCCAACTTTTGCCTGTATTCCCACAAGCTTTTATTTCAATGGGTTTTCTTCGCTGTGTTCACGGTCTAACTTACTGTCTTGTACTTTTCCAGTTGAGAACTGCACAAACTGACGGTGTCCTGTTATAGCTGTTGACATGGAAACATCATAAGAAACTGTTTGTTGGATAAAAGTGCTTTTCCACATAGAACAGATACAGTTTAAACTCATGTTTTGCTGACTCACTTTCAGCCATTTTAAGCCACAGATTATCTTCATTGTCACTTCTCCCCCCCTGCACCGACAGATCATGTTCTGAGTCTCCACTTAGAAATGAGGCTGTCTGAAACCGCGACTCTCTCAGTTATAGAAATTTCAAACAAATCCTATTCCCACACGTGGTCAAATTCTTCATCACCCACTTCTGGCTTGGAAATTATTCTAGCTGACACTTTCCTGCCGGATGAGTCTCTGAACCAGAAAGCAGGCAGCCCCACTAGGGAAGGGGAAAGCAGAATACATGTGCAATGAAAAGCTATTAAAGCATCTCTTAAGAACAGAAAAAAGTGGGCTGCTTCTTTAGAGCAGACATCACACGTCAAGCACATTACCTGTTCTGGGACATTATTTCAATAACTTATGAAACAGAACAATAAGGAAAATCGCCAGAAGTATGTACTACTTCCTCCTACTGAAGCTGCTAATAGAAGAGCTGTTTCAGCAGGCATTAGTAATTCAGCACTGAGGACACGATTTCAGGTCTTAGACAGTTATTTCATATGTAGCAAGTTTTACTGATAATGTAAAGATAAGATGAATTAGGCAGGAATGGTTTTGATAAGGAGCTGCTTTATATTCTCTTTCACATTCTGAACTTCAGGCAGAGCTTGTTATCTGAGATTACTCCAGGCTGCGGTTTATTCACGCGGGGCTCAGTCCTTCGAGGTGCTCAGAACCGCGTGCATTACCTCTTAATCTTGAGCACAAAGTATTCAGTGATTTGCAAAGCTACAACCAGATAGAAATAAATCTGCTTTTTATCCCTTTTTGGTACAACTGGAGAAACATCCCTTGCTGAAAGGCTGGCTGGTCTGGTGGTTCACGCTGCAGCTAACGATGCATCAGACCCCCTCTCTGGAAGGAATCAGTTGGACTCATTTCATACTGGGTACCTAAGACTAGCAGAGCTGATAAACATAAAGATGTGAAGGAGGGAGCTGGTGTCAGAAGCTGAGATGAGACTGTTTTGACTGATGTGTTTACACGTTCAGTTTTCACTCTCCATTAGCTGCTGTGTCTTTGTCTGTGAAACGTTATTAAAAACTGCAAGCAAACCTCATTTTTCCTTAACTGTTCATTAGTATCAACACTGCAAAAAAATATCAGATGAATAAGTAATATAGGAAGTGTTAGGAAAAATTGTAGTAGTTTGTGAGTTGCCTAATAGCTTCAACTGACTATATATCGATGGTTTCAACTGACTATATATCAAATATATCGATTTTCCCAGTTCTAGGGTATAGGTGAGTCATATTCCTATATTTACAGCACCACATTTCAGGGTGGTTTTATTTAGCACTAAAATGCTATCAGACTATAACCCTGAATTGTAAATACTCCAAGATTAATAATTCTCACATCCATCTTTCTACTGAGAGTGGCAACACCTTTGTGTGTCTTAGTTAAGGCACTTCAGTTAAGGATCTATGAAAATTTCATGGGCATAATACCATGAAACGTGAAATGCTCACAGATCCCACTGATAACAGCAAGCAACCACCACAAAAACCAAAACCAAAACAGCTTCTCTCCAGATATTCCCTTTTCTTTGTTTTTTAGTTGATTTTTAAAATTTCTCAGTCTGTTCTTGTCAGCAGCACGAGGAAAATGGTACTTTTTGTAAATGCCAAAAAAAAAGATCCTCTAAGCACATAAACAGTCTGAGTTTCATAAGAAAATATATTCACATTGCCAAAGACACGAGTTGGTGTCGTTTTCCTTCTTCATTTTACAGACAATCACAGGTTCTGTGAGCCAGATACTTTTGCTTGAAACATGAATTTCAAAGTAATAAATAACAACTACTGGATGCACTGCCCGTTGAATTAGGTGATTCTTGTATTCTGGCATATCCCTCATCCTTCTTTGTTCCTCAGTGTCTCTAGTAATTAATAGAGATCTGAATGAATAGTTATTCAATTATACCATTCAGCTCCTGAATGTTCACCTGAGGAAAAGGCCTCAGGCACATAGAGTCACCCTCCTTGCTTTGAAAAATAAAGATTTACACTGTTTCCTTGATTCTGAATCTGGGCAGCTCTCACTGAAGCCAGTGAGAATACTGGTGCCAGCAGGATGTGGATAAGACCCTCTACAGAGAAAGAACAGCTAAAAAGTAGTAACTGAATATTCAGAAACTCACACTTAACCAGGACATGTGAAATGAGCAGCGTCAGAATCAGGTTTCAATTTTCCAATCTGAAATGGCATTTCAAGTGCAACAGCCCATTTCACAAGTGTAGGTTATGTGTGTACCTATCTGACCATTTCCAAACATGTCTGCTAAATGCTATTATAACCCCCAGCTTTCTGCATTATGCCATTTTGCACAGATTTTCTGAATGCATGTTTCCATTCTCTGCTGTAATTTAGACCGTTCGATTGCTCAGGAATAATCTAAGGTAAGTGAGAAAACTGTACTAAAATTCCACTTTCCTCCACTTACTGTTCAGTAAAAAGACTTCTAATCGTTTCTATCATGCCATTAAAGTCCAGGCACAGCTATGTAAGCTTTAGCTATTTTCCCATCAAAACCAAACAATAATGCCTGGGTGCCAAATGCACTTACATTCACTCTCCAGAAATCTAGATTGACCTATAGAGCTCTGAAGCCTGAGAGAGATGTACAGTGGGGTGCCATAGCTGGAATCATAAACTCATCCAGCTTGATGACTATGCACTGAACATTTGTGTATCTTCAACAGCGCTAACCAAAATGGCAAACGAATTTAGAATGAATCCCAGGGAATATGAAAACGGGGAGCAAACCAGTCTATTTAAACAGGACTGTCTGTTTCAAAGCTACGTTGCAGTGCCTTACTGAAATGCAGAGCAGAAGGCTCCACAGACAACAGGCAGAGAGCCTACTGTCACAGCTTCTTCAAGATATGTATATGCACACTCTGTGTGTGTGTGTGAGAGAGAGAGACATTCAGTGTGGGTGGGATTCAGGTCACACAACTTTAAGTGTCTCTAATATAGATGTTTACATCTCAGCTAATCACCTGAGGCTCCTTCCACTCAACTGTGAGAAAGAGACGTTTTTGGGGCATGATTCGCCTGAGCAATTTTAGATGTCTGCTTCTGGATGAGATGAATTGTACTCTGAAAGCGCCAAGTGCACTCCACTGACTCAAGAGAGATACTCGGCAACTAGCTTAAGTGAAGATGTTTGCAATGTGTATGTGGATATAGCATACATTTAACACTATTAACAATATATCTATTTGGGTTTTCTTTATATATATATATACTTATATAACTATATATATATATTCTCTCTCCTTGCAATGAGTATTTAGGTATGACCATTTCATACCTCTCTTTCTGGTTCCCTCAGTACCTCCCTCTGAAAAGTCCTGATGAAATTATATCTTTATCACATTTCTCCTTCCAGATGTACATCGTAGAACTTTCCGTCACCCAGTCTGATGTTATCACATGTTCAGATTCCACTACCAGGATATCTCCAAGAATTGCATTTCTCATGTGGATTTCAGACTGCATCGCAACCTGCTGTGCAGGTCTCCCAGAAGAATTTTGCCCATGGAGCCTTGACCCGATAGTCCCTGGCCTACGAGGGTTTAGTCTGTCCGTGACAGACATTACGTAAAACCATCCCTGGATGCCAGATTCGATCTTCACAAAATGCCTCGGCCAAACTTCAACTCTAACACAGCAAAGTTCTCAAGTGATAATTTCTGTGATTTGTTGAAGATCAAAGTCTCTCTGAGCGAGATGGCATCATGCTGATTTCCAAGAAGTTCAGGAAATGTGTATAAAGGTGTCTAATGCTTAATGGAGAATTTATTGTGCTGGAAATCAGAGTAAACAGCCCAAAGTATCTCAACCTTGACTTCCTTTCAGCTGCTGCTAAGTTGCTATGGAAAATCTTCAGATTCTGTTCCTCATGGCTCAATAAAAAATGAACCAGAACACACTCATTTCTAACACATAATGCTTTGTGTTTGTATAGCACAACCCATCAAAGCTATGAAATACTTAGCACTAATTGCAGCTAGAAGACTAAGAGGCACCTGTTTGCACTGTGCACAGTCTTTATAATTAGTGTACCATGGGCTGGAACAAAAAGATTGATCTTAAACTTCCTCATCTTATTGAGAAGAGGCTCTACCCTTGGTTACACTTCCCACCGTAGTGGTCTCCCCTGGTCAGTCGGTGTAGGGGCAGCTGCAGAAACACTTCTTCCTCTGAAATTAGAGCTGGATCCATCCCTTTCCCAGCTTTGATTTCCATACCCACCTTAACAGCCAACCGTACAATTCACATTGTGCTGATATATTTGAAAATAGTGCTGAAATTGAAATATCTGCATTTCCGTGAGCTCCACCAACCCTTTTATACAGGGCAACAAGTAGCCACAACTAGGTGGAATGATGTTTGGTCACTGGTGGTATAGAGAGATTTTAAACAGTGAAGCAGCAATGAAAGGGCTGGGGTGTGCGTGGAGCTTTTGAGCTGTTTCTGCAGAGCGATACACCTCCACAGCACCTGTTTGTGGCTTTGGACAATTAGAATTTTAAATTTTTAATTATAGACATTATTTCAGAAGCTGTCTGGATTGAATAAAGATTAAAAGGTTCCGTGGCTGTTTATTCTAAGCTTATCTAATTATTTTTCATATCTAAATCAACAACAGACTGCAAGAAGGCTGTTCTTGGATGCCAGATGATTTCTGAAAACCTTTTCTTTGCAAGTCTAGTAACAATTACCGAAGTATCTACTTTTACCCTCAGAAATCTTGCACAAGTGCTTTAAGATTAGGAGGAATCTAGCAAATCAACAGGAAAAACTCTTCATCGTGCTTAACATCCCAGTCTCCTCCAAAGCTTGGCAATTTTATACTAAAGTTTCAATGGCTGCTGGCAGTCACCAAAGTTTTTAAATTATTTCTCTGATGTTTAACTCTTCAAAAAGCTGTCATGTTCCATAGTCTGCGGGTTAAATAACATGACCTGGCTTTTCCTAAAAGTGTAGATAATCACCGCATGTAGCCTGAAAAATTTGACTATGGATGTGGACCTAGAAGGACAAAGAAAAACACTTACCTATTTCAAGAAAAAGAAATATAAAATCTTACAAGAGCAGATTTTAAAACCTTGACTAAAAAGACAAAAAGAAGGATATGAATTTGCATAAGAAACACTAAAAACCCCATGATGTATGTATATAGCGCAACATTTAGCTGGTGATGGGTTTGTTTACTTTCTTCATTAATCGTGAGCTGATGGCTGAATTCCAATGAATTAAAAAAGATAATAGCAGAAAATTTTTTAGACTCTCAGTTCAGTTATTGAATTCAAATTAAGTTTATTCACCTTCACATAAAAAAAAGTTATAAGACTTGCTATATTTCACATCTGTTCTCTCACTTTCTGCTTTTCTTTCTTTATTTCTTTTCCTCAACAGAGAGATTTAGTGACAAAGAGGATGTGGGCTCCTGAAAGTGTTAACAGCATTTCCTATGTCTCAGTCCTCCCCTGAAGACTTATAGTAATTTGCCTTTAATGTCACAGACATTCTAATAACATCCCAGAGATATAGGGTCTGTGATACAAAAGAAAGAGTAAATTCCTGAGGAATATTCCAGGAGGCAACAGAAATTATTAAGACAAAGTGGGATAAAGAAAAAAAGCAGTGAAAATCAGAAACACCAGATTATGCACAGACAGATGACAGTGTGCTACACAATTTCTTCTGAAAAAGTAATTTTTGATTGCTTTCCTGTGGTATATACACTGCTTAAGTGTAACTTATGATTGCTTTCACCCAACTACTTCCAGTCCTATGTACATTATCCCTATGTCCTATGTATATTATCCCTGTATTAAATTTTACCTCACTTAATTTAATACAGCTTCTTTTATATATTTTGATTAAAAGTGCTATGCTATTTTAGTAGGGGCTGAACGGGGAAATCACAGACTGCAAGGTAAAGAAGAAAATCCTGCATCCGATGAACCCCACATCCACTGGCAAATTTGCTTACAGAGCTTTTCTTTTCTCACCCTCTTTTCTGTTGGGATTTCTGTGAGCAAACAATGACACTTATTTTCAATTATTGCAACCTATATAGAACTTTGTTTTATTGCCTTGTACTGCCTAGAACATGGTTATTTACTTTGAGTAAGTTCTCTGGCTGCAACATAACTATGGTTTTCTTCAGTGAAGGACAGTAAAATCTCTACAGCCCAAAGGAAGGAAAACAACAAATTTGAATCATAAACTTGGTATTACAGCCACAGATTTGCAACATATGGCAATTTGCCTCTAGTTCTCTTGCACATGCTGACCAAACTAATCCATTGAAACAGAAATTTATGAGTTGTAAGAATAAAAAATAATAAAAAAAAATAAAGCCAAATCCCAGACAATTTTACCTGGCTGTAAAGAGTTTATCCATAAAGTGAAAATATTAGTCTCTGGAAACAGGCACATTTCTGAGCTCACATTTATTTTTTCCTTAGTGTCTAATGAAGACATAAGCTACCTATGTAATTAGTGCATATGATATGAACTAACAGTGCCTGGCATAATGGTGCAGGCACTGCTGCACTACAAACACATTATAGTAATACAAAGAACCTCTCAGACTTCCCAGAGCTGGACACGGCCAATTGTGTGGGTTTGACTGCAGAAAATTTCGGCTAACAAAAGTGGCTGAGGCTTTTGAGGTTTTCTGCTTGAGAGGTTTGGGACATTTTTCGGAACGACTCTGGAATAAAAGAACAGGTTTTTTTTTTTTTTTGCACTTACGGCTTGGGAAGTGATATTTAGATATGCAGCTAAGACATCAAAGATTCCTGCAGGGAAGCACCAGGGCGTATCAACTTAGTGAGACAGACCACATCCAGAATTCATGAACTAGCAGAAAACCAGGCTCATCGGTGCACGCAGAGCAATACTGTATAGAAGAACTAGGCTAGTCCAGATGCAGCACAGATACATTATCTTGGCGGAGTGTGTGAGCTAATAAGCCTCAGTTCTCAACAGAGCTTACCGGGTCGATGCTGATACAGAGATAATTGGGCTTTGCTGCAGCTCAAACCAGTAAGTTGTTCAGGACCCTGTGTTAGCCCTTTGTGTGTACACCTGGATTGACCTGGTCGCTGGTCTGGACTTCTTGCGCCATTATTCACCACACTTTGGGTTCCTGGCTTACCTCAAGAAAAGTAAGCTTGGATCTGGCACTACATGTCCAATAACTCCAGCTTTTCATAAAATGCAAATTCAGGAAGCTGACCAAAGCTCTTGGCAATAAAGTCACCCTGTGTTTGGTCTGCAAGAAAACTATTGCAGGTGGAAAAGCTCCATAAGTAAACACAGGGCTGGAGAAGTCAGAGAAGGTTAAAGGTGCATCAAAAACTGTGACACTTCCAACCTGACCTTGCCCAATAACAAGGTCGTTGGTAACAGTAATCCGTATCCTTTCAGTCCTTGCTCTTTCTGGCAGCAGTACCAATTAGTGCTTCATGTTGTTGCTACCCACTAGAATAAGACCATCCATGCTAACATTTAAGATTTTCCTTCCTTCTCTCTTACCTTACCCCTTCATGCTGAGGGCATAATGACAAAATGTAGAATTTAGCCTTAATTGGATCTCTGCAATGTTATCACCTGAATTAGCTCCCCCATGAATAATTATCACTGCCTGGAGGCTGACAAATTGCTTCCCTCTACTTCATGATTGTCAGGAATTTCAAATTATATGCTGAGCATGGAGCGGGGAGGGTGGGGGGAAGAAATGAAAATCAAAAGCCTAGAGAAGCATAATTATTAAGATTATTAAAATATGTGGCACAGAGTCCCATAGTCTCCCCGAGTCCCAGAGAGGTGAGTGACAGCAAGAACTTTGCTGCGGGCAACTGGGCAACTCCCAGCCTTTCTGCCAGCAATGGCTATGGCAATAGACTTGCACAGTCAAAGCAAGCACAACCACCGCTGCTGCCTGGCTCACGGTTATGCAGTTCCTCTGTTATTCACTACCCCATTTAAGCTACGTACATCAGATTGTTTACCATCTCATCTGCATATTTGATCTTGCTGGGTAGATGGTAAATTCTTTGTAGTGTAGACGGATAGAAGTGTAAACACATGAAAGGGGATGGCAGCAGATCGTCATGCATTCAGAATAGCATATAATTTTCCTTGCTTTGTAAGAACAAGGTCTTGGGCGAAAAGTGCTCTTTGTGAGGGTAATCACACCAAGTCTGGGCAAGACCTTGCACAGAAATGCAACGCGTCACTACAACACAATATCCACCTCAGATATCGAAAGAGCTGACTACTGGTAAGAAATCTTCATCTCATAAACCCAAATCACCATAAAAGCATAATGCTCTTTGAAAACAGCTTGAAATGATCAGATTAAGCATTAGGGCTTTATCCAATTTTCACATTAATGATGTTGTGCTTGTAAGATCTATGCATTTCTCAGTTCAGTTCCATTCAGTTCCTCAATCTGCTTTCCCACCTTGCCAAACCCACAACGCACGAGTCAGCCAGAGACAAGGTAGCTGCCGACGTATTCCCAGGAGAAAGCTCTCCCCGCTCACCTGACATACAGTGACCTCTTCTGATTAGTCCTCAGGGAGCCGGACCCAGAACTCATGCTGTGATTCATCATCTGCTCGCGCAGGTCATGGATTTTTGCCTCAAACCGAGCGTACTCTAAGGAGATTAAAAAAACAGAGAAAAAAAGATATTTTAGTTTTCTTGACCTATATAATCATTAGGGCTGCTAAATGCAAATTAATGTTAAATTAATGACCGTAAGGCATGTCCTAAAAATCAAGGTCTAACAGAATGTCACATTAATATATTATCTTAAGTAAATATATGTCCTCTTTATTGTGAACATTTCAGCACTGACTGTGTGAAAATGTAAATAGCTAGACCCTCTCTCCTGCAGTTTATGGAAAGGAAAGGAGGTTTAAAGTGTGTTACCAAATACCTTTCAGTCTGCAAAAGGGATGTTGAAAGCAGTTTTCCACTAAATCATTCCCCCTTCCAAAGAATGAGACACCTTGTTAGGGGCAGTGGGATGATGCACTGAAGTTACTAATGAGTCAAGCATTTAGTGTGAAATCCCACCGAACTGAAGGAAATAAATCAAAGCCTAACTATCCCTGAAGCAGCTGTGAAATTGTTGTACGAGCAATAAGCCACCTTATTTAGCCAGCCCACTGAGGACTGGGCTCTGTTTCTTTTGAATAAGAAGAGCCATGGCTGAGTCTTAGGGTGGGTGATCCCAGAAACTCCAGACCTGTTTAAGCTGCATAAGAATGGCACAAAACCAGTTTCCAGATCTTGTTCTTCTCCACAGCTCTGTTGGTAGCTTTGTAAAATGTTGTGACTTGCTGACTAGCAACATGGGATGTTGGGGTAAGGATTCAGCCAGAGGTGTATCATTTGGTGAGGCTCTCCTCTGAAATGACACATCCCTTGTACTTGGTCAATGGTCCCTCCTGAGGGCATTTTGCTCATTGTGTGACCTAATGGGCCAAGTTTTGGTTTGCAAGAAGAAAAGTTGAAGTTTTGGAGACAAGCTTGAAACTGACAACCTACAGGCAATGCTCCAGCAACACAGAGAGTCATAATTCAACCTAAACCTGGGAAAACTACCAACACGAGCTAGCAGACTAACTTGAGGGGGTGTACAAAATCCATTTCAGTGAGTCAGTGACACTTTGAAGAGTAAGATGCTGCAGACTGATGCCAGCAAAGAGAAGAAGATGTTCCCTGTACCTCAATGTTTTATTTCATTGCCTGCTTCAAAAGGAGGGTCTACATTTCCCCACAGCAATCCTGGACCAGAAGTGAAACCAGCACACAAGGTCTCTTCCCTTAAAGGATGGAGGTGCATCCCACCAGGTCACACCACCTCTCAGTTTAAGCAAATAAATCTTTAACTGTGCATTTATAACCTACTGATCTGCTCCCTGTTTATTACAGTTTGAGCTGTGTGAGAATGTTCTAAGACAGCAATATTCTCCTTTTCTCCTAGCAGAAATCTCAGCATTATTTTTATTTGATCATTTGCTGTTCACGCTGGCTCAGTTCCCAGAATGTCTAGATGCAACAACAACTAATTCATTTTATTCAGTGCCCTTTAACTTTTCATTGGATAATAACATCTGACCTTTCCAAGATCCCACATTTTGCATAGACACTAGCTACCTTCAAGCTGGCTTAGCAGAGAGCTTTGATTTGGGCTTTTGTGTTTGGGTTTTTTACCTCCTTTTTCTTCTTCTTCTTACTTGATGCATTTTAACTCCCTTACCATTGAACTTCTTCGGCAGTATCTACTGAGTTTGTTATGTGACAGTGGCTACTTTGCCAGTCAGCTGGGAACCACTGCTGGGGTATAAGACTCTTCGGTCTTCCCACATACCTATGACTTCACCGACTGCGGCTGAAATTCTGCAGGAGAAGAGACACTCCTACACGCAGTATTTCAGATTTATCCTGTAGCTTGTTTATCCCTCATTTATTTCACCTAGAGTACATCTTTAAACTTCTCGGTGATTTAAAATCCCAAATCCTTGGCGGAACTAAGGCTCCTACAACCCTGTTTTGTTTTTCAAAGTGGAGTTTAGTTTTGAAGAGTTTATCCCAGTGTAGGATTTGAGTTTGCTCTATGTGAGTCACATTTGTTCTATTCCCCCGCTTTAGAATTTATTTCGTAAATAATAATCTTCTGAGCAGGGCTTTGTTTAACTTATATTTCATTATAACAGATTTATCATTTCTTCTTAGCAAATAGGAAAGGTGATCTTAAAAAGAAAATGCTTGCTTTCTCTTCATACAGTGTCTGTCCTCTGCATACAGACAGAATACTACAATTTTAAGAGTTGTTACTAGGTCTCTTTCATGTGTGGTGGATACACTGAAGATGACAGTAAACATAGAGTGTAATTCAGCTGCTTTGATGTTTTACATCTGGATGAGGCCAAAGATATGAATGATTTACATCAGAGCAGCTGTAACGGCAGCTTTCCCTTTAACAAGCAACCATATCCCAGGCAGACTCTATATGTGAGGTGTGGGAGTAACTCCCAGATTTAGACACCGATCTGGAGAGTGAGAAGAGAGAACTGAAACTCTGACTCTCCAGCACAGCATCCAGCTATTTGCAACTTGAAACACCAGCTCATGAGATACTTGGATGACTACGGCTTGGTCAGATGATGATATTATAGCTTGTGTTCTGATTTCAGAATGCACTTGTAGCTTAACTAATTTTACCTGATTGTAAATTTATGCTGAATTTAATCACCTCTTCTTTTCTGTAAGGCAATTTGAAATCACTACATATCTTAAAAATTGTCTAATAAATGTGTGATGGAAGTTCAGGCTTCAAGATACTTGTCCCTGCTTGATGTTAAACAAGACAACACTGAAGTACTAACAATATTTCTGTTATGTTGTTCTTGAGATGTTTTTCCTTTGGATTGAAATACACAGATAATTTGAAAATAATCAAATTTATGGCCCTGCATTTTCCCACAGTACCTTCTTCATATTTATGCATCAAAAAATACTGAAATGTACCCCTTTCTCTGGACAAATGCCTGGACAAAAAATTGCAAGGCCATCAATGCAGGTAGTATTAAACCCGCAGCTCAGATCAGCTTCTTCAGTCTCAGTCCTCCTAGTTCTCCTTCTGATGCCTAGATCTACAGTGACGGCTGCATTTGAAATGCGAGCAGAAAGAGTGATGCTCCATTTCTCACACCAGAACTGCTATGGTAGTCTTACCCACTGGGAAAAAGTTCTTTTTTTCTTATCACTTCTTTATATATGGGGTCATTCCAGAGGAGCTGTTTCCTAATAACTTTTCATTTGCTGGGTGTAAATAAGTGTCAGTGCTAAAATCCACAAAAAAAATCATACTTCCTTCAAATTCAGCATTGAATCTAAATAATACACTTTCAAGGCTTCTACACAATTAAAAGGGCACTGAGGTTGTGACATGCCGATATTAAATACAGTTAAAGCTGATTCACTAATTTCATACCCTTTAAAGAAAGGGAGAACAAAGAACGTATTGCTGCTGGAGTGCATCATTAGCAAAATTTGCCAAATTTTACTTACCAAAATCCATCTGCAAAGGTCCTGCCCATCGACTGATTCACTAATGATCTAAGTAACTCTGGTAGCTTAAGAAACTGATAAAGTTATGCATTAGACTAAAAGGGCAAATGGGTGAGCAAACTGTAACCTATATTATTGCTGGGGCCAGCCCAGAGGATACAATGGTTTGTGCTGGTCTGCGGCTCTGGAATTGCTTTGAGAAAAAGGGCAGATGAGACGGAGGGAGGTGTTTGTTCATGCTCTGCTTTAGAGCTGGCTCAGGGCTCATGGCAGTGTTGGTAGACCTGCATTTAGCCAGGATACAAATTCAACTCACTAGCCCTGGAGCTAGTGCCGTTGGGAGTGGGAGAGGAGGTTGCTGCCATGAGAAATGGCCCAGCTGCAGGGACAGGAAGGCCATTTTCAGGACTCTGGCATTGACATGTAGAGCTCTGCATGGCCTGCCAAGCCCAGCAGTGCTATCCCAAGCAAGTTCCCACTTTTCCAGGGTTCTGTTTTCTAAAGTTGGCTCTGCTCAACTCTCTGGGCGTCAGGAGAAAGAGTCAGCTTGAATTTCTATAGTGTGAATTGTCCCCAAGCCCAACCAAGGACAAAACTGACTGTATTTATCAAATACTGACACCAGTTTGAACAACTGACGTTTGTCTGCTTCATACAGGACTCATTAGCCTGAATATGTGGACAGGGAGGTGCTGTCTTTCCTTCTACTTCATTCTGACTGCTTGCCAAGTGCTATATCTGGGACTCACAAATATTCTAACCTTCGAATATCAATGCAATCATTTGCCTTTCCATGTTGAAAGGACTGGAAAGACTTTTGGGAGTAATCTTCAAACACTTTGAACCTTCTCCTTAGTTCACATACTGAGAAATCAAAGCAAGGTAATGGCCAGCGCCATTAAAAAAACATCTAAACCCCCAAACCTTATCAGAAATGCACTTCAACTGAAACTTCAAGTTTAGCTGGCCAAGATCAAAACAACAATCTGCCAAATCCTGCCTAGTCCACTTTGGCATCTGATGATACACAGACAGCAACATTTTCACTGATGAAGGGATTTAGATACCTAAAATCCTGCCACCCCTCCTACAGCTGTGCAGGTGGGCACCAACACGTGGAGAGGAGTTTTTTTAACACAGACACATCTCCTTTTTGAGTTTTCTGTTGACTAGCTTTGATAGGCCATGATCTGATTAAGTATGCGAGCTGTTATGAGTACGGTTATTGAACCCTTAAGTCCCTCCACATGTGCAGGAAAATGCCATGAATTTGTGAGATCCATGGTGAATGTCTAGAGATTAGGGATAGGTGGGATGAGTGTTGCTGTGACTTAAGTCCTTTCAGATCTATGGGGCAAGGACTTTGTCAGTTAAAATAAGCAGTGCATTGAAAGTTTAGGTACAAATTCTCCAAGTCACTTTAGAAATGGCCTAAAAGGCTATCATACTTGAGCATACAAGAAAGCTCTTGGAAGCCTTAGATATATTTGAGAGACCAAAAATGAGTGCAAGAAACCAAACCTCAAGAAATGTTTAGAAAATCAGAGTGAAAATCAAATAACTTCCAAATATAAAAATAGCAAAGGCAGAGATTTTATATCTGATGGTTTGACTCTGCCTTTTGGTTATCCAAATAAAGAATAACTATGATAAATGAATAAATATGCTGCAGCTCTTCTGTGAGAAAGAGTTTCAGAATTTTGTAAAACTACATTAATTTTATTTTTCACTTTTATCTTTATAATAAAGATTATAGCTTTGATTGAACTTGCAGGATATGAAAACAAAAAAGTCCTAATCCTACAAGTAAAGCATAGCTGAGCAACTGTAATGATGACGTGTTATACAACAGTGAAAATAATAGTTCATCATCACTGTCCAAGTCTTCATTAGTTTGAACTCTTTTAGTGCTGGTACCTTTAGAGAGACAGCAAATCTTTCTGTCAGCAGGTATCAAAATTTGCTTTCCTGTGTAATTTAGGATTGTCACTGTTTGCTTCTAGATGATAAGAGATTTCCTAATTGCTGCTTTTGTGCTTCTAAAATAATTCATCTCTATCCTACTTCAGCAAATGGTGAAGCAGCGATGGTTATAACGCAAGTGGGAGGTTGGAAAAGGCAGCGTATATCTCTTGGACTCTGTCAGGGGGTGGAAGGAAAGCAAGACTTGAACTGTCCAATTTTAACAGACTACACTGCTTAAAACCAAACCAAAAAACTAGGAAGGCATTAGTTAGAGACAGAACTTTATGACCTCAAAAAGGGTATGTCAAATAACTCTAGACACTGTAATAAAGGAGTAGCTGCCAGACCAGCTTCTCCATCAGTATAAATTTGGCATAATTTCAGTGGATCTACGCCAGCTTAAACCTTATGAGAATTTCTTCTGTTCTGTTTATGGGCACACAAATTGTATGCCGCTAAGGCAAGTCATGAACTTATTGCCTTGAACATCTGATATAGCAATGTGCATGATACTATTATTATGGTAACATTATTTATGCTATTTAGGTAAATATTTTTTTCCCCCTCTACCTCCTCTTAGCAGATGTCTTGTCTGAACTATCTAAGACTTAAAATAATAGAAGAATGCATTTATTCCTACAGTGAGTATTTCCCATTTCTCCCCTTTGCCCCCAGTGCTGTCCAGTCACCACTGTTCTGTGCAGCGAGGTAAAAGGAAGATGAGCAGACCAGCATCAAGGCTTCAGAGGACTAGGTGTGATTCTTACTTTTCCGCAGATTTACAGCGTGAACCTGGGTGAGTCACAAAGAGTAAATCCTGGCACCTAAATCAGAGACACAGATGCTAGATTAACATTTTGTCTATGGCTATGCCTGCCAGATGCCCAGCATCCCGCAGCTCTGGAGGCCCTTTCACACATAAAAATGAAAAAGTGTTCAAAAAGATGTGAACTGCTAATAATTCTGGTTACCATTTTATGTCTTCTGCTTATTATAATTTTTTCATTTCACTTTTTCTTAAAAGTACCCTGACAGCTCTTTTTAGATGATTATAAGGTAATTCTATAGCTGTCTGAGGTTGCAAGCAATTACACACAGCAAGTTAGTGATGGTGAAAAATCTTTGTGGCCTGTGGTAATTTCT
Source organism: Rhinoptilus africanus (assembly GCA_013400135.1). Classification (NCBI taxonomy): domain Eukaryota; kingdom Metazoa; phylum Chordata; class Aves; order Charadriiformes; family Glareolidae; genus Rhinoptilus; species Rhinoptilus africanus. The sequence continues at coordinate 399,815 of VXBO01006464.1, read as the reverse complement.
GAAGAAATAAATAAACAAACATAATATGTTTAGGTACAGTTAGCTGTACCTTTGCTTCTTATATCTTCCTCTGCCATGTCTGATGTTGGCCACTGCCAGGGACAAAGTTCTGGACAAGGCTGGCTGGATCTCATATTCTATAGCAAACACTATGCCTTTAGCAAGTAAAATAGATCTATTAGATTTAACATCAGCTAAATTCATCACTTGACAGGAAAAAATGCCGATGCCATCAATAGGCAATGCAATAGTGTCCATTATTTATTAGAGAAAGTGTTTCTCAAAAGGCACCGCTCCATTCAGGATGCATCGAGCAACAGAACAAGTTATGCTGCTACTTCTTATCAGTCATATAACTCCCCTGAGCTCACTCAAAGGAAATGAAAAACACGGATTTCAATACTGGAGAAGGGAAGATACATTTACATTTTATTAGTTTTTATTAGCTTGAATATATCTGCTTGTTTTTATTGGAGTATTTTCAACACACCTTTTCAGGAACCTTTAAAAAATAATGACACAGGCATATTTACTGATTTTACTCATTGCTTTGGCCTTTAAAACTTCAGCGCAGTAGGGCCATTAATGTATTTGTTCTTTGATATCGGTTGGTTCTCTTCCTTCACAAATATACAGGTATTTACAGTTGAGCCTGTCTTCTAATCAAAATTTCACCCTGTTCGTTTGTTCTGTAGCTAGCCTCATTGCCCAAACGTCACTACTTACTTTATTTTCATTTGCTTTATTACTGAAGACAATGCTTCTTCCATCTGTTGCACCATTAGATACAGCCCTCATATTGTGTTAGGTGTGAATATAAAATCACCTGGAAAGATATCTTCCTCCCACGATAAGTTCAGGAGACTAATATCGTGCTCTATTCTTAGTCACAGGGAATATAATTCCAATCCAAATTAGTCTCTGGAAGATTTCGTTTCAGAGACTTCATGCCTCATAATGAAAGAGATGTATTAAAATAAATCAAGCTATTAGCGAGTGACAAGAACTTTGTATCCCACTGAGGTGTTATTCTACCTGTTCCCTTAGAGCCTATCCTTGCCTTACAAAGTGTCAGCCTGGACTTTCTCAGCTGGGAATCTCTTGCAGCTTCTTCCAACTAGTGAAGAGAACTTCAAGCAGCTCAATAGCTCTTAAAAGCAACCTTTCCTTCCCTCCCAAGATTTTGGGAACCTTTATCCTGCATAGAATTTCACTGTGTTCTCAAAAATGTACCCACCCCCCCCTTTATTTTAATTGATGCACACCTGAACCAACCAAGACCATTTGTGGCACTTTTTAAAATTCCCTGAGTCTCACTTTGAGCTAACATCCTGGATAATGTTCTGTGTATGCAGGTCCAAGAAGGAGCAAAGCAGAGAGACAGATCCAAACCAACCGTATCACAGCACATGGTCCGCCTTGGCAGCACAGTGTGAAATTTTGGAAAAATTGGGCACACCACCCCAGGCATCCAACTCGCACAGCCACGCTTGCCCAGCAGAGCAGCATATGTCTTGTTAACCTTGATAGCTTTGTAGGAGTTACTGTTTTGTACAGTGCAGAAAGATTTTGAGATATCTGCTGTTTTAGGCATAAAATGACTCTGTCAAGGTGGAAAAAAAAAAAAAAGCTTCCCTTTCCTCTTTCTTCAACAAATATTTATGTGGGACATTGTAAAGAAACAAACCAACCCTACTTTCTATTAATAGCTAAGCTAATTCATTTAGCTATTTTGTCGCTTCAGGCTAGTGGTGGAGGATCTTATTTTCAGACATTTATTCAATTTCCACAATTCCCCATCCAAAATCATTGTCCTGGGGCAATTGTTACTTGTTATTTTTGCTTCATTGCTTTTTCTTGCTTCTGCTGTATAGTTCTAATTCTTGGGAGTTGAGCATATTATACCGATTAGCCTTATCTTCTTAATGATGATGCTGGCTTAGCCTGCTTCCAGCTCTTAAAGACAGGAATTGACATGAGGAGACAAAATACAGTGCTGACCGCTTCTAGAGTATCTTCGTGTCATTCGTTTAGTGGCCAGCTCAGCCCAAACCACGAGAGATGGCGACACTGTCAAGCCATTTTGGTGGTCTTGACTAAACCTAGATCTACAGACACTCCTCTTTTACAGACTCTAATTGTAAATTATTCCTAGCTACATCCAGCTGTTCATATATTTCCTCCTTCCAATAGTCTCCTGAGTGGCCCACATGGCTCGGGTGAGTTTTCCCAAACACAGTTTAATAAGAATGAACCGGATCAGCCTGTTTAGTCTATTTATGCTAACCTGGTTGAATCTGATTGATGCAGACTGGAAAACACTCAGACACAAAACTACCTGCAAATGTGAAGAGGGCAGGATACAGCGATACTGAGCTGGGAGCAGATTGGGGCAGGTGGCATCTTCTCCAGCACTGCTCTTTGAAGAAGATGTCACCTTGTACTACACCGTGTTGGGCAAAGAAAAAGGGTATAATCCAACTGCATCATCTCCAGAATCAATAACAACTTAATGTGGCTAAGGAGAGACCTGACCTGCCCAGCAAATCTGCAAGAATCTTTTTGAAATAAAACTGGAGATGTAGACCAGTCTGACCTGCCTGATTTTCAGGCAAAAATGGAAAAAAAAATCCCAGTCACTGCTAAATAAGGGCTCAAAACTCCCAAGTGAACTTTTATGAAAACTTATATGACAACTTTCACAGCTAAGACAACATATGCCAGTTTTGTACTTACGCTCCATGAAATTCTGATATACTCAGAGTGGGAAGAGATAAAAAAGGGGTTCCTAAAAGAGACTTGGGAAAAAAAAGTTTCTTTCCGAAAATAATGGTGGGGAAGCTAATATGATTGTATTAATTCCATAAACCAGATTGTAAGCTGTAGCCTGCAGTAAAAAAACCTCAAAACCCACAACCATCAAATCTTTTAAAAATTATGAGCTAAACCAGAAAATTAAATAGCAGCAAGAATAACAATACTACCTGATATAATTATTTGTACAACAGGATAGTCTTACAGACTCGCAAAACCACAGAGATGAGAAGGACCATCAACCAGTAATACAACCAGGATCTTGGCAAAAGTGTTATGAAAATAAACATGGATATACCTCATTGGGTTGAACTGGTTTGCTATGATGATTAATACTATTTGTTAACATTGAATGATGCCATTTATAAACATCTGTTCCCTGACTTCAAAATCTGCTAGGTTGAAGCTACTTCCACTTGTAAACTTCACTTCCCTATACTCAGCTGTGCTGTTCTGCCTGACAAGTATATTTTCAGCCATCTCCTAAGGCTGTCTGGGACACTATTGAATTAAAAAGAACTGAGCAAAGACTGGAAACAAAACTATCTATTTTTACCATTAAAAAAAAAAAACTTTTAAAAAAATCCCAAATGGTCTGAACAAAAAAGAAAAGTATGCAGAAAAGAATGAAATCAATAAAAGCATTACTACATGTGTATTGATCTTTTCTAAGAGGCAATATTGAGAGCAGCTGCAGAATTGTGTTAGTTTGCCAGAGCTTCCTGATTAAGGACATTACTGTTTCTAATGCAAACAGGTAATAAGGAATGGCTGAGCACATTACAAGCCTGAATGAATTTAAACAAGACAAATACATATATTACCTCAGGATAAGTCATGCTCCCTGCATGCCTCTCACCTTATTATAAGAAATGTTTTGAGTACTGTGCAATGAGATGTATGTTGTGCAACTGACCGCTAATTAGGCACGGAGGCTATATTTGATGGTCTGGATGCTCTGAAATGTGGATTAACTTGTGCATCAGATCATGTAAAATTGGAATAATGTCTGAAAAATAAATGTAATGCTAAAAAACGCCTTGCAATTACTGCTGATACTCTTGAGCTCATCATTCACAGAACCACAGAAACCCACCTTTGCGGCATAAAAGACCTAGCGGGAAAAGATCTTCTTAATCAAGTTCAATTCCTGCTTTTACAGAAAATCAAAACTAAAAATCCTGTGCATAAACTGCCCAAAGACTGTCTTACAATTAGTTCAATTTGGCATTTCATAACTGTTGGAAGACCACACACAGAATCTGGTCCTTAAATAGTTAGATTCAGTCTTCTAACTAAATGCAGCTGAAGCCCAGTTATTGGCTTTTTGTACCAACACAGATCCTCTGTGTAAATTGCTCTTTTCCTTTGTATATTGATTCTCGTTACAGATTTACAGAGAGAACACAACTTCACCTACCAATCTCCATTTTGCTAAATAAACAATCCAATAGTTGTTCTAGTCTTTTGCGGTACGCCTGCCTCTCCTTTAGTCGGCTTTTTTATCCTTGCTACAATGTCTTCACTGGTTTAAATAGCTGTGCCCTATATCATGCAATAACAAATGACTTTCTGGAAAATCAGACATATTACATCAACCACATCACTCTTTCTAAAAGTTAAATGTATTATCAAAGGCTGATATTAAGAAAATTTGCTAGACTATATTATATTACTTTTTTAATCCCATATTGGATTTATGTCCCTATTTTGTTTCTAAATCTATGTTTTAATGTATCTTCTACATACTACTGAGGAGAGATGTACGCATCTCCAGAGCTGTTAAATTCACATAATTATTTTTTTCTCCTTTCCTGATGGACACTGTAGGTGTCATTTTCCAGATAAAGGACTATCTGTAATTGAACAGAAATTTGAGAGGCCTTTCCTACTCCCTGTGCCAATTTTTCAGTACTCTGTGACAGAGCAACCAAGTCTGCTGAACCGCAGTACAGCAACGTCTTCCAGCTTTGCTCTCATGTCAGTAGTGATAATTGTCATGATCATACTTTTGTTGCTATTATCTATCCTATCATTGGTACTACATAAAGAATGTTCTTGTATTATAGCCTTTCCATTGAGTGAAAGCTGAAAATGCAAAGTTAATTTGGCAACATGTACCACATATTGATGTATATTACAAACCATCAAGCCCTTGAGGTTTCTCTCCACAGTGTGTTCATCAAATCAATACCTTCAGTGATTTCATTCAACTCAGGTGTGCCAGACACATAGACTTAGGCAAAACAAAAAACATCCTACAGGAAGCAGAAGACTTCTGCTGTCTTCTTGCTGTGCAGGTGAGACACACTACGGATAAGGTTTACAGATTAATAAAAAAAGAAGTGCTGAAAACTTCTCACCTGATATCCAGGCTTCTTATATTCTTTCATGATTCTGCCAAGCATCCTAGAACAAGACTCACAACCTCGACAGCTTTTCCCAAGGACCAGCTGCTTGTTCTCTGGAGTAAGTGAATGCTTTGTTATCCTGAAGTGGTGGGTATTATTGGTTTGTCAGTGTTTCACACTNAGAGGGAGGTAGAGAGAGAGAGAAAAAGGTGCTGTGTCAAATGTTATCTATTTTCCGGTGCACACTTTCCCACAGATGCCAGCCTACAGCTAGTGAGAGCAGTCGGATAGCAGCGCCATATGCTCCCTTGAAAGGCAAATTCTTAGACCCATTTTCAGTGGGGAAATCATAATTTTTAATGCAGTGACAGTTTTTCATGACTGCTGTCTATGGCTTTACCCTAAGATTTATTTGACACCTGCAGGTGTCAGATAGGCTTTCCCCTTCCTGAAAGGGTCAATGACAAAAATGGTGATGGTCTGTAATATTTTCTCAACACTGTACTTTGGCTCAGCCTTGGAAGCCTGAATTCTCCAAGGCTTTCTGATTTTCTGCTTCGTTACTTGTGACTGTCCAGGGTGATCCAGGTAAGAAAATGCAGTGGATCAAGTTGATCCCTTCACTTATGTGGTTAAACGGTATTTAGCGTGGATAAATGTCACATCCATACAGCTTTCAAAGACAGTTTGGACAGGAATGGTCAAAACCCATAAACAGTTAAGAAATTGCTTGGAGAATAAAGAATGACTCATATTTCCTATACACAGTCTTCTAAGAGAGAAAGACACTCAGATCAAATGAGAGAGTTGGGCGAGATCATCTGGGAATGCGTTATCATCCAGGATTTACGATCGAGTTCCTAAATGTTGTCTGCGTTGGGGAAACTGACTGCACTTCCCGAAGCAAATGGAGATGATTTAGTTTAGATTGCAATAATCAAGGATTGTATCAAATTGCACTGCTTAGCTTTTTCCAAGGACAAACAGCACACGCTTGCATGGGTGCCAGGCATCAGAAACTTGCAACTGGAGCATGAGCCTGACCTCTCAGAGCAAAGAGGAGGCAAGGATGTTCTTAACTGCAAAGTCATGTGGGAGCAGAAAGGTCTGAGGGGGTGTAAGTCACCGTTATATCTTTTTACAGATGTCTAATTTGTTCTTAGAGATCCCCAGAGATGGAGACACTTCAACCACCCCAAACAGTCTGTTCTGGTGCTTCACTCTCCTTCCGTCAGCCGCATTTTTCCCCAGTGTCTCATCTGAAGCTTTTTTGCTGCTTTTTAAGACCATTCCTCCTAGTGCACAATGAATATGAGAAAACAATATGGCAAACTGAAATATCTCAAAACTAACACTGTAGTAAGATTACAAAAAATAACGAAAAAGGGGAACACAGCGGAACAGGCAAACAAGGATTGTTTTGCAAGCAAAAACCTTTTGAAAATGTCAGAAATGAGACCTTAAAGAAAATTACTGTATACAAATTGGGACAGATGAAGCTCATTACTGCCAATGGCCTACATGCTATAAAATGGGTTAATATTGCTACAGAAACCTTTTTGGTGTGTCCCTGTAATTAGCACAAAAGTATTATTATTGTAATTAACTGAATCCCCTAGTACCTAGCGCAGTGTTCATGACTGTAAGCAGGTTAATGTGAAAATTAATTTGTGCTAATTCACACAAGATCAGTGATGCCCGAACCAATCTGGCTGCAGTGGCATTTTGTGGAATAACAATTTTCCTGTTGACTTACGCAGGGCACTGAAGCTTCAAGAATGTCGCATAAACCCAGTTTACCTTTCACTTGTGATAAAACTCTTGTGATAGTTCTCTATCTTATTTGAATAAATTTATTGTGAAACTCACTTCTAAGTGAATAAGCAATGTACTAGCCCTAGACATAGAAATTAATGAAATAAAAGGTTTGGGTGGCTTCTTTAGCCTGTTCAAGGGGCTGGTTAGTCTCAGAACAGACTGTTCTCCAGGATGCGTTACCTTTTCATTTTGAGAGCATTCTGCTTGACTTCTAGGGAAAGCATGATGCCATATATGCACAAGAAAAAAGGTAAAATTCTTTCAAGCACAAAACATTGAGTGCAAGAGACTGTAGGAAAATTCAGAGACTTGCGCTCTCCCCTTCTTAGTCATAGGCAAGATTGGAAAATAATGAAAAAAACCACTACCTGGAGGACAGAGAGAGAACATGGTTGAAGTCAAGCCAAATAAGAGGGTGGCTCAGTGTTAAGGGACAGGAAGAGAGAAGATAACTGGTTTCTGTGCCTGCTGGTTTTTATTCTTCCACTAAAAAGTAATGTCTTGCAGTGGACAGACAATTTCTGTTCCCTGTTAACATTAGTCTGAAGAAACTCTGTCATCACCTGCCGGTGTAATAGGGCAAATTAAGCTTCACAGCTTGAACTAGGCTGTCTTGTAGCTGTGACTATTCTTGCACTATTTGGTCAGTGACTAGCTATGCTAGGAATGGCTAATTAAGGGGGTTTTGCTCTCTCTTCTGTAGTCTGTGTTAAACCAAACTTTTGTAACTTGCTTAGCTTGCCTTCCTTCAAAGGATTACAGTCCCATATGAATGTTTTTTATGAATATCTAGAACTGTTGCTCCTTAAGTTTAAAGCTGCAGTCTTTAGTCATCCTCCTGCAGAGACGTGCTACCACAATAATGTGAAGGAAACAGCCCGATCCTCACAATCTTGTCCCACTCCTGGATCCCTTGTTCACTGCCCTCCCACCCTGTACCTTGAGGTGGGCAGATGAAAGTTGACTCATAAAGGTTGATTTCAGCCTATTGGGATAAAATCTCTTAGGGGCCCTAAAGAGATGCTCACCCCCAGCTCAATTAGGGGCCGCCATCCTCCAGAGGACCTTCTCTCTCCACCGAGTGCAGGAAGAGCCTGGTGGACCAGCCTTCCTTGTCTGTACCAGTAACAGCAGGGGTTTGTCTGTGCTTTGTCCTTTCTATCCCCATAACAAATCAAAGCTCAGATTTCCCCGTCTCTCGACCTTTTCTTTTACAAGCTTGGAATGTAACTTCACAAAACACTGCATTTTATGGTAAAATTAGCCTACATGTCTCTGCCCCCACTGGCCCATCAGTTCTCCTCTGGGGCTACACCATCAATTTGGATTAGAGTTAAAGATTATCCCTGTTTTTAAGGAGCATAACAGTGGGGTCAGTGAGCTGTGGTAAGGAGCCTGGTACAATTAGGTAGAGGAGAGGTCATCTTAACAGCACAGCCCCTGAAGAGCAAGGAAAGCCACAAAGCTTCAGGCTTCCCAGCTCCTCCATCCTCTTTGCTACTCCCTGGGCTCATCCATAACCCCACCGGAGGCTCGGCAGAAGCCAGGTGTCCCCTCACACCTCCCACAGCCCCCAGTGCTCCATGGGTTGGGGAGAAACCACTCTGTATTTCTTCACTTGCAAACTGCCCGGCATATCATCTCAAAGCATATGGAGGAAAAGAAGGCCATCAGAAGTACTCAGCATGGATTCACCAAGGGGAAATCATGCCTTACTAATCTGATCGCCTTCTATGATGGCGTGACTGGATGGATGGATGAGGGGAGAGCGGTAGATGTGGTCTACCTTGACTTCAGCAAGGCGTTTGACACGGTCTCCCACAGCATCCTCCTAGGGAAGCTTAGGAAGAGTGGGTTAGATGAGTGGACAGTGAGGTGGATAGAGAACTGGTTGAAGGACAGAGCCCAGAGGGTGGTGATTAGGGGCGTGGAGTCTAGTTGGAGGTCAGTGATGAGCGGTGTTCCCCAGGGGTCAGTACTGGGCCCAGTGCTCTTCAATATATTCATCAATGACCTGGATGAGGGGATAGAGTGCACCCTCAGCAAGTTTGCTGACGACACAAAGCTGGGAGGGGTGGCTGACACCCCGGAAGGCTGTGCCGCCATCCAGAGAGACCTGGACAGGCTGGAGAGCTGGGCGGAGAGGAACCTCATGAAATTCAATAAGGGCAAGTGTAGGGTGCTGCACCTGGGGAGGAATAACCCCCTGCACCAGTACAGGTTGGGAGCTGACCTGCTGGAGAGCAGCTCTGAGGAAAGGGACCTGGGAGTCCTGGTGGACAACAGGATGACCATGAGCCAGCAATGTGCCCTTGTGGCCAAGAAGGCCAATGGCATCCTGGGGTGCATCAAGAAGAGTGTGGCCAGCAGGTCGAGGGAGGTCATCCTCCCCCTCTACTCTGCCTTGGTGAGGCCCCACCTGGAGTACTGTGTCCAGTTCTGGGCTCCCCAGCTCAAGAGGGACAAGGAATTGCTGGAGAGGGTGCAGCATAGGGCTACTAAGATGATTAGGGGACTGGAACACCTCTCCTATGAAGATAGACTAAGGGAATTAGGTCTCTTTAGCCTGGAAAAGAGGCGTCTGAGGGGGGACCTAATTAACACTTATAAATACTTGAAGGGTGGGTGTCAGGAGGATGGGGCCAGGCTCTTTTCAGTGGTGCCCAGTGATAGGACAAGGGGTAACGGGCACAAACTTGAGCATAGGAAGTTCCACCTAAACATGAGGAGGAACTTCTTTACCTTGAGAGTGGCAGAGCACTGGAACAGGCTGCCCAGGGAGGTGGTGGAGTCTCCGTCTCTGGAGACATTCAAAACCCGCCTGGACGCGTTCCTGTGTAACCTGCTCTAAGGTGGCCCTGCTCTGGCAGGGGGGTTGGACTAGATGATCTACTAAGGTCCCTTCCAACCCTAGGATTCTATGATTCTATGATTCTATGATATGGGGATATTCCCTGTGCCTGTTCTTTGCCCAGCTGGAGTGGTTAATCCCTGCATTTCTCTCCTCCTTTCCATAATCTGCCTCACGTCTCCACTATCCCTTTTAAATTACCTGTTAAAATAATTTTGAAAGAATACATAAGCATACTTTCTCTTGCCTTATTTCAACCTAACTGCTCTTTTGTTTTTTTTCCCAAAGCCTTCTATGTCCTACCTATTCAAGATCTGGCAGGGTCATGAGGGGTTTTTTTGAAGAACAGGTAAATTTAATTTTTTTTTCTATATAAGCATCTGGGCATTTGAGGTTTTTTTTCTGGTTTCCCTAACTTCTGCCAGGTACAGAGCTTGTTGGGTTCAATTAGTCTCTTTTCTCGCAGCAGATACCCATCAGAAGAGTGGCCCATGATGATTTCGGGTGCGCTTTGCTATCATTACTTTAACTTTCCTTTTCACAAGGCCATTTAACTGAAAGATAATCAGGCTGAGAGGTTGATTTAGGAGTGGAAAAAATAAAGTGAATTGCTGAAAGCTAGACAGGTCACTTTGGTTTAGATATTTTAATTTTTAATACTATTAAATATGTATTGTAAATATGCAAAATTGCAAAGGAAAATAAATAAAGCTCTGTTATTTTATCGAAGGTAAACTGAAAGCTGAGAATATCTTACTGTTCCAAGCTTAGAAGGTACATAAGAGGAGGTCCTAATGACACTACAAACACAGTTTTAAAATCTTTTATAGTCAAGCTTTCAACAGGGCATAGTAGTTCAGTTCACTACAAAAAAAATTATATGTCTTTGAAATTACGAGCCTAGTTTGACTTTCATGTGTTATTAGCTCTCAGTGGAACTGAAGCATTTAAATTGATTGTAATGAGACATTAGCAGACACTATTACTGCAGCAAACCGTTCCTGTTTTTGAGATGGCTGGCTCAGAAGGCCTCTAAAAGCATCCCAACAGGCAGTGAGTATCATGCACTGACAAAGGGAAACAAAAATCAGCTTTATAGGGGTTTGCCACACAGCTGGTGTCGCTGTGCAGGGCACGCCAAGGGGCTGCTCTGGAGAGCACCAGTAAAGGAGGGCAGCAGCCCTCAAAGGGTGGAAAGAGACTCCAAGGGGATTGCTTGTTAAATGTACGTGTGTTTTTAAATATGCTCAAATGAATTTTGGCCAGATGTTAAAACAAAAAGAATTAAATCTCTAGGGAGGGAAAAAAAGAGACCAAATCAAAGCAGACTTCTCAAAGCAATAATAACAATAATTACTTACATATCTCTCTGACACCAGGATGCTGGAGGTGAATCTATTTTATAAGACTTCTTATCTTGTGACTTCTACGCCAGCTCCTTCATTTTCAAAAGCCTGTCTCAGCCTTGTCAACCTTTCATAGTTTCTGCTACAGTTTAAACACAATTTAATGAATGACCTATGCCAGTGACCCTCTCTCTCTTTTATCCCCTTATCTTTCTCAATTTCTTTGCTATCTAATTATGCCAAAAGCCTGGAATAGTCTCTCAGTATTGCCCCGTTTTCATGAAGCTTGTAAGAATTTCATAGCTTTAAGACTGTCGCCGATGCTTGTGCATGTACATACACATCGTTTTGTTTATTCATTTATAGTGATTGTGTAACCTAAATTTCTAAGGCAAGTACACTGAAAAAAGGGGATTATGAAATACTCTGAAGAGCGGCCATCGCAAATGTGACAGCTACTAAGAATCACTCTGACTTTCGTATTCCTCCTTCCCCCAGAGGTTACTATTGTTGCTGGCCGAGGAAACAGCTGTGGCAACGCTCGTGAAGGGCAGAAAGGGCCTGGAGAAGGCAGAACTGCCCTTTGGCAGTTTGATATCTTGCTGGAAAGCTTGTCAAGCTTATTTACATTTTAATTTGCATGCCAGCCTCTACGAGACTTTATATTTGGGTTCGGCTTTAAAGTATCTCCTTCACTATAATCACAACGACCTTTACATGTCTTCCCCCATTACCCTCCGGGGGCTGCAGCCCCGACTGGCTGAGCCATCCACAGCACGAGCAGCAAGAAATGCCAGGCTGAGCATGACATTTATCCAAACGGTTGGCTGCTTGTAAGGTAGCTTTTTCTTAATGTTGTTTTTTAGTTTGTTTTTTTTATTTAATATTATTTTATACAGAATCACAGAATGATAGGAGTTGGAAGGGCCGTCTGGAGATCATCCAGTCCAACCCCCTGCCAGAGCAGGGACACCTTAGAGCAGGTTGCACAGGAACGCGTCCAGGCAGGTTTTGAATGTCTCCAGAGACGGAGACTCCACCACCTCCCTGGGCAGCCTGTTCCAGGGCTCTGCCACCCTAAAGGGAAAGAAGTTCCTCCTCATGTTTAGGTGGAACTTCCTGTGCTCAAGTTTGTGCCCATTCCCTCTTGTCCTGTTACCGGGGACCACTGAAAGGAGCCTGGCCCCATCCTCCTGACAAACATCCGTTAAGTTTTTATAAGCATTGATAAGGTCCCCCCTCAGCCGTCTTTTTTCCAGACTAAAAAA